>KK116130.1:16467-39260 GCA_000611955.2 Stegodyphus mimosarum
ACAGATGCTTCCCTGGCCACCGTACTCTCCTGACCTGTCACCAATCGAACATGTGTGGGATGTGATTGGATGCCGTTTGCAGACTCTGCCCCTGCCTCGTTCAGAAGACGAACTGTGGCAAATGGTTGAAAGGGAAGAGAGAGCCATCCCTCAGGACACCATCCGCACTCGTATTGACTCTATGCCTAGACGTGTTTCTTCGTGCATCACTGTCCGCCGTGGTCCTACATCCTACTGAGGCGACGCCGTTCTCGCTCTGTATTCTGACTATCATTTTGAAATAAAGATCACTTATTGCTGCCTGCTGTCTCTGTCTTTTTTCCAAATTTTATCACTTTCTTATCACTCTTTCTTGGTGGTGCATTTTGAATGTCGACCAGTGTACATTTATTCATTTTATTCCATTGACTAAGCAATACACTGTTATAATTTCAGTCTGGTTTCATTATTTGGCAAAGCCCACTAGGGTTAGTTCGAAAGCGGAAGGAAGTCTTCGTGGAGGACCTTTTTAAGGAAAATTGGACTATATATATATTCACACTGGCAAAGCCCCGAAAATTCCCCTGCAGCCAGCCCTTTCACGTGAGTTCATAACGTAAGTTGAACTACAGCAAAATCGCTAGTAACCGGAACCCAGTTAAATGGCAATATCAAAATAATGAAACTTTTAAAGTCCAAATTTAAATCCAAAATGCAGGCACATGAGCTAAAATGTAAATAACTGATTAACAATATTGAAAACATTTCTGTTGTATTTATGCCATCGTTTGTAACAAGCCTTATCGCACTAATGAATGAAGGAATTATCCAGAATACAAAGATGAATTACTAATCCCTTTTTTTCAGACTGTGTGTGAACTTTAAAAGTAGTGTCCAGGATTTTCAGAAGCAATTCGCACTGGAGGACGCCATATTTACTTCGTGTCTTTTCTGCAAAGATATATTACATTACGTCGCTGTTGACGTACATTGTGTCCTATGATCATGTTTGTAGATGACGAGTCGAGCGACAAAGGTTCATTAGGATTCAAAACATGTCCAGGGTCCGTATTAGACATATTGGAGTAACTTATATATCTGGAGAAAATTAGTGTTAGTGAGGAGGTGGTTCAGAGTTAGATGGATGTAGACAATTCTATTCCCGCTGCAGTCTTTCGAGATACTAACGAAATAATCGGTCATGTATTAGGAAAGGAGAAAGATGAGGAGAAGGAGGGAGAATGAAGATGAAAGCGACACGCAGAGCAAGAAAGTTACGTGAAAGGAAGCTGACAAAGAATTGCGAACTTTCATAAGATTTGTTCGAGAGGTGTTCATCTGTGTCCATTCACGATATTAGGAAGCTTCATTATAGACGCAGTGAATTTTTAAAACTACGGAGACAATCTCGTAAGCAGACAGATATTCGAAGTTATATGCAACTAGACTATTTCACGTGATAATAAATATGGTCATTTTAAAATATTGTTTAATTTTGTTTTTCTGAAACATAAAATCATGATATACGCTTCAATTTTTAGTAATCTGTAGAAATTTCCACGGTTTTTTATTTAATTGTTGCTCATAGATCAAAAACACTGCTCGAATTTCTACAGATGGCTTGACAAAGCATGAAAAATTAGGTCCTATAAATACATATTTAATTATCCGGAATTAGCGCGGTCCTAATACTGCCAATCAAAATGGATTCAACTGCACTTAGCATTCAGAGGTTTGCCGCCCAGTACCTTCCAAATATAAAAGATGAATTAAAGATTTTAAGTCCCGTGAATTGGCAACAATACAGTTATTTTAGTCAGATACGATTTTGGGCTGGTCTGAAAAAGCAAACACGTTTATCAATAATTAATAAATTAATTAGTATAAAAATTAAGGCCCATTTTGAATGAGAAGAAAGAATACTAGTATAAAACTTTAATTATTAAAAAATATATATTCACATGTTGCATTAAAAGTCAAACGTAACTAGTAACTCAGTTTTCATTAAAATATTAACTGTAAGAATGGAAGAAATATTTTAAAAACAATCCATGTAATTTCACGTTACAGTAGGAGCGGCTTAATATAATCACGCTTGTTCGCGGCCATTTTGATAACATTAACCGAATGATAACAGTAAACGACAAGAAAAAATATCCTTCAAAACAGTAATGTCATTTTAACTAATTCAATACAAATACAAAATTCTAAAGTCAACTGTATATACATACATAATATCTTTCTATACCTTTTTCTCTATATAAGAGAAGAAAATTCAATTTTTCAACAGTTATAAACTGGAATACTGGCATCCCTAAAAAAGCTAAGAAAATACAATTTTTAATCAAATTACCAGAATTAAATAACGTTTGCGCAGAAACTGAACAACAACAGCAGAAAATTCGTCTCATTATTAACATTTTACAAGAAAATGGAATTCCATTTAACTTCTTGAACAAATTACCCATAAAAGCTGGAGTGGTCTCTATCTTTTACAATTTTTTAAAATAACGATTTTTTTATCTGAAAGCTCAAATAGAGAAGGATTAAAATAAATAAAAAAGGAAAATAAAAAATAAATAATAAATAAATAATAAATAAAAAATGAAAAAGGATTTTTTAGTTTAATTTGTACATATTAGTATTACTATACAATTTTTTTACTGTACTTTTATTAACAGAGGGTCTATTCTATTCTAAGTCGTCATGATAAGCCCATGATGTGATGACTTTGTTCTTTTCTAACCTTTGTTTCTTTTTTTTTCTTTTTTCTTCCTATATGATTTCCATATTACTTGCTTTAAATTCACCTTTGGGAGACCTTCAAACTTGCCATCGCCAGTTTGTTTCGGTATTGACGACAAACTGGCAGCCATTGTGGTCTAATTTTGAATTTCTGTCTTTTGTTCTTTGTTCGCTCAATAGTAAATTCTGAAATCACAGTTTTCAGTTAATTTTTATGTATATTTTGCATGATAATATTTTAATTTGAGATTTCAGTAAAATGTGTCTAGTTACTTTTCTTTTGCTTTGTTGGACATTGAATTTATTACATATGGATTTGTTTTTGTATATTATTTTATTTTCGAAATTCTTCTGCTTCGAGGAAGGGTTCACAAGTTTCCAGTAAATTGTTATAATTAAATAATTTAAAATGATTCATCAACTAATCTTAGATGAACAGAAACGCAGTGGTTTACCTGGGAAGAGGGATTCAATTGAATATGATCTACCTCCTCTTGATAACGTTGAATCATATTTTTATTCACATTCCTCTTCCTATATATTTTGTAACTTTTGTACTTCACATATCTGTAGTTTTCGGGAAGTCTTCACATTTAGGAACAATTGGTTGATATATTTGACATATTTAAAATTAATTTTGGATTTTACTGGTACTGATTTTTTTTTCTTTCAGATCTTTGTGAATTTGGTTGTAAATTTCTGTCCTTTTGTCTATAATTGTATCTACGCATGTATCTCTCCCACGTTCAAATCTGGAAATTGATCCTGAAAAGTTTTACGAAATATGAAATAAATAATAAAACAAATCCGAAATTCAAAATTCGTGCTTTCAGATGCGCATATTCCGGTGGAGGACTATGTCATTGAAAATTTGATAGCTCTAAGTGCCGTTGTTTTTTCACAATGCGAGAAACATTCATGTAGCTTCTTCATGATTTAATTTCTTTAAATGTAACACAGGGCGATAATATTTGATGGCAACAATTTGAAAAGTGTTTCAACGCGAAATGCCGTTTTGAGAAATGCCTTCTGGGCTAATAACAAGAAACAAATATATAAATAAGATACACAATGTCATGACATTTCAATAAAAGAAAAAAGTGGGTTGTTTGCAGGAGTTACGCAAAAATTCATTTATGAATTGTTTTTGAAAGTTTAACCGACGTTATACCCATAATCTTAATAATCAGAGGGTGTCCCTCAAGACTGCTGTCTTCTGTTATCTTCTTTTGGCTGAAGAAGAGAGACCTGTGTCTGGGTAGCTCTCGAAATCAACAGAGTGATACAAAGTGTGCAACAGACTAAATAAAAGATTACTTTACTACCTAATTTTAAACGGTTGCCAAAAATTTTTAAAAAATCAATTTGTTGACTTAATCCCTTACATGGTGGCATTTTTTAGTCATTCGGCAATTTTTTAAATTTATTTTTACTTTTCTTTAGAGAATTAACTTTGGTTTAAAAAATTCATTCTATAATACTTTGATAACATTAACCGAATTGTTGATCCAATTAGCGATATATTTACGCTATATATACGATATATTTACTCGTATACAAACGGGAGTGGAACTTCAACAGTCCGATCACAATATCCGAACGCTAACGCTAACTGCGATCACATCAAGCAGTTTTTATTATGCATATTACTACTTCTGAGCAGCGTATTAAGAAACTAAACAAAAAATTAAATTATGTCACCACCTGCCGGTTTATACCTCAACGTAGTTGCGATACATATATATCAGAAACATGCGGTGTAGAAGAATGACACGTCACTGCATAAGCCCATTGCTTCATATCAATATATATAACTAAGAACATTCTGTTTCGAAGCCTGTTTTCATTTGCTTATATGAAACAATGTACCCCGTGCTATGAAATGAAGCATTATATACACATAAATAATCAAATAAAAGTAAAATGCTTCTTATATATATATATATATATATAAGGAGTGTTTTACTTTTATTTGGCTTTTTCTATTGTTCAGAATGGGTGTTCGGTTATCTAATATATGTCAGAAAGAAACCGCACCCACTATTCTATGTCAAGAAAGGAATATGGGGAGGAAAGCTAACTTCAACTCTCTGTAATTACAATGCTTGAAAATGAATATCAAATTAAAACAAAAACAACTTCCTTCGGCTATCAAATTTATTGATATAGAGAAATCTCAGAAACGTAGAAGAGTTGTTCGCAAGTGAAACACATGCAGAAGTAAGAAGGTATACGAGGCAGAATGAGGTAAAATGTGGAAAATAATGTTATCATAGTCAAATTACTCGACAAGTTGATTTGTTGGCCTTGAGAATAAAGAAACCCTAGCAAAGAATAACAAAAAGTATATGGAGTCGAAATGTTAATCTTTTATTTAGTATACAAAGTAATAGCCCACAGAACTGAACTGATTAAATGAGAAATATATGTCTAATGAATGACAAACGTAAAACTGATTTAAACCGTTTTTACTCTCGATTTGATGTTACAAAATCTTCCGGTTCTTCATTCCTCATTTCTCGATTCATTCTCTGATTTCTTCCATATCTCAAAATCCTTACAACCAACTGCTTTTGAAACTTTTACGATTTGTTTGGCTTCATTTTCAATCGATGGAAATCCTTTAAATTAGTTGCTTAACTTTTGGTCAGAGCTGAAAACCAACAGGCGTTCCATGTTGGTGAATGAAGTTTTAACCAATTCCTTCATTATGAACGAAGGTTTGATTATTGGAGGTTAATTGTATTATACACTAGTTCCAAAAAGTGAAGCAACAAATTGAAAAATAGCAATAAATTTGAATAAAATGAATTCGAAATTCTCTAAGATTGGATATGTTAGAAATCAAGGAAGCTGCATCGAGAAACATTCTACAAAAGAGTGGCGCTGTCATCCCTTTATGTAAATACGATACAGTTTAAAACCAGCTGGTTAAAGTGAATCGTTATTCAATAACGATGGTGTATTAAACAATTTCCAGATAGCCAGAAAGTGTAAAAATGTATTCGAAGTGATTTTTGCCAGCAGAATAGAACCATAAACCAGTCAGAAGCAAGCCAGCGGCAATCTGCAAGATATCTGAATATCGACTGTTCTTTGGGAAGACATTTGTGGAACCAATTTATTTCGTCTCTCAGGCCAAGAGTTAGCAGTTCTGCAGGTGGCCGGTATTTGCTACTTCGGACATATGACAACAGAGCTGCAACTCCATCTCAGCTCGCTTATTTCCGGGACAGGAAGGACACTATCAGTACGCAGAAGGCTACATGAAAGATGTCGGTATATATCAGGCGACTGGCATTCTGCATCCCGCTTACCTTTTGCCACTAACCGCAGGGAAAGTTTGAATTGAATTAAGCATATGTTTTATGTAAACTGGAGAGAAAATCAATGTAGGTCTGTTCTGCTCATTGATAAGCTCCGCGTTGCTTTATAAAGTGATTTTCGACGTGTTTACAGATGCAGAGAAGCGAACACTTGATATCTTCTGTCTAGCGTACGGGAAAGGGCTACCTATGCAAGAGCTAGTGCTCTTGTAGCGGCAGGTGTGTGTCTAGGTAGGCACACAGACCTGTATGTACTGCCGCATGAAACTCTCTCAATGCTCAAAGGTACAGAGACGATATACTAGATCCTATCGTTGGCCCGTATGGTGGCGCAACTGCCTGTACCTTCATTTCGTAAGCAAATAATCCCCGCCCTCACACTGCTCGTCTCGTGCATCAGTTTCTTGAAAAATGAACTATATTCTAAATGTAATGGCCAGCATGCTTTCCCGATCTTAATCCCATTGAGCATGAGTTGGATGCTCTCGGGAAGAGTGCTGTTGGCTTCTAACCCCCTCCTGAAACCCTAGATGATCTTAGATCTATTCAAGCGAGCAGTGAGCATTGCAACCCCCGTAACTTATTGGCAGCATCATAAACAACATGAGACATCGCTATCAGATCTATACTGCTGTTCAGGGTAATTATACTCTCTAGTAAGAAATTTTTTTTGCATTTAATTTGTATGTCAGAATTTAAGAGATTTTATTGGACTGTTGATATCACGAAATGTAAGTACTCCGTATAACATTTTCTTGTGCTTTAACTTACAAGAGGTATAATAAATATTATCCTCAAGATTCGTCCAATTATCTTGCATATTTTTTTAGTTATCTTCAATTTTTCTGTTTGTTTTTTAATTTTTGGAAGTCAGCGTATCTGATTTACCTTTCGGTTTTATAAATATTTTTTCGCTCCTTTCAGCTTGCATTTATGGTGTAACTGCGAGCACGCGCGACGCGTATTCGAGAGATCCATAGTTCGAGTCCCGGCGAAGGCAATGCACATTTTTTACGTCTTTTGCTTAAAAATAAATAAAAATAATTTAGATTTTAAATTACGTCCAAACAGGCTTTTTTTAACGTTTTGTGTGTTACCTTAATTTCTTAAATATCACGCTCTTCTTACTTAAACCATAAAATTCAGATCAACAGCAATATTGAAAAATAATTTTAAAATGAGCATATCCTTTAGAATTTCCTATACGCAGTCTCGCGCGTTGGAGATAAAAAGGTTTCTCTCCCCCCCCGTAGAATGTTGCCATTGCTCCCTTTTAAATCGTTGAGTTTGTTAATCAAAAATTCGTTAAAGTTTTACAAAATATGAAATCGATAATAAAACAAATTCCAAATTTGGGCTTCCAAATGCCAATATTCGGGTGGAAACGTACGTTATTCAGAACTGGATGGCTCTAGGTACCGTTGTTTTATCACAATTTGAGAAACATACATACATTTATGCAGATTCTTCATTATTTAATTTCTTTAAATATAATACAGGGCGATAACATTTGGTGGCAACAATTTGAAAAGTGAATCGGACATTTATAGTGAATCAACGCAAAATACCAGAACGAAAACAATAGTCCTTCAGGGACAAAGCCCCTTTGAACTAAAAAAAAAACCTAATGACTCTACAACCTCTTAAATGAGACATCTAAGTTTAATAAATTAGAAAGAAATTTTTCTATGTAATGCAATTTTACGCTATAGTAAACTAGTATGAATGCAACAGTATTTGGCATTACGAAAGCCTTCCCTACGATTCGTCACAAAGAAATTTTTCACAAAGTAAATATGCTATGATACACGTAATGAAGATTCACTTACAGCCACCTGGCATATAACTCGCCCCCCCCCCCGTATTTTCCTAATCTATTTGGGCATCATCTGCGGCTGGGAGGAGGAGTCGAAAATATTATTGCGGATTTCCGTGCTTCATTGTTTTGGATCACAAATTACCTTCGTCCTTGGTGTGATTGCGGTTTCTTCGCCTGAAGTATCGGCTGGAATTGCACGTTTCAACGGTGACAAATTTGCCAATTTCTCGGAAAATTTGGGGGAATTTCTCGTAAGTTGCGACCTCTGAATCCAAAATGAATCACGCCGTTTCTATCGGAAAGCCCAGAATAACTGTTTAATGTTGCTGCGAAACCGTTTGGACAATTTCCGGAATATCGACTTGAAGACAAAGACGGTAATTAAAATCAAATTCGATGTGGTGTGTAAAGCTGATTTTTATGCATTAGAAAATCTTTGATTACCAGCAGTGAGAATCAAGATGAGTTTTTTTTTAATCCAAAAGGGCAATTTACCCTGAAGAACTGTTAATTTCGTTTTGGCATTTTGCATTGATTCATTATAAATGTCCGATTCACTTTCCAAACTGTTGCCACCAAACATTATCGCCCTGTATTATATTTAAAGAAATTAAATAATGAAGAATCTGCATAAATGTATGTATGTTTCTCGCATTGTGATAAAACAACGGCACCTAGATTCATCCAATTCTGAATAACGTACGTTTCCACTCGAATATGGGCATCTGGAGCCCAAATTGCTAATTTTTTTTATTATCTATTCCATATTTTGTAAAACTTTAACGAATTTTTGATTAACAAACTCAACGATTTACGGATAAAAGATACATTCGAATACAGTGTACGGATAAAAGAACATTTTTATCTCCAGCGCGTGAGACTGTGTATCGGAAATTCTAAAGATATGCTCATTTTAAAATTATTTTGCGATATTGGTGTTGAACTGAATTTTATGGTTTAAGTGCAAAGAACATATTTAATAAAAAAAAGGTAATCCACAAAACGTTAAAAAAAAAAACACCGCTTTGGGCATAATGTAAAATCTAAGTGCTTTCAGATTTTTATTTATTTATTATTTATTTTTTAATTAGTATCATTACTTATTTTATTTTAGAAACGGCTATTTTCGAATAGTCACGTTACGTTACTCAAAGTGTTGCGGCTATTTTTACAGTTATGCCTAATTTTACGTTACGGTATTTATTACTTACTCGATTTACGCTTATGCTTACTTCCAGTTATTATTTATATATGTTCCGATTATCTGCTTACTGCTTACTCAATTTATAGTTATGCATACTTTTACTCATTATTTACTTAATTTACGCGTATGCCTAGTTTTAATTCTTCTTATTGTTTATTTTACCGGATTATGTTTGCTGTACATTATGACAACGGCTGTACCTACTTTACATTCTTTTACTTATTTATTTTGCACTTGTGCCTACTTTTACGTTACGCTACCTATTATTTATTTTACAATAACACCTACTCACTGCTTTCTTATTTTACGATTATGCCTATTTTACATTTTCTCTTTATTACCGTTTATTGCTTATTTTATGGTTATGCCTACTGTTACGTTACACTGATTAATTTTATGGTTATCTATTCATTGCTTATAACTAATTTTCTTTATTATTCACTTATTTTACAGTTATACCTACATTACGTTATTCTGCTTATTACCTTTGTTGTTTATTTTACTGTTACTCTTACTTTTACTTTTTATACAGTTTTTCTTGCATTCCGTTACGTTTACGGTCATGTCTATTTAGTTCTTTTGTATATTAGAGTTTATTTTACTGTTATGCCAACTTTTGCTTATTTTACGATTATGCTTGCTTTACGTTACGTTTACTGTTATGCGTTCTTTACTTTCTTTTATTTATTACTTATTTTAGGTTATGCTTGTTAATTATTTATTTTCCGGTTATGCTTCCTCTACGTTACGTTTACCGATTATGCCTACTTTGCGTTCTTTTTCATTACCGTTTACTGTTTATGCCTACTTTTGCTTCTTTTAAGGCTTTGCTCGCTTTACGTTACGTTTACGGTTATGCCCACTTTACTTTCTTCTATTTATTATTTATTTTAGAGTTATGTCTGTTTATTACTTATTTTTTGGTTATGCCTGGCCTGTGTTTTACGATTCCTGTTTCAGAGCTTACCCATTTTAAAGAGCTTGTGTCGCATGCAAATAAGACCTTCGATACCATTGGCGGAGTGTGTAAAATCTAGATTCAAATCTCAGCTATCAGGTTGGCTGTAAAATGTTTTCAAAGTTTTCTCTTAGTATGATATGAAGTTTCCTTTACAACGTTTTCCGAACTTCAGAAATGTTGTCTACCTAAGGGAAGATGCCTTAATTATTTAATCAAGAAATGCCTTTAAGGTTCGTGTATGGCCTCGCAAATAGCTAGCTCCAGAATGCTGCCATTTAACAAAACAAATGATCTTCAACTATGTACACTACAAAGACTACCTGAAAGGAATCCATTTAATTCTTTAAACTCGCCCCCTAATTACAGGGCGGCCCTGAGGGAGGAAATGAGATCCAGTTTGCAAAACCAACATAATAATGAGTTATTGTCATGAACTTTAATTCTGATACCATTGTAACATGACTTAGTTTCTGGGTGAGGAGAATTCCAGAAATATCAACTGTGCCATTCCAGCGCATCGAACCTAGAACTTTGTAACAGATATGTTGGGGCATAACTCCCTAGTGGGCACCCCTCCTCCTCAAAAGAAATTTCTAAGCAGATAAATAATTTGTGAAAAAATTATATAAGTATTTAATTCTGAGAGTTCATAGGCAGATTATAGAATACTAATAAGCCCCCGTCCGGCCACTCTCTAACAAATGTACCTGTATCTTTGTCCAACGTTCTAGTATCTTTGTTCAACCTTGTTTTCTATCCCCAATGACTCAGACTGTTTTTTAATGTGTTAATTCTAATGTTAACTCGTCGAGCACACGAACTAAAATTTTTTAACTGAGATTTTTTTTTAATTTTAATTTTTTGAATGATTTTTTTAAAATTTAATTTTGAGAACTAAAACATTTTTTGATTGTTCAATAATCTCTCTCAAACTTTTTGCAAATATTACTTGTAAACGTAAACAGTGAGCAGATAGAACGTAAACGTAACAGTGAGACGTTCAAGCTATACGTATTTTTTTTTCTCTTCGCCTTTCTGAATCATATTAACCAAGATGCTGATGTCACTGCTAACTCTAGAAAATAGTAACTAGCGTAATAATAAATAATAACTAAAATAGGTAACTCACTCTTTAAAACTCATTTATCTCATAATATCTCAAAACTAACATTAAAACAAGTAACAGAATGCAGATCATAAAATTAGATCATAATAATAAGGACCCTATATATTCTATTACTGGTATTTTGAAACTCACAGCTTTAAATCTTGCTTACTATTTAAAATAAAAGTTTTAAAACTTAAGATTCCATGTTAAGCTGCTTTACAAATCGTTGCCATCCACAGCTTCGAAAGAAAAAATAATTACATTAAATCTTTTTTATATTTTTCAATGTTTTCAAATACTCAGTTAGTATTTTTGTTCATTCGTGTAAGTTTTGTGAATAAACACGGTAAAAGAAAAAAAAAATTTTTTTTTTTTAATATATATATAGCTCAAAGCAACAACAATTTGTACGAGTGAAATTATCCGTAGCAAATATAAATAACGTAGCAAATATTAACAGCAAATATGAAAACACTTAACTTAAGTTTGATCAGATGACTCACGCACATTTTTTTTCTCTTCACCTTTTCTAATATAAAATAGCACTGCATGAACGTAAAATATATATACTATGCACTCATCAGCACAAAAATGTATTTCTATTAATTAAAGGAGGGATGATAAGTATGCCATTTGCTGCCCTATGCGAACACCAGAATTTTTTGCGCTGAAATTGCCAATTAGATAAAATTTAATACAGTGTTGAACACCAGTACTTTTACAAACTGGAATATTAAGGAAGACCTGGAATTCGAGAAAGCTGAAAATGTAACTCTTATTAAAATCGCATTAAAGAACTAACAACAGCTTAACCCACAAAACAACTTGTATTTCGTTTTTACCTGTAGAGGCAGATTTGGGTAAACTTCTCGAATACCGCAACCTTATAATGACGCCGGTCGAATAACTGTTATTTTCCTCCTAGCAGAAGACATCCCCGTCTCCCTTTCTTGAAGGTGGACCAATCAATTAATCACCGTGACCTATAATTCGTACAATGCACTATAATTTGTAGTGTTAGCAATGCGCGTTCGAAGGTGAAATTAATTCGTGGCCAGTTTCGACAAGGAATTTAATCCATGGGTGAAAGTCTCCACCTTGCCCTTAAGTTGCTCCTCGTGAATCCGCAATGCGACAAGGTCCTTGGTTCTGTCTATTCCATTGTATAACACACAGAGGAACAGACGGTATCCTCCATAGCTCCTCCAAAATTTTCAGTTCTCTAGGAAAATACATATAAATGTTTTATGTAAGCATTGTTGCACAGGTAAATGAATTTAACCCTTTCACTTTTTAACCCCTTTCCTCTAAAAAAACAGTTTTAACTTTAGTAACCTGTTCCATGGGCCGGAAATTCTCCTGGCTGCGCAATTAACCGGACAAGAACGATTACAAAATGACCCTTTCACTCAGCGAAAGCACAATCGGGAGTTGTACTTCAAAACTATCGAACAAGAACCGAACACCCATTTAAAGCTATTAGAGTCCACCTCACCACAGGCAACTATCTCTACGGGCACGCGGTTAAGCGGGGCCCTACGACGCCAAGGGCACGGCGGGAGTCCCCCAAAATGCCTCTAATGACAGCGAAGCACTCATCTCTTCGCCTCAGGGGGTCGGGCCCTACATAAAACGCTCTGGAACACTTTGTAGGGGGTGGCAGATAGCCCGCGGACTACTGTAATCAACCTGTCTCTTCCTTCCTTGCCTGTTATTAAATTGCCATTAGCGTAAAGTGGATGCAGCGTTCTTTTGTGTGTCTATCTTGTTTTGTTCGTTCTCCGCCCTCGCAAAGACGGAATCTGGAAAGGTAAGCTGGACATTGAAAAGGTTGAAGGAGGTTACTCGAGCAAAAGGGATATCCTCGGAAGATTTACTCGCGAAATTCCAGGCAGTTAGCTCTACAATAGTCTCGTCCTACCCGCGGCTTTTAGAACCCGTTGATGCGTCGTAGAACCGAAAAATAGATGAAAGGATGACCACATGTGTTTTCTGAACTTGAGAATGAAAATTGGAGAAATTATTTTTAATATATAAGAGCATTTGTTTTGTTGCGTAGTTCCACAAAAATTTTCAGCTTTCCGACCTCTATAAAAAAAAAAGTGTTCTTTTTCTCTCTCTCTCTCTTCCCTTTATTTTTACTTTCAGTGGCCCCTTTGAGCTTGTTCAATGCCTCTCTGCCCTTAAGACAATGACATGTTTATTGTTTTATCGGCGTAATTTTCCCCTCCTTCTAGCATGCCTTCGTGGTGTAACGGTTGCACACTCGACGTGTATTCGAGAAGTCCAGGTTTGAGTCCAGGCGAGGGCATTGTCCAGTTTTTCGTATTTCCTGCTTCAAAACAACCTAATGGCTTTGCAATGCAAAGTGGCACTCAGTGTCATTGTAATTTAAAACAGGCACTCAAGGATCTAAAACAAATACTTAGTATCACAAAAAAATTAATTATTTATTGTATTTGCACTACACCGAATCATTAAATAAAACTCATTATGAAATACAGAAACAGGACATAATGATTAACGATTTTGCTTAAAGGAATTCATAATAATGAAGCTCATAAAATGTGCGCAGATTTCTGAGAGGGTAGGCACAATGTTAGACAATGTGTGTTAAACAAACAAGCTATTTATGTATTTTAGATGTCATTGCAAGTATTGTGGTCATATTTTAAGAAGCTTAAACTGTATGTTTAGTTTGTGTGTTCTCTTCGATGATAATAACAATAGATAAATCAATAAAACAAAATAAAATTTAAAACTATATGTATCCAACTTGCACCAGCATGCGTAAAGGATCCTTTCTAAGGAAGGACTGCTTATATGATTTTATAAGGCTGCGTAACTGTAATGTTTGTGTGAAAATGTGTGCTTAAATGTTTATCACAAAGTTTTTTTGACAAAAACCAAATTTTACAAATGTGTTTGTACAGACAGTGATTAGTTTGTTGAAACAGAAAACATGAAAATGGGCATTGCTATTGTCGGAATTAGAACTCCCGACATCCCGACTGTTATAGATGGATATGCTTTTAATTACACCACGACGGTACGCTATAAGAAGGGGGGAAATACCTTATATTACACCCCACTTAACAGACAACACCAAGGAGGCGCGGATCCAGTCGCAGTTTTTAGTTAGGGAGTCATTAGGTATTTAAATTAGGTATGCTGAATCACCCTCGTCAGGACTCGAACCACGGACCTCTCGAATACGCTCCGAGTGTCCTAGCAATTACACCACGAAGGCATGCTAAGAAGGCGGGGAGAAATACCTTATATATTCCTCCCTTTTAAAGGGCGACTGGGGATTAGGGAACCCAATCGCCAAATCCCGGTGGTGGAGAATCATCATCCACCACCTGTTTTTAGTTCGGGCGCCACTGTAGAGACATTAGGTATTTTTTGAAAGCAGGAGACATGAAAAATGAGCATTGCCCTCACCGGGACTCGAACCACGGACCTCTCGAATACGCGCCGAGTATGCTGGCCATTACAGTACGAATACATACTAAGAAGGCGGAAGAAAAGACCTCACAGGGTATTTAGAATTTTTTGGAGCAAGAATGTTGAAAAAATCAGCAACGGGATCAAGATCGGCATCGAGATTCGAATCCCTACATTCCCGACTGCTAGTCGAAAGCGCTTCCAATTGCACTACGGAGACACGTGGTAAAGAGGAAAAATTACCTTACAGGTTCTTACTTTTCGGTATCCTCTAAAGGTGATATCGCACCCACGAACGCGAAACGCAACAGGAAACTTTTCTTAGAAATGCTTTTCCCCTACAACTACGTAGTTTGAGTAATAGAGTTCTAGCTCTAATATGTTAGAATGATGGGAAAAATTTCCTTTCGATACTTTGCTTTGCGTAGGTCAACCAATCAGAAGGAAGGCGAGATCTAGTTCTGTAATATTTCTGGAAATAAAGATTCCTCGTTAAGTTTTGTTCGATGAGGTTTCGAGGAAAACTGTTGGCCTGTTTGATAGCAGTTTTACTGCATCCGATATCAGTAACGTCCCTGTAGAATACCTCACCGCCCGCCCTGGTCGCTGGTGCCCATGTCCAGAAATTATGCTCTAAGAAAACAAAACATTTCTTTAACGTCAAAATCAAGACATAACTGAGGAATAAAAGAATAACAGTAGCCAGTAGCTATAATAATGTATCCTATTTCTCTCTTCATTTCACTCCAAAGTGTCCTACAGGTACACTGTCGTCACTGCATACGATAGCTACAAAAGTAAAATAAAGCAGAGTAAAATCAACATTTTATAAACGAGCTAGTCGGCTTTTAAATCAACTCTGTCTTCCATTCATCTTTCTCCAGTTTCCAAGCTGCAAAGTAACAGGGAAATTTAAAACATCTAGCGAACAAGCGGTGTGAGCAAAACATTAATCAGAGTCGTCAACTCATCAGCCTTGAACTTCCACATCCTTGAAACAAAACATCCACTCGTTGAGCGCTCGAATTATTATTTTCTGGTCGACTTTTAGTAAGCTATTTCTAGAGCAAGAGTTCGTACATGTTTAAAGAGAAAGTAAAAAAGGTGTGGCATTTAAACTCGCGCTAATATTGTCTCCGGTAGGCTATTACTAGTCAGTTGCCTCTATAAATGGAACACTATACAGTCATTTCGTTTCGTCCATGATTTGATTACGAAATGAGAACAGATATTTACAGCATTCTCTAATGCTCTTGTGAAAGTTAAGTGCATCAATTTTAATGAAGACGAGACACATGTGGCAGATGATAAAATATCACCGAGCTTATTTGAATGTTCTCCGCAATAAATGCCTCCGTGAATAACAAGCAGCTTGAAACCTTTAAACCACTTGTGACAAATGTTTTATTTTTAGAGGTAATACATTTTGTATAACACTCCCAGGTAGCTTCCTACAGACCAGTGTTTTCACAAAGCTTTACGGATAATGCCCCGCCTTCAACACGTTAAAGATTTTGATTACCCATGCAGTATAATGTTGCTGTAATTTATGTAAAGATCTGTATTTTGTTGCACATTGTAGTAGTTTAAATTTATTTATTATTTATTTCATACGTTATTCTGTTATACTTTCACGTTTATTTATCTTCTGTTTTGTATAATTTTTAACTTGTGAGTGCTCGTTGTATAGTACTTACACCTTAATTTGCTCGATTCTTTTGTAGTATTTGCAATTCTGCATAAGTACTTGACCTAAGTGTGAAAATAGTTTTAGAAGAACCGAAGATTTTGGCTGTTGAATTCCATTAAATATATATCTCTATAGTTTTCAATCTTGGCGATATTCTAGAAGCTTCCAGCAAACACGTTTTTCGGAGCCTAGTCAGGAATTACTTTTTAAGTATTCTAGTTGAGCTTTCCCCTTCATACATTTCTATAAGTATAAACATTGCCGCTGGTAGAGATCTGAAGTTACTTAAGAGCTTAACGTAGTTAGATTCCAAATTGAAGTGCTCATTAATTTCCCCTTAATTCTATAAGCAAATTAGCAATTTTATCATTGTTTACAGCTCTGAAGCTGAAAATTTTTTATTGTAATGATTCTGCACTTTTTTAACTGAATTAGTGATATTCGATTCTGAGTTAAAGAGAACTAACATTATTATTTATTGATGAAATGTATCCGCGTTTCTGTGCTAACCAACCGCCTTAAAACTACAGCGTTCCAGCAATAATATTACGGATTATATGCATTTTTGTTTTTTCTTCAATGTATGGAAATTAGTTTGTTTTCTTTGTCCAAGATATCAATTCATTAAACTTGAATATTACTAATTTTTTCCCTCATTCCACTACTAATTCAGTAGCACCAGTCTTACGAACGCTAAATAAAAAACAATCATTTCTTCCAAGATAGTATTAAGTGGCTTTAGAACGTTTTACTGAAGCAGTGAGCGTTACAAGTGTGTCAACAGTATGTATTTTTATACGTACAATATTAGTATACTTTCTGGAATGTATTACCGATTGTAAAGATATATTTGCTGATAATACAAACACAACAATTACGTACTCTTCGAAGCTACGTGGTTCTGTATAATGTATAAATGCTCCGGCACCTTAATGATAGAGATTCCAAAAAGATAGAATTATTCATTAGGTACAGCACTTTGATGTAAGTTGCTTTCTCCAAATTCTAAACTGAACTTCATGAGGGTGGGGGCACTTTTATGCCGGTCGGTGACTATTCTCTAAAATAAAGACCCGACCATGGTCGGCCCTGAATTCTTCGTGGAGAAACTGAACTTTATAAGGGTGTCGGGTACTCCTTATGTTTTGATGAACAATGGCTAATTTGCAAAAGGTAGCTGCACTTTGATTCACGTAGGCGACTGCTTAGCTGTTCAAAGGAATATACCAGAATCTTGATGAAGGTTCCACACTTCCCACTATTAACTGAAATTCCTATGTGTGCCATTCTTCGGGGTAAAACTGAATTTCTTCAGTGTGGCAGAGACTCCTTATGTCTTAATGAACAACGGCTAACGTGCAAAAAATGTCGGCCTATTATTCAAGTCGTCGACTGTTCACTTAGATCTTCAAAGGAAGGTCCTGGAATATTGAAGAGGTTGCATTCTTCATGGTATATACTGGACTTCATAAGGATGGCTGGCACCTTTGCGTCTTAAGCTGAGGCATTCTTGTACCTCGGCGAGCAATGGTCGTACCGACACTTTCATGCGAATTGACGGCGGTGATCGGATTCCCCCCCCATACACCCTCGCCCACCAGTTGCCGAGTGGTTAAGATTCCTGAATGCTGGATATTCAATTCTAGGCGAACGGGCTGACTGATTAGTTGGTTTTCCTCCATGTGTTCTCCATTTCCTGCCCCCACCAAGGCGCTATCACACATCCGTCTGTTTCCGACAAACAGCTCTTTCAGGTAATTTTAATAACGTGTTTATGTCTGAAAGACAAACTTGCGTTTTTTTTCCCCTTCCTTCAGAAATACGTTGCAGATTGTAGATTGTTGCAGTCGTTGATTTCACCCAATCAGCATCTAATTAGATAACTGAATGAGAGTTCTTTGTTCGTAATCTGTTGGTAATGGAGAGCGGGGATTGGCTGTTTTACCCCATGTGACAAAACAGAAAAATTGCATTAAAAAGTTGTTCTTCCGAAGTGTTTTGAATGTATGATACAGTCTTTAAATTTACACGAGAAAGTTTCCTTTCGAAAGTTTTCCACGAAGGCATCTCTTACTACAAGCAGATAGTCCTTCTGTGCTTTTCCATATTCAAATAACCTAACCTAAAGTATCCGAGACTGGATGAATCTATATTATAGCTGATAGCTGGAATAGAGATAATAGAACATGTTCAGTTTTCAATTTAATCTTTTTGTTATACGATGTCTCTTCCGAAGGAAAATAAAACATTATATTGGAGAGGAGAAAGAGAACATAAAGGTAAAAACTGGCAGCAATAAAATCAACTTTGTCAGTTTCCTGCCTGCTTCTAATTCTCTTGTTTTAAGTATGTGTTATATTTGGCTTCAAACTCGTGACTTTAATCTTCAAACACTTGCCGCTTTTGTGATTCATTCCTAACGAAGCTGGCGCCTTAACTTTTCAATTCCATTTGGTGCTTAACTTTTGTGTAGCTTGATATTCTGCAATTTTTGTTTTTACGTGTTCCCCCCTTTTCTTTTTGTTACTTTCCTCTTCCTTTCAAGTGTTTATAGCTTCTTTTAGCTTCCCGCCGTTTGCTAATCACTTATTTATGTAACTTCCCGGCACTTAATCACTAGCCCATTATACGTTGCTTTTGATAAGAGCAGCAAAGCATCTATAATCGGAATATCAATTATCCGAACGATTGGTTATCCGGATGCCCTAAATTATCCGAATTCGCCACTGACAGATGCCGTCGAAAATTCCAGAAAAAAGCCTCTATAATCGAATATCAGTTATCCGAATAACTGGTTATCCGGACGCCTTAAATTATCCGAATTGACCACAGACAGATGCCGTCGAAAATTCCAGAAAATTCTGGAAATAAAACACAGAATGCCCACGTGACAATCAGGCTTTAAGTTTTAGTAACAGCTCGTTTTAAGCTTTATCCTATTTCTTCTTAGCTCGTCACGGTATTTGCTTGTAAGCTGCATTATATAAAAATAACATGTTAAGCTTCATGGAGTTGCTTAGTATAGCTGACGCTCGCAGGTGCTGTTCGCTTGCAGTAATAGTGAAGACGTTACTGTGAGGTGCTAAATGTGCTCCATGTGCTGCTTAAGAAGTCAATTAATTACCTTATATGCCCGTGCATTTCCCCTTCCTTTTTTTCTTTCTAATAAATTTTATGGACCAAAATCGAGAGGGGAAAATTATGCCAGTCATTTAATTTTCAAAGAACGCGGTTAGAGTAAGAACGTAAATGAAAAGTAGTCATGGATAAACTATTGGTGACTATCGCAATATTATTTCTTTAACCTCTTCGCTCCCAACATATTTTATACGATACGGCTCGATTTCTTTTTGTGGTCCCACCGTCACATGTGGTACCTGGGAGCGAAGTATCACTGATGCCCCCCCCCATCATAATTGATACTCTGAAACGAAACGCTATATTTTAAACTTTAATTATAAGTTATGTCATATTGTCGTGAGATTTTACTATGTCTAGAGTGTTAACATTGTTGTGATGAATATTATTTATTACTTTATCCTACGAAAGTAAAATGCGCGACTCTAACAACACGTGATCGCGATTTGTAAATGAAGGCAATAAGATCCAATAAGAACAGATACTGAAATTCTTTATTATTATACAGAAATAACTTAAATCTCGAAATATAATCAATATTATTAATATTGTATTTTAACTTATTCTGAACTTTTATTTTAATTTTAAGTAATGGATTTTCAGCTTATGTCACCAGAAAAAGCATTTAAATGATATATGTAACAGTCCAAATATTTAGACAAAAAGCAGGTGTTATAGGATTCATTTTTGCATCATTTACTTAGCTGCAAAATGTGCTCGGGTACACACTGACATTCAGACTCCAAGGTAACGGGAATACGGGTGAACGTCATTCTCTCGGGAGAGAAGAGGATAAAAGAAGAGAGCATTCCAATAAGAATGCATAATAATATTAACATTATAATACCTGACGGATATTTAGCAGATATCTGACGGTAATTCAGCCGAATACGTCGCACTTCGCCTCGATTACCCGGTAAAGTCCCAGGTCACCTTACAAAAATGAGCCTTGACTGCAGTTCCCAGGAAAGATATCAGAGGCATGAAAAAGAATAGATAAGGCTGCAATGAGCTGGAACGTAAATAATAGCAGTAAGATTAAACCACATGTTTGTAAAGTTACTTAAGTGCGAGAACATCTTCCAAGTCAGATAATAAATGCAGGGGAAAACAAATTACACACATTGAATTAAAAAAAAATTTTAAAAAAAAACTTCAACAAGAAAAAAAAATAAAATCTGAAAGGTTTCAGATTTTAATTAAGTCCAAAGGGACGTTTATTTAACATTTTGTGTGTTACCTTTATTTGTTAAATACCATGTTCTTCGCACTTAAACCATAAAATTCAGTTCGACAGCAATATCGCAAAATTTTAGATTGAGCATATCTTTAGAAATTTCGGTACACACTCTCACGCGCTGGAGATAAAAACGTTTTTCTGTACAACTTTGGTATTGCTGGCTTTGAATCTTTGAGTTTGTTAATGAAAAAAATATTGTTACGAATTTCACATTTATTTGGCTATTTATTTAGAATTGTAATTAAAATTACTTTTTATTTTCCCGTGCAACGCAGACGATTTTTGAAGAGAAAGCTACGTCAAAAAAACAAATGAAATAAAATAAGCAGTAAGTTAAAAAGTGAAACGACGCAAAATGCCAAAACGAAAGTAATAGTCCTTCGGGATTCAAATCCCTTTGGACTAAAGGAAGAAAGAAAATCCGAAAGGTTTCAGATTTTAAATTACGTCCAAACAGGCGCGTTTTTTTTTTTTTATTTTTAACGTTTTGTGCGCTACTTTTAAATATCCTGCTCTACGCACTCAAACCATAAAATTCAGTTCAACAGCAATATCGCAAAATGAGCATATCTTAAGAATTTCTGATATTGAGTTTTGTGTGCTGGAGATATTTTTAGTGCAAAGGGGCTTTGTCCCTGAAGGACTATTGTTTTCGTTTTGCGATTTTGCGTCGGAAACATTAAAAGTCTGTATCACTTTTCAAACTGTTGCCACAAGATATTGCAGCCCTGTATTATATTTAAAGAAATTAAATAATGAAGAATGTGCATAAATGTATTTATGTTTCTCGCATTGTGATAAAACGACGGTACCTAAAGCCATCAGATTTTGAATGCCGTAATCCTGCTGCGAATATAGGCATCTGGAAGCCCAAATTTGTAATTTGTAATTTGTTTTTATTAACGATTTCATATTTTGTAAAATTTAACGAATTTTTGATTAACAAACTCAAGGATTTCAAAGCGGGCAATGGCAACGTTGTACAGAAAAAAACATTTTTATCTGTAGCGCGTGAGATTGTGTGTAGGAAATTCTAAAGATATGCTCATTTTTGAATTATTTTGCGATATTGCTGTTGAACTGAATTTTATGGTTTAAGTGCGAAGAACATGATATTTAACAAATAAGGGTAGCATGCAAAATGTTAAATAAATGCCCCTTTGGGGGTAATTTAAAATCTGAAACCTTTCAGAGTTTTATTTATTTAATTATTTGAAATAGTCTCATGTGGCTTATGTTATTAATGAAAAACAGCAAATTCGACGTTTTTTCAGATTTCCTGCTTCTTTTCATCATCGTCAAAGAATGATGCCAATAGTTGTAAACCTAACACGTTAAATATTTTTCTATCGTCTATAACTGTACCATCGTCTATATTTTGAGCATTACTGCATGGGAGAAACTTAATGCTAGTTAAATGGCAACGTTGTACAGAAAAAAACATTTTTATCTGTAGCGCGTGAGATTGTGTGTAGGAAATTCTAAAGATATGCTCAATTTAAAATTATTTTGCGATATTGCTGTTGAACTGAATTTTATGGTTTAAATGCGAAGAACATGATATTCAATAAATAAAAGTAACATACAAAATGTTTAAAAAACTCCCCTTTGGACGTAATTTAAAATCTGAAACCTTTCAGATTTTCTTTTCTTTTTTGCTTTTTCTTTCCCCCCCCCGCACAGTGTTGCGATTACTCGCTTTGAAATCGTCGAGTTTGTTAATCAAAAATTCGTTGAAGTATTAGAAAATATGAAATCGATAATAAAACAAATTAGGGCTTCCACATTCCCATATTCTAAGGAAGATGACGTTATTCAAATTTTGATGACTCCAGGTACCGCCGTTTTATCACAATGCGAGAAACATGCATACATTCATGCACATTCTTCATTACTTAATTCCTTTAAACATAACACAATATTTGGTGGCAACAATTTGAAAAGTGATTCGCCGTTTGTAGTTTGCAACGCAAAATGACAAGACGAAATTAATAGTCAATCATAGCCAGTTGTCCCCTTAGACTAATAATTAAGGGTATATAATTTACCAATAAACTAGAAAACTAGACCTTAGGGGGAAAAAATAAGTACAACAAAGGAAGGGGGAAATTCTGAGGGTTTTTTTTTTTTTTTTTT
>KK116130.1:50497-62916 GCA_000611955.2 Stegodyphus mimosarum
CTGTTACTCGGCTCAGTGAGCTCAGTTTTTTATTCTTATATGTTGATAAGTTGCGCATTTTTTTGCTTTAAAAATGATTGAATTATGTTGTTCTTATCTTCCGGTTAAGATTTTTACGCCTTTAGTAAATCTGCATGCAAGTTATGTAGAATTATCAACAATTTAAAAGTTGTTTAAGTGCGGCTAAGCCTAATAATTTTTCCCATGGCAGCCGTATTTATTTACAATTGAAACTTACGAGAATAGTGGATTTGTTGCCAATCTAGAGAAAATAAGCTTCGCAACAACAAAGATAACGCTTTCTTTTATTATTGCGAATTAAATCATGCTTAATCGATTCTGGAATTTATTCGAGGAAGTGTTTAAGATTTATTTCGTAATTTTTAATATAGATATTTTGAGTTTTTAATGTATTTTTGCCTTTTCGCGAAGTGAGAACTGAATTAATTGAAGGAAAATTACTAAATCGTCTGTGAAAAGTTGTTTCTTTCTTTCTTTTTTATTTAATTTGTTTTATACATTGTTTTAGATTTATTATAGTATTTGAATAGAAATTTGGCAACAGTTAGATAATTCTTCAAATGATATACATAATTTTCGTGCTTTCTGAATTATAAAATGAATGAGATGTAAGGCTGTTAAGTGAACCTAGCGCCAGGGTGTCACTGTGATAAACAAATATAGTGAAATTTAAAGAGTGCATTTATTTTATTGTGTTTATGCTCTATCGACGAAGTAGATTTAATTCAATCCATTAAGTTTAAATGAAATGCAAAATGCGTATAATTTAATATTCCATACAAGGAAATCATGTAGTGTACACATCAGATTTTTTTACTATTATAATTTTCTGGAAAATTTATGCAAAAAACCCAACTTAATAAGCTTTTTATTCCCATCTAACAAACTGTTCCCAAATTTCTAAGTTCCGAAATTTTTAAAGAATTGTTCCTGGAATGGAGCAATGAATCCCTGGATTCATTGCTCCATTTTCTTCCGCGGATTTATTAGGCATAACCAAACATTGTTCAAAAAAAGGTTTCATTTTGCACTGCATTTTCTTAATGCTATGCACCTGTTACATTGCATATAAGTGTGAAGAATATGCTATCGAACATTTGTGTTAAATTTTTCAGATATACAGTATTTCAGATTATTTATTCATCGACGGCAACTCATCGAACTTCCCTGTGCAAGAAGAAGATAAAAAAACTAAGATATAGATAATGAAGAAGAATTACAACACATCAAATTTTCAGATACGTTTTCGAATCTAAAAAATTAATAAAGTGCCAGACTAAGAATTAAGTCTAAGAAATTAAACTCAAAAAAAGAATTATAAAGAAATTTGTAATCCGAAATATTTGAAACAAATTTTAAAATCAGCCTTTTTTCCTAAACCAAAATTTATTGCGTTATTAATACTTTTAAAATTCCATCGCTCTAAATTTTACACAAAAGGATTTTCCTTCGTTTTCTTTACTGAGATCTATGTACATACATACTTATGTAAGTACAAACATGTGCTGAATAACGGAAATGAAAGCCATGCACCCTTAGAATGTAATTTGAAGTAAATGCTCATCTGATAGCAAATTTTACAACGATTCTTCTTGATAATGACAGATACAAGCAGGTGTGAATGAGGTGATCTGACCAGGACCTTCAGTCTGTACAAACATGCCGGCATCTTTGTGCAAGGAATAAGGATGCCACAGCATTGCGACACTAAAATGCTGGCTCCCTTAAGAAATTCATTGTAATCCATGATGAAATCAACTTTCATCAAGATTCCTGGACGCTCCTTTGAAGATATAAATAAACATGTATAAAGGTGCCGGGACATTTGCAAGTTCGCCGGTTTTCATCAAGACATAAGGAGTTTCTTTCACCCTTATGAAGTTCAGTTTTTATCAAGATGAGTACAATTTTTATTAAAGTGCCGGGACGCCCACGTGAGGATCGAAGTGAATAGTAGTTTACTTCAAAGAAGGTGCCGGAACTCATAGAAATTTCAATTTATACCATGAGGAATTAAAGCTTCCCCAAAATTTCGTAACGTTCTTTTGAAGATCTTAAGTAAAGTAGTTGCATAATTATGCAAACATTTACTTACGATCTAGGTACCGGCATATTAACTTAAGATCTAGAAACTGATAATAAAGGTACCGGCACTTTTCAAGAGTGATCCATTTTGCATCGAGTTATTAGGGGTGAGAGGCATACTTATGAAATTCAGTTTATACCACAAAATATGCATTCTTCTTCAACACGTCCATGGCCGGTCTTTATTTTAGTGAACAGACACCAACATATATAAAGGTGCCCGCACCCTTATGAAATTCAATTTAGAACTTAGAGAAAGCAACTTGCACCGAAGTGCGGTACTTTTGGGATGATTTATGCCTTGGCAAAATCTACATCATAAAAGTGCCAACATACTCAACATACTTCATCAAATGGGCCATTGTCTGCCAAGGATGCATTAGGATAAAGTTGCTAGCACCCATATGAAATCAGTAGCAGTATTAAGTCCAGCTTATGATTTGAAGAAAGGAGCTTTCATCTAGGTACTGGTACCTCTATATTAGAGTGCCTTTATTGGGAATTATTGGGAATTACCTTTATTGGGAATGCCTTTATTGAAATCTCCTCATAAAGGTACTGTCACCGTTATGAAGTTCAGTTTATAACTTGGAGAAAGCACCTTTATGTGAGAGCACTTTTATAGCGGCTTCGTCTTTGCGAACAATCGCGAGCTTGCATAAAGGTGCTGGCATTTTTAATGACAAGGTGGTATAAGAAGCTATTTATTAGCTGTAAGAAGCTATTGGTGTAAGAAGTTAGCAGTGCCTAGGGAGATATCTCGAATTCCAGATAATCTCATCTGTTTCTGGATACAAGTCTTGTTAAGTCATCATAAAGCAAAACATTCGATTTTGGCGGTAGAAGAGGAAAATGCACTCTAACACTGCAGTCAAGTTTACCTCAAACAGGCTGAATGGATTAAGATCGGGGAACTGTCAAGTATATGGGAGGTGTTCTAGCTCGCTTCTGTGTGCTTCAATTCAATTTGTGACCATTGTAGTTTTGCAGTGTGAGTAAGTGCATTTTCGTCTTAATACTACACGGCCATAACCTTGGAGACACAATATTCTAACAACTGTATGTAAGCTGCGAAAAAAAAAGGGGGGAGAGTTATATATTTTGTTCTACTAGGCCGATTGACAAAGTTCAAATTGCGTTTTCCATGTCTCGAAAGCGCGACTTAGGATATGCATTACATTTATATATAGCATTGTTCAAATATAGGTATTTTGACACACAATCGGACTTTTTCTGAAATGACATGCCAATTTTTTTCTATGTTTCGATTCTACGACTCAAATTATGCCAAACTGCCAAGTTTAGTAAAACTCGCACGACTAGTTTTTAAAAAATTACCTCTCAGAATTTTAGCTCCTCTATGTTAATTAAATTTGGTATGTATTTATTAATATCTCTTTTTTTATGAAACTTATTTGATTTCTTCTTACACAGTTCGAAATTTAGGTTCATTCCAAATAAAATCCACCCATTTTTTATGATTTATTTTTAAAATTTGTATTTATAAATAATTTTTATAAATTTTTCGAAAAAAATTTTGAATCATAACCTATAAAATTTTTACAATCATCTTAAAGTAAGTGTATTTCTAAGCATACCTGCAAAAATTAGAGCTTTTTATTCAAAATTTCTTAAGATGTACGTGAATTTATGTATTGGCGCTTTTTGAAATTTGTTATATTTGTTGAAAGCAATAATAACGGAAATGTGGTTTACGCACTTTGTTAAAATTATTAGAAAGTAGAACGATGTGATTTTTTTCTTCTCATCCCCAATGTAAAAAGGTATGACTTTTTTTACTCCCCTGCACAATGGAAGGGAAGGAAAATAAGTTGCCCCATATTAAGAAGTTTGCCAAGTGAATTATTCTTGGCTCAAACTGAAAAAATTCGCCACGTTAAATTTTTGAATTTCTCCGTAAATTTCCCACCAAATTTTACAAAATTTAATATTTAGGCATAATTTGACTCGTAGAATCGAAATATGGGAAAAATTGGTATATTACTTCAGAAAAAGTCCGATTTTGCGTCAAAATACTTATATTAGAAGAAAGCTAGATATAAATCTAATATATATGATAAGTCGCTCTTTCGCGACATGGAAAACACAATGTGAATTTCGTCAATTGGCCCAGTAAAACGAGATTAGTCCATCCATTATCCTTGAGTAGGATGTGAGCTTCAAGAACAATCAAGTCTCAGTGATTTCCCAGTTATACTGTTTCTCAAACTATCTAACCCAAGGAGGTTAGAACCACTCAGGTTATAAGGTATATCTCCCACATTCTTAGCGTGCCTTCGTGGTGTAATGGTCAGCACACTGAGCCGGTATTTCAGAGGTCCGTGGTTCGATTCCCGGCGAAGGCGATGCATATTTTTCATCGTTCCTGCTTCCGTAAAAACCTAATGTCTCTACACTGGCGCCCGAACTAAAAGGTTGTGGATGATGACTCTCCACACCCAGGATTTGGCGACTAGGTCCCCTAAAACCCTAGTCGCCCTTTAAAAAGGGGAGTATATAAGGTATATCTCCCACATTCTTAGCGTGCCTTCGCGGTGTAATGGTCAGCACACTGAGCCGGTATTTCAGAGGTCCGTGGTTCGATTCCCGGCGAAGGCGATGCATATTTTTCATCGTTCCTGCTTCCAAAAAATCCTAATGTCTCTACAAGGTTAACCATTAAAAGTAGAAAGGAAACTTGTAAACCTTCAGTGGTAAACGGTTGACATATGAACAACATCAATTAGAATAAAGCAAGATCCGAGGAGAGTCAGCCAAAGAACATGGCACTGCGGCCATGACAAATCGTGACTTCTCATGGCTTCCTTTTCGTTGTTTGGGGCATACAGAGAAGACTCGCTCCGTTTATCCTAAACTCCTTATCATCAGTCTAACTTCATGATTCACTCTCGGCCACAAATTAATTAATTTATTTTTTATTTATTTCATTTCATTTTATTCCGTGATAATTATTGATTATTTATAATTCTAGTCATTTACTTTTTATTCACTTTTTTTTGGCGGCCTTCCTTAAGGCTCTGGCACTTCTAATTTTTTAACAATTAGGCTCTGTTCGTTCTAGTCTACCCTGCACTTCTCTTTACTCTAGTCTGATCTTCGTTGAAGTAGATGAGATTGAACGAGGCGCTCTTTTTGGTGCGTTTTACACCAGGGCTTTGCGAGACACAAGTTGAATAGGATGAGCTTCGCTGCAAGAGAACTAAAACTTTCTAAAACGTAGGAATTGGTATTACAAGTTAATTTTGTCGACATATTCTAACTTTTCAACTTCATGCTTACCTGGTATAAGAACTTCGTACAGTCACAGCAAAGCAGTCCATGATTTCGTTGAGACCGCTGCACATTCACGCATGCGCAACTGTACCTTCCCTGACTGGCTACGGCTTAAGCCCTGTTCCACAGGGGTGAACAGCGTTAATGATTTCTACACCTTATGACTATGCCACTAATGATGACTAGTGAACGCTTACGTAAACACACTCTTAATTATGCGTTACCATTGCATATAACAACGGTACCGTTACATTAAACTACCGCTGTATATAACAACGGTAATTGCCAGTAAAATTTAACTGATTGGTAACTACTGGTAACTGATTGGTAATTAACTGGTAACTATCAATACATTTCTCGAATTCAGCTGTTATTAAATAATGTCAATAGCCAACAAGAGCTTAAGAAAAAGCCTAAGTGTTTTTTTTTTTTTTTTCGTTTCTCTCTCTCTTTTTTTTAATTCAAACAAAGACGTAAAAACTAAAACGCAGTTTTTAACATTTTATTTTCATTTCTAATTTCATATTTTTAAAATCTAGGATCGAAAAAACTGCAAAAAGATTTGCATATGTTACATATTATAGGAGGATTTGGAGCTCTCTTTGATAGTATGGACTCCTTTTGGCCTCTCCGGAAGTTAGCTCTTGTTTGTCGGCTTTACACATAGAAAACAGCGACTATCTTAACTAAAGGGACTTTCACACTAGTGTTTATCTGAGCTAACGAACCTCGCGTGACGAGTGACTTTGCTATACGTGAAAGCCAGATTTTTCAATTTCAGAAAAACTGGTTTTCTCGACACTTTGGAGCAGTGTCAGCTGTGCCAGATGTCTTCGTTAGCTCTAATAAAACCTAATCATGAACGGCCCTTAAGAGGTGGACCAGCCAGACAAGCATTTCTCCTCTTTTGAATTCCAGTATATTCCCAATTTATAATCTGTTAGCTCAATGTTAAATGCAAGTGCACCTTGAATACACACACACACAAAACAGGGGTGGGGGATAGTTCCATCTCTTGTTCTGCTGGGCCAATTGACGAAATTTAATTTAATTTTTCATGTCACGAAAGTGCGACTTAGGATATGTATTAGACACAAAATGCGGATTTTTTCTGAAATGGCATGTCTTTTTTCTCCCCATCTTTCGATTCTACGACTCAAATTAATTATGCCAAACCGTCAAGTTTTATAAAAATCGCACGAGTAGTTTTTCAAAAATTAGCTCTCAAAATTTTAGCTCCTCAGTGTTAATTCAGTTTGGTATGTATTTATTAATGTTTTTCTTTTTAGTCTTCTTTTTCTCAATGCCTTTCTTTTTTGAGTCCTTCTTTCACAACTCGAAATTTAGGTCAATCCAAATAAAAGTCGCAGCTATTTTCTGATTTTTTTTTAAATTTGTATTTTTTGGTAATTTTTACAATTTTTTTCAAAAATCTTTGAGTTGTAACCTACAAAATTTTGTTATCGTTTTAAAGTAGATGTATTTCTAGGCATACCTGCAAAAACTAGAGCTTTTTATTAAAAATTTCCTAAGATATACTTGAATTTACATATTGGGGCGTTTTGAAATTTGATATATTTGTTATAAGCGATAATAACGAAAAATATGCTTTACGCACTTTGTTAAAATTATTTGAAAGAATGAACGATGCACCTTTTTTTCTGTCGTGCGCAATGAAAAAAGGGAAAGGGAAATGGGCTACTATAAATTACGAATTTCGCCACGTGAATTATTCTTAATAAGTGTTCCACTTAACTTGAAAAGTGCACCTAGATAAATACTTAAATTTGTCGGAAAATTTCTCACCAAATTTTACGAAATTTATATTTAAGCGTAACTTGAGTCATAGAATCGAAATAAGGAAAAAAAAATAGGTGAGTTATTTCAGAATATCCGATTTTGTGTCAAAATGCCTAAGTTAGAACAATGCTATATGTCAGGCGTCCCCAACCTTTTTGTCCTTAAGAGCGCATTCTAGAATATCTGTTAGACGGCGGCTACCATTTACTTTTTAAACTATAGTCGGATAGAGTTAATAATGCATGCACGTAAAAATGAAGATAGGTCGCATTTCGCTTTGTGTTGGTATCTGTGCTGGATGCAATTTCTATTGCATTAAAAATGAGAAAACTTTTACATAGAATTTTAATGAAAACTAGAACATTTTTATTGTGATCGCACGGCGGCGGGCGCCATGGGACCAGCCGGCATAGGGTTGGGAACCCCTGGTATGTGTAAATATCCTGAGTTGCTGTTTCAAGACATGAAAATTGCAAGTTAGATTTCGTCAATCGGCCCAGTAGAACGGGAGGTATAGAACTATCGCCCCCTTTTTTTTACAGAGTGTACTTTTAATGTCATTGAAAATTCGAACTTTCCTGTAGCTGTTGATAAAATCTGAAATTATGTAGTTTGACCTGGGTTCGAATTCCGGAGAATGGGATGAATGCATGTGAATTTTCGTGTTTTTCTCTATGTGTAACGTAAATACACATGGGGTAAACTTCAAACCAGTTTTCCATAGAAGGTCTCCATGAAGGCATCCTTACGCACATAACCTTTGTGTATTTTTCCATAGTCAAATAAACCAAAGCAACTAAATGTGCAGAAGATACCTAAAATCTGGAATACTCTGGTGTCTCAGCTTCATTTTCAAATTTTTGTAAGTTTGTGTATAATTTTTTATTCGTGAGTCTAAGATCTTTCGATTTAACGAAATTTATCTCTGCTTCAGAATGATGTTTTTATATTTAAAGTTGGGGAAAATTATGTTGACACTGATTTTATCGAAACGCATCTCGATAGAATCTGAGATATCAGCCTTTTCATAAGAAACAAACATTTTCTCAAAACATAGATTTTCAGAAAATACAGTAACACGTAATATATTTTTATTTTTCGAATAATAAGGATTTAAGTTAGATTCCATTCAATCACACAGATCTTTTCTGCGAAAATATACCTCAACTTAAAACTGAGGTACAACTAATTTCAAAGTTTAATTTTTCAAGCTTATTTTCCATATATTAATTTTATATTTTACTTTCTTTTCTATGTATTCTGAAACCTAGAGGAATTACACCTTAAATATTAACTATATAGAGAAACCTTCAATTATTCTGTAGAAGATTAGTACTCGAAACAAAGGCTTTGTTAAAAAAAATGCGCTTGGCAAATTGCCATCTGATTCAGTCAAATGTGTTCCATTTAATTAGAGTTAAACCAAAAGTGCAATAAATTATCTTTTAAATGCTTTATAAAATTTAGTCAATTTCTTAGTTTGCTCAAATAGGTAAAATAATACTTATTAATACATCTAGAAAGTGTCTTAACATCTTTGATACCTAAAGCCATCATATATTTTAAAACTAAAAGACGCACTATAAAACATTTTTATCAGCAACGTTCGACTAAATTTAAAGCTGATGCAAAAAAGTGGAATGAAGAATGTAATTTAATAAATAAATAGTAATAAAGGCATTAATTAATTTATTTTTTAAACATACTTTAATTTTTTAATGCACTACAGGCGATAAAAATCTGTTAAGATTTTAAATACCATCAATTAGTTTTAAAGGAATACTTTTTTCTTAACACAAAAAATATTTTTATTTGAAAATTGTACTGATTAAAAACATGAGAAAAGGAATAATTTTATACCTAGCTTCAGAATTATAATGGAACAGAAACGAATTTCTTTTCTTTTCTTTCTTTCTTTCTTTTTTTAGTCCAAAGGGGCTTTGTTCCTAAAGGACTATTGTTTCCGTTTGGCGATTTTGCGTCGAATCACTCTGAATGTCCGTTTCACTTTTCAAATTGTTGCCACGAAATATTATCACCCTGTATTATATTTAAAGAAATTAAATAATGAATAATCTGCATAGATTTATGTATGTTTCTTGCAGTGTGATAAAACAACGGTACCTAGAGCCATCAAATTATGAATAACGTAATCCTCCTGCGAATATGGGCATCTGGAATCCCAAATTTGAAATTTGGAACTTGCTTTATTATCGATTTCATATTTTGTAAAACTTTAACGAATTTTTTGATTAACAAACTCAGGGATTTCAAAGCGAGAAATGGCAATGCTGTACAGAAAAAGCATTTTTATCTCCAGCGCAAGAGATTGCGTATCGGAAATTCTAAAGATATACTGAATTTAAAATTATTTTGCGACATTACTCTTGAATTGAATTTATGGTTTAAGTGAAGAACATGATATTTAATAAGTAAAGGTAACTCGCAAAATGTTAAAAAAATGCATCTTTGGACGTAATTTAAAATCTGAAACCATTCAGACTTTTTTTAGAATTTTTTTTTAAAATTTTATTTATGCGAATGATATTACTTTCAGCTGCCAGTTCCTCTTATCTGATTACGCACCATTGCATGGTATTGGCATGCGACCAGCTACTAAAGTGTGCATTGCTCGCGGGAAAAGTAGTCTGCTAAAGACGAAAAAGAAAAAAAAAAAATGTCTGCTTTCCTTCTCCTAACTCAAATCTTAGATGTGCGAAGTTGGAAGTAATATTTTGTTCTCAACTGAAAACTTCGAAAATACGTTCACGTTCAAATTAATATTCGCAGTATTTAATTCCTGGCATAAATGCCTTTATCTATTGTATATGTACTTCTGAAAAGAAAAATGGCTTCCTGATTTTAATTAAATTTTATTCTTATTTAAAAATGTATTCGTTTTTATTCAAATATTTTTTTTATATTTAAACGGTAATAAAGTTTTCTGTTGGAAGTCGGGAAGATTTTAACCTTTCCTTCCCTACCTCCTCCACGCTATAGATCACTCAAAATTTAGGATTAAAAAATTCTATTGAAAAATTAAGATTAAAATGATTTCTTTTAATCACCTTTTTTTTAAAGCCCAAAGAGTCAATTTGCCCAGAAGGGCTATTAATTTCGTTTTGGCATTTTGCCTTGGTTCACTATAAACGGCGTTTCACTTTTCAAATTGTTGCCACCAAATATTATCGCCCTGTATTATATTTAAAGAAATAAAATAATGAAGAATCTGCATAAATGTATATATGGTTCTCCCGTTGTGATAAAACAACGGTACCTCGAGCCATCAAATTTTAAATATTGAACATTTCCAACCGAATATGGACATCTCGAAGCCAAATTTCAAATTTGGAATTTGTTTTATTATCGATTTCATATTTTGTAAAACTTTAACGAATTTTTGGTTAACAAACTCAAGGATTTCAAAGCGAGCAATGGGAACGTTGTATAGAAAAAACATCTTTATCTCCAGCGAGCGAGACTGTGTATCGGAAATTCTAAAGACATGCTCATTTGAAAATTATTTTGCGATATTGCTCTTGAACTAAATTTTATGGTTTAAGTGCGAAGAACATAATATTTAATAAATAAAGGTAACACACAAAATGCTAATAAAACGCGCCTTTGGACGTAATTTAAAATATGAATTTTTTTTTTTGTAATGTTTAAAAAACACTCAAAAGCTTCTACAGGATTTTTATAGGAAATTATGGCAACGAAACAGGTTTAGAATTACGATCCAATTTTCTATAAACTGGATCTGATATTCAGTTTTGTTATTTGATTCTATACACGTTATACACGATTCTATGCATGGGACTTTTATAAATAATACAAGGTTTTATAAAATATCTGCACAAATCTGTATAAAATTTCTAACCATATTTTCTTGCGCATCCCCCCCATTTACAAACCAATTTTGCAGTTCGAAAATCGAGAGGGGAAAATTATATGAGTAATTTAATTTTCAAAGCATGTGGTTACACATAAAAAACATAATTAAGAACATAAAGGATGAAAAGCAACCATGGATAAACTACCAATGACTATCACAATATTATTTCTTTAAAATAAATCTATATTCCAATAAGAATACATAGTAATATTAACATACAATATCTGACGGTTATTGAGCCGATATATGATAGTTATTAACACGGACACGTGGCGCTGTAGCTTAATTATTTCATAAAATCCTAGGAGCACCTCACAGTAATGAGCCTTGGACGCAATTCCTAAAAGGGACATAGGAGAAACGAGACAAAAGGGAGCTGAAAAAAAATCCAGATTCCGAAAGATAGAACGCATCAGGTGTAGATAAGACTACAATGGGATGGAACGTAGTAAATTCCATCAAATAATTTTAACAAAGTGCGTAAAGCACATTTGGCTTTATTATCGCTTAGAACAAGTGTGTCAAATTTCGAAACGCGCCAATATGTAAATTCACGTATGTTTTCGGAAATTTTGATAAAAAACTCTAATTTTTTGCAGGTATGCCTAGAAATACATCTTATTTAAGAAGATCATAAAAACTTTATAGGTAATAATTAAAAATGTTTTTCGAAAAATCTATAAAAATACTAAAAAATACAGTTTTAAAAATAAATCAGAAAATGGCTGAGAATGTTATTTTAATTGAACCTAAATTTCGAATTGTGAAAGGCGAAATTAAATACGTTTAATGAAAAAAAAAAGAGAGATTTTTAACCGTATGCCAGATTCAATCAACATTGAGAAGGTAAAATTTTGAGAGCAGTATTTTAAAAACTACTCGTGCGATTTTAACAAAACTTGGCACTTTGGCATAATTTGAATCGTAGAATCGAAATATAAAGAAAAAAAAATTACGTCATTTCAGAAAAAATCCGATTTTGGATCAGAATATATATGTTAGAACAATGCTGTATATAAATCTAATATATATCCTAAGTGGAGCTTTCAAGATATGAAAAACGCAAGTCACATTTCGTCAATAGGTTCTGTAGAACGGGATACATAGAACTTTTTTTGTGCAAGGTGTACATATTTACAAAATATACGGATGCGTAGGATAGATACCGGGCTAAAATCAGAGCCAGTTTTCTGCTATACCGATCACAGAAGCTTTCGATTCTGTGCAGCATTCCAACATTTTAATGCTGAAAGAGAACAAGTGAAACTACCATTCAGGAATTTCCTGGTAGATAAATAAAAAGAGATTTACTAAGCGTGCAAGT
>KK116130.1:62933-114621 GCA_000611955.2 Stegodyphus mimosarum
AAGACATAATTTTCCCACTTCTCCAAAACACGAGCTACCGGAATCGCTCTTGACCCTTGATACTAGGCCAATCGACGAAGAACAGGGGGCCAATTATCCCCTTTTCGTCGCTTGTCCCGATAAGCCACCGAACAGTTTACGTCTTCCCGAAGTGCGTTTGTTGGCGGGTGGCTCGAAAAACACGATGAGACGAGGTGGCAGTCAGCTACTGTTTCGCAATACGCAGACGATAAGCGAAGCGCGTACTCGAAATACTAGGCGTCAAAACATGTTGCCAGATTCCACCCACACCGCCGTTAATCGGCGAGGCTGATAGCTGAAAGGTGAACTCTCCCGAAAGCAAACAGACGAACAGATAAGGGCAAGCCAGGGGTCGCCGAAGTTGAATGGAATTCTGTTTTATCGTGGATTGAATTCTGAAACGAGGGAGGAGCAACAAGTGTTCGAGGGCAAAGGTGGGAAGGGGGTGAGTGGGAGGAAAAGCCGCATCACTGTTCTGTTCTCCGATCTCGCCTCCCTTCTTCCCCCTCTTCTCTGCCTGCCGAAAGATGGGAATAATCCTGATGTGCAGACTAATGCTTTTTTAATTTTTGTTACGATACTTCATTGAAAAATTCTTTCTTAATCGCTCTTTGTATGTTTTTAAAGAAAAAAGAAAAGAAAATAGTATTAATCCTGCGGGAAGAACTCCGTTTATCAGAAATGAAGGAAGTGAAGATAAAGCTATTCTTACATTAAACTCGTTGTCAACGAAGTATTTCTGAATTTTTCAAATGTTACATTCCGTTAGCCTGGATTTATCACACACTGATCCCTGTTGACAAATGTATAAAGAATTGTCGTTCCCACCTCTATGCGTGTTCTCTTGGGGTAAAGCATATTTCATCCAGTTAGCTGTGGAAGACCAATAATTGGAATGTTGGAGAGGGTACAGTTGAATTTTCATGTTTTCTAAACTTGAAATGTCTCATCCTCTCTACAATGTACCCCAGCTAAAAATGTGTGGACGTATGGAAATAAAAATGTTCTGTGACGCTAAAAATAAATGAAAAACGCACTGAAATAAAAATGTTGTGGGAATTCTACATTACCTGGATTTGGACCACTGCGTCTCGTGCATACCCTCTCTCCAGAATTCCTTTAAAAGGAAAAGAATATAAGGAAATTTCGCATTTCCCTCATGAGTTCCGTCGGGGTGTAATCGATAGACCATTCGTGGTTCAAATCCCGGCGAGTATAAAGTTTTCTCTTTCTGGCCCGAAATGTCTAGAAATCTCTCTATATATGTCTGTAATCGAGGGAAATGTGAGATCTTTCAATTTATCTTCTACAGAGGTACTTAATTCTTAAAGTGTTGCCATTTCGTAAACCATGAAATCTTTAAATTAGATTTCAAGTTTAATGAATCTTTAACAGTTATTTAAAAGAAATAAACGAATTTCATTTGCCAATCTTTATGCTTTACCTAAATTTCATAAAAATCCTGTCAAATTTAGGTTTATAGCTAACAGTACTAGAAACTTCAAGAAGACTTTTGATAATATTTTTACCAATCTCTTTAATTCTATTTGTAATATAGTATTTGATCAACATGAAGCTGATAAAAATTACTGCTGGATTATTTAGGAAACCTTGCAAATTATTGGAAAAGTTAAAAATCTTCAAGTTTACAATATTAACTGGTATGACTTTGAAAATCTCCACACGTCTCTAACACTCAAAGAAATTTACGAAAGTCTTCTGAAACTAACAACATTTTTTCCTGAAATACTTACTATTCTGGATTTCCAAAAATGGAAGGAATTTCTACATTTCTCTCTTTCAAAAGCAAATATTCAAAATTTCTTTTCCGGCAAATACGTGGTATTCCAATGGGAAGTTCCTATTCTACTCATCTTTGTAACTAATTTTTGTTTTCTATAGAAGTTCTATAGAGATAAGTTTCTTAAAAGTGTTTATGAAAATGATTTCAATAAATTTGAACACACTTTCAGCTTTATTGATGATATTATTACTTTAAAAAATTATAATCTTATAGAAAATTGCAACATCTACCTCGACTGTCTAAAATTTAATAAAACCAACAAAAGTCAAACGGTAATAACAATTTAGATCTTAGTATACATAATCTTAAAAAAATTAGACTTTTTGATTAAAAAAAAAGTTAATTTTTATACTATTAAATTTATAAATTGGAACTCCCAGATATCTAAAAAAGGTTTAACAAATACAATTACTAACCAAATTTGCAGAATTAAAAAGTTTGTACTGAAATAGAAAAACAATAAGAAGAAATCTTAATTTTCACCAAAATTTTAAAAGAAAATGAAATTGCAATTAACTTCATTAACGGTCTTTTAAAAAAATCTGGAGTATTCTACACCTTATAAAGCTTTTCAACAGTATGATTATATATATATATATATATGTGTGTGAGAGAAGGATAAAGAAGGATGTTTTAGAAAGTTATATAGGTTTTAATTTTGATTTATTTTTCTTTTTGTTTCTTTGATTTGCTATCATTAACTATGGGGGCCTACAGTTTTCAAGTTCTCTTGATAAACCCATGACGTGAAAATTTTCATTTAATTTATATTCCGACCCCTTGCTTCACTTACCAATAGTATAAATCCTGCGGGAACTAAAACATGCATATATATATATGTGCATGCAAACTATATCTATATCTATTTATACATATATATATATTCACAAAACATTTAAAAAAAAATATACAGTCATGTCTAAACACATTGAAATGGCTCATCGGCTAATTCTGGATACAGAAAAGCAAGGACTTTTGTAGAAGCGAGATTTCAATTGATTTCAATGTTCCTCCTTCTGATGGAGTGGCATTGAAGTTGATTGAATTCCTCTTGTATTATGTTCGTTTTTCTTTAAATTTCAGTGATGTTTTGAAATAGGTATTGCTTCTTTGAAAAGTTTTGGCATTTATTAAATTCTTTATTGCATTTATAGGATTATTTGAAATTTATTACTTGTGAATTTCAATTTATGGTCTTTGTGAAAAATTAGTTCTAAATTTCTTACTTTATATATATGCAAACTCCACTTACCCAGCTTAAAAGTTTCCACCCGCCCTTTATTTTCGCAGTCATTGGTCGTAGTCATATACTTTCAGTTACAGATGTGTTCAAATTTAAAAATATATATATATATATATTTGGAAAAATAACGAAATCTAATTTTCAATAGTCTCATGGCTCCTATGCTTATGTTTGCGAAAGTGTTATACTCGTTATGAAAAAGTAAAATTTTAAGAATTTTGACTCCTATACAACAAAAATTTACACTGGGATATTTAACTTCAAAATTTGCAATTTTTGATGTCATTTTCGACTTGCTTTCAGGGATCGGTTAATTAATAAACAAGCGTAAATGAAGTGCAGCAAAAATGTGTATAATTTAATAAGCCGTAAAAAAAAGTCATGCGGTGTCCACATCAGTTTTTTTTTTTTAAATGTGTTATCAAGCTATAGAGTTAAATGTTATACATTTTTTAACTCTAAAGATGTATTCCTTCATTTTTAGGAAGCCAACAATTTTATGTAATGATGAGTCAGGATTTTTCAATCAAAGAGAAATTTAAATAAACTGAATATATTCTTACACCAGATGGGAAGAAATAATCTCCTTCCATCATTTCAGTCCTTTGAGTCAGTGATTTTCCGGCACTCTATATATTAAAAAACTATAAAGGTTTGGTTTCCGATCGTTCCTTTAGTGTATTGTTCCTTCTTCTTCCTTTTTTATTTATCTTAGAAGGTTTCGTATTCAAGGAGATGACAAAGTGCAACAATAATACCAACAATTTCACAGTGATATATGATGATAAGACTATGAGAGATTAAATTCGAAAATCAGACCCGTGGGAAAAATATGGAAGGCCATCAGGAGCGGTGAGTGAAAAAAATAAATATAATTAATGTATAATTAAAACTAAATTCAATGCAAATAAATAGATCTAAAATTTAAGTCAAATGACAGGTGAGTAAAAATCCAATTAAAATGTTATAAAAATTAAATCAAATTATAAAACAAGCAAAAATATAAATGCGGCTAATTTAGGCTGTTGGAACATGGCAAAGCATACGACGGTTATCTACTTAAGAGAGGTTATTATGCCTTCGTGGATGATTTTTATGGGAAACTGATTGATATTTACCTACATCTGAAAACAAAAATCTACATCGCAACCAGCTCATTCTCCCATTCGTAAAACCCAGGATAAAATACCAGTATTCAGCTGTCTTTAATCGCTTAGACTAAATTAACAGTAACTTAATTAAAGTAAAAAAAGGCATAAGAAGGAAATGAAATACTAAAATAAATACGAAGAGGGCAATTTAATAGCAAGAAGAGGTTAAAAGAGAAGCAAATCATCTGAACTGAATTCTTCAATACAAAGGAAAAACTGATTCCTCATTTTGGCTTCTGATACGTATAAAGAGATCTTAAGCAGAAGGATGAAACCCATAAAATTTTCTCTTCCTAAAGCGATCGCAAAGAGGATTTCTCTCCCGAATATTCGAATTTTAGAGTATACTATATTCTTTTCAAGGAAAATGAAGCACACAGTTAGTATTTGGTTTCAGTATCAAATCTATTAATTATTACAGGATAAAATCTTGTATAAGAAAAGGTGAAGACAAAAAATTATGTATGTCGTGAACGCAATCAGCTCATCAATGCTCACGTTTACTATGTTCAGTGTTGCCATACTTTTTTTTACGTTGAAATTTGTATATGGGATTGCTATAACAAACATCTAGTTGTGCACCTCCCTTTTTTGTTGCAATCAGCCGCATAGGAAGTATATATATACCCACCCTCTTAGCTCGCTCGGTGAGCTTTGTTTTTTCTACTCTTATACGTTGCTAAGTTGCGCATTTTGTGCTTTAAAAGCAATTGAATCATACTGTTCTGATGTTCCGGTTAAGGTTTTTATGCCTTTAATTAATCTGCATGCAGTAGTTATAAAATTGTCAAAAAGTTAAAATTTTAAGTAAAGCTAGGCCTGCCGCGGCTGTCATTTTTTTTTTTACATTTCAAACTCTCAGTAGAATAGTGAATTAAATCATTTGGTGCACCAAATTCATTATCTTTTTGCCCAGTAAGATCAAATGTTAACTTTCAGTTATGTACACCGAAAGTTTCGTCTTGGTTTGGATTTTTTTTTTTTTTTTTTGTCAAAATTGCTTATCTTTGCTTAGAAACTAATTTTAATTCTAAATTTTTTAATTGTTTGTAGCTGTTAAGCTGTTAATTTCGAAGCCGAAATTTTGTTCGGCGTGTTATTTTACTGTAATTATTGCTTGTAATTGTGTTTGATATTTTATGTATTTATGTATTTTACAACTTTTAACAAAGATGTTTTGAGTTTTTATGTATTTTTGCCTTACCACGAAGTGAGAACTGACTTGATTGAATGAGAAATACATCTCTAATGAATTTCGAAGAAATGCGAAGTGCAACAAAAAATGAGTACTGTGCAAGGAAATAGACACTGTGCAAGGAAATCATGTGGTATCCACATAAAAATTTTTAATACTAATTTTAGCGTTCAAAAATTGAGAAAGAAATTTATGCGAATAATTTAATTTCCGCCGTTACAGTCAGAACAGAACAAATGAAAAATGTCATGGATATACTATAGGTAATTATCATAGTATTATTTCTTTAAAAGAAATCTCCATTCCAGTAAGAATACACAGTAATATCAACATTAAAATATTTAATAAGATATCTTCCATTTCCCCTTCCTTGTAACTTCAACCTCTTGCGCAATTATTGTTGTTTTCGCTACTCATTTGTCCTCAAATGATCCATAAATAATTAGAGAAGGTGAAAGTACTGGCGAAATCCTAGACTGAATGTCAGTTCGTTTTGCTTCTCCGTGGCGGCTCGGTTCTTGAAGTTGACTAGCATAAAGTTCAACGGTTAAAGGAAGAAGTTCGGCATGACCCTCGCTGGTAGTTTGTGAGTGTTTGTCTTTGTTAGTAAGACGAAAACAACTACCATATGAACCAACACATTTTCAAATTTAGGGGAGATCGTTCTCAGAACGCCTTTAGAAAGGGGAAAACTACCGGAATATTTTTTTTAATTTTCACAGTCTGGGGCTGAAAACCTAGAAGGGGCACATATTACTGAGGAATTTAAATTTTTTAATATTTGTATACCTAATATATTACAAAGAAATAACAAGGGGGAAGTAAATCATTCTTTTTAGATTAATTAATTAATTAAATTTATCAGTCAAGTTTTTGATAGAAGGTGAATTTAATAAGATGAAATTAAGTGATTAAAAATGATTTTAGTGGAAAAGAATCAGTTATTCATGTTTAATTTCTTGCACTTTCTCTCCTAACCTCTTTTCTTTCTAAGCCATTTTCTTTTGCACGACTTTCCTATGTACGGTTAAAAATTAGAATTCGGCGGTATTTTAATTAAAGCCAGTCTTGATATTTTACACGCCTGAAGTTATTTGCAGTTTTCTGCATATTTTTGTAACCAGTTTTATGCTGAGTAATCTTTACTATTAAACAATGAAAAATCTGTTTGTATGTACGTGTATACGTTCCTCGCATAGATGAAAAAGAGCGGCACCTAGAGCCATCAAAATTTGAACACACATAGTCATTCCTCCAACCGAAAAAATCTATAGCACAGCCCAAATTTAAGAATTTCAAATTGTTTCTTGATTTACTTCGTATTTTGAGTTAATTTAAAATTAATGTTTGATTAAAAGCTCTACGACTTATAAGCTTTGTGTTGCCATTTTGCAAAGCATAAAATGTCCTGTTTCCAGTTTAAATCAAGCACTCACATATATAGATTCTCAGCCAGTGTGTTACCACTTAAGCTAAACGCAATAGATTTGTCCTTCCAATTTAATCGAAAAATGAGGCACATCAAAGCCTGAAATTTTGAACACAAGTAGCCCTCCACATGAACAACGTGCACCTCAAACTTCAAATTTTGAATTTCGAATTTTTTAATGTTAGTTCCGAATGGGATATTATTCTCCCGAAACGGCATTTTGCTTTGAATCACTATACATAGCGTATCACTTTTCAGATTGTTGCCACCAAATATTAGACTTCTGTGTTATATCTAAAGAAATTAAATAGTGAAGAATCTGCATGAATGTATGTACATCTTTCGCATTGTGAAAGACAAGAGTACCTAGAGCTATTAAATTTTGAATAACGTAATTCTCCACCCGAACACGAACACCTGGAAACCAGAATTTTGAATTTCGAATTTGTTTTATTACCTATTTCTTGTTTTGTAAAACTTAAACGGATTTAGCGAGCAGTGGCAACACTGTTCGGAATAAACTATTTTTATCTCCAGCACGCGAAACTGCCTGTAAGAACTTCTGAAGCTATGTTGTATTTAAATATTTTGTGATTTTGCCATTGAATCAAATTTTATGTGGCGTAAGCGCGAAGAACGTGATATTTAATAAATAGCGTAAACACACAAAAAGTTAATAATAAAAAGAGGGAAAATGATTCTGTATCTTAGCAAGAAAACTGAACATTGTTATGATGAGCTGAGAAAAGCTTGAAAAAACAGAAAATTATTATGCCAACACTTAAAGCTGCATCGGTATGCCGCTATGCTGCTCTTAAAAATTTGTAATTTTGCTGTTGAATTGTGTATGGCCTAAGTGCTATGAAAATGATGCTTAATAATAAAGCTAAAAAGACGAAAAGAAAAGGATCAGCAGGAGTGAGTGTAACAGCAGGCTGGTAGACTACGAGCTCAACGAGAAGGTAAAAAATTTTAGCAAAACCCTTCTGGGCGACCGCTGAAATCTGAAAAACTTTTCAGATTTTTTTTTAACTTATTTTATATTTTTGGAGAATGTAGAATCTTTTGATTAAAAACTCAGCTGTATAAAATTTTGTGTTTTTACTTGGCAAAGCATAAGATATATATTTTTCAAATTTAATCAGAAAACTCAGCGATATAAGGGAAATTTGTCACCTCGCTAAAAAAAGGTAACGTATTTGCCTTTCAAATTTAACAAAAGACTGAAAAAAATGTGTTGCCGCTGCCTAAATGTAAAATATTTTCACCTGCGACAGGTCAGTTTATTTACGATTTATCATAGCGCAAAATGTTTAATTCATTTTTTCAAATTTCTTCTGTTATTAACTAGTAAATTAAGCAATTTCAAAGCCTATTAGAAGCCTATTCATTTCACTTATCATTAATTGCTAGCTTTACTCGTGAAATTACATTAGTTGAATTCGTTAAAATCGTTACATATATATTTAATAATACCTAAGTTAAGAGCCTGTTCGCGTAAGCGATTAGTCAAAGAAATATGTCAGCAGATTCTTTTTCTTATGTTTGCTTTTCCTGTATCACAAGTTTTCAAGAATAGTCGCAGCTGTTACACATGCATTCGTAAACCTGCGTTTCATGTATGACAGAAATGCAGGTTATCCCTTCGGAGCTAAACAAAAGACCTTGTAACACCTAGAAACACTGACGTCGATTGTGACATTTTTTCCCACCTCTCTTCCTCTCTTAATGTTTTGTTTACCTTGGAAACCATGGGTTAGCAAAACAAGCCTCCTACGCTCAACCCGCTATAATACCTGCCACCGTTGCGAAAACAAAACTACAGAACAGAAGTGAAGTGGAAGAAGAAAAGATGTATTCCAATATGACGTCAGAATGACGTCAAAAGCCGGCCGGGTTTCTTTCCCGCATAGTGTTTGCTTGCGGAATTATTTTTCCTGCGTTCCTTTTTTCCCTGAAAGCCCGGGCATTCCGATTTTTCTTTGTGTGTTTTTCTTCTTTTTTTGTTGATTGCAAATAAGTGAAGTAATTCCATATGTAAGGCGGGATTGCTTAAGACTTTAAGAAGCGCTGAAAGCAATGAATCTCTACGGAATACCGTATGAATAGCTTACGAAACCCGATGGAACATTCAGTAAAGAATTGCTTCTGATGAAAGTGCATGCGATGCAACGGTTTGGTAAAAGTATTAAGGAATATTCGATCAAGTAATTTCTTCGCATTGAATAAAAAATCCATTAGGATTAGAAGGACGTTTTCTAATCCATTGTCCATTATTTGCTTTTTTTTTTTTTTTTTTTTTTTTTTTTTTTATTTTTCCACGTGCTATGTTTCTTTCAATAATCTCCATACAGAGTATCAACGCAATTTAATCTGCTTTCAGTTATTCACTCGGCACTCCTGTTTATTTTCCTAGCTTTATGTTTATTGAAGTATATAAAATTTAGTGCTATAAATATTACTTTATTAAGCATATAAATTTGGAAATAATCAAATAACTATTGCAGAGTTAGATTCTATAACAATTTTGCACACACACACACACTCCAAAAATGAAAAATCTAAATTTACATCCTTTACAAAAGCATTTCTAAATTTTATTTTAGACAACAAGCTATTATTTTCGTGGTAATTCTTTCCTGTACCCTCTATTTCTTGAGTCAGCCACCACCAAAATGTAAATTAGTTTACGTTTAAACAGGCAGTGAAATAATTACGGTTTTAAAAAGGAGTTGCGGAAATTTGCCACAAGGGTGTTTATTCGCTGAGACGTCCAACTGTGAACTAATCTGGGTTTTCATGAGTGACTTTAGAAATGCCAGTTTACACTCTAAAAACCACGATCTTACCGCTGCTTACCTTAATGATCTTACCGCTGCGGCCATTTTCATAAATGTGCTGGCACCTTTATACAAGTTAATTTTTGTCTGCCATGGTTAAAGAGTGCCGCAGTGTTAAGATACAAAGATGCTATATGAGCCTTATGAAGTTCATTATATATACCACGAAGAATGCAACCGTCATCAAGTTTCCAGGATGTTCATTTGAAAATCGAAGTGAACAGTCACTGACTGCAATAAAGATGCCGACGCCGTTTCCAAGTTAGCCAAGACCTGAAGAGTGTCTGGTACACTTATGCAGCTCAGTTTTTACCATGAAGAATGTCTTCCATCAAGGTGACGCGACGCCTATGTTAAGATCTATGTAAATAGTCGTGGACCCACAGGAATAAAGGTACCAGCACCAACAAGAATTTCAGTTAATAGCATAGGTGCCCGTATTAAGTCCATTTTAGAACGCAGAGAAAGCAGCTGCCATCGAAGTGCCGTACTTTTATCATGGTTTCTGTCTTGGTGAATTCTCTATCATTAAGATGCCGGCACCTTTATACAAGTGGGACATTTATTTCCAGGGATGTCCTAGTATAAAGATGCACGCATTCTTAAGTTAATTTTAGAGCTCATTGAAAGCAACTGCCACCAAAGTGCCACTCTTTTATCCTGGTTTCTGTCTTGACGAAATCTCTATCGTAAAGGTGCCGGCATCATTATACGAGTGGCACACTGTTGGCCAAAGATTTTCGAACATAAAGGTGCTCGCATTCTTACAAAGCCGGCGCTATTATTCAGTTCATTTTATGACTTTCATTAAAGTTCTAATATCTTAATTTCAGAGGCAACGCCATAAGGATCGAAGTAAATTTTAAGAATGAAGTGTCTGTCTGAAAGCGTTAACTATTGACTCATCTGAGTTATCATAAGCATCCGAACTGAGGCAGATGAATTGTACGAATAATCATAACTATGTTAAAATTTTCTTCAACGTATGAGACAGAGGCATTTATTCTCAAAAACACAAAGGTTGCGTTACTTTTTTATATCTTTATAACTTAAGATATAATTCATAAATTTCATGCAAAACAATTGCTTACGGAGGGTCATTCTTTCATTCCAAAGGATCCAAAGTAGCACTGAGAGTAGAGAAACAAAATGAGATCTTCATTACGACTGGTGGAAGAAATTCCCTATTACTAGTGATAACTTTGTCAGCCTTCAACACAAGAGGTATATATATATATATATAATTTTCTTTACTAAGTTAAAACTTGAACGGTAGTATTTCAAGGTTTTAAAACCTGCTGCGCATCTAGCTGCAAATTTGCGATTAGGGAAAAGGAACGCCCAATTGAGACGACATCGATCAGCATTAAATAATTTAATAAGTATCATTAAATAATTTTACGCGTTAATTATCTCAATTAGTCGTTTGTTGAAACGCGTGGAGGTAATATTTCAGTGAGAATTACATTACACTTTTCTCCTGACAATACTGTTATGTGACTCTCAATGGAATATTGCCATTTTGAGCTTTTTGTACATAATCGTGTTTTTTCTCCCATTTTTTTGCAACTTATACTTTTTCTTACAACTTGTACTTTTCCCACATTTTTGTAAATATTCAATTATTAGTCTCAATTTATTACTTTTTCTTTTAAGTCATGTTTTATTAACAATGGTATTTTTATTAATAATGTTATTTTGATTCTATTTGATAATGTAATTTTTTGGCACTACTGTGCTTTTACAAATAGGATTTTAGAGGTTTCGAATGTACCATAGTTTCTACATTCTTACTTGCTATTAAAAGTGTATATATATATATTAATTCCTAATAAGTTAAGATAAGTTTCGGGCATTCCCTTCCCTGTCAACTTGAAGACACTAAAGGTCTTCACCCCCCGAACTAGGCCCAGAGGTTCAAACCCTGTCCTAGAACCTTGAAGGGATCGGAGTTAACGCACCTGGAGTTTAGCCCCCAGGGCACCACTGGTCGTCAATTTGCTACCTACCAGTCGCTCGGGCTGCCCGTCGCAGTGGGCCGTCACCATTTCTAGTAGCCCGGGGGGGGCGCTACCCCCCGGGCTACTAGAACCGACTGCTCTAGGACCAGCCAGATCCACAGGCCGGCCAATAAATGACCTTTCCGGGACCTCCAGAATCACTAGGTTCATGATTTGTATACCCCGTGGCCGAGACTGTCTAGGTACAGATCCTAGCCAGTAGCTTCGCAGAGTTAGTTTTCTACGTCGACCCCCAGGGAGGTAAAACTCCAGTAGCAAGCACTAACCGTTATAAGCGTTGGTCATTACAAAAGGCTGGAACCAGTGGTCATTTCATTATGGAAACACCGATTAGATGGGCCAACGTTGCCTTCTATGAAGGGGCAAACAATTTACATCCATGCCTTCTCCGGGATTCGAGCCCGGACCTTTCTCATGGAAGCCAGAATCACTAACTACTTTCTCGTCTGGGCATACAGATAATATATCACTCAGAGTGATGTACTCAAGTTATTGCTAAAATTTCGCAGTAACAAGATCGTGCCTTAGAAATGCAGTTCGACTCCATCGTTTTTGTTGCTGTGATTAATCTCGCCTCTCTCACATCAGAACAAGCCCACGAAATTTATCGTGGCAAGGAGTACAAGATCACGCTTGCCGCTGGCAAGAGCATTGGACACCATATAGGTGACAGTAAGATTTTGGCCCAGTTCCACCCCAAATTTTAAGGGAAAGCACCCTGGGGGGTCGAAGGGCCTCTCACCCCTTCTCCCTTACCGCCAGCCTCTTTTTTCGGAGCGCCATATACTATTTAGAGTGTCCTCATGCCGCAAAAACGCTATACATTTATAAACATCCATGCTGTTTTCGGGATTCGAACCTGGGCCCTTCGGTACGGTAGTCAGAGTCACTAAACACCATCCCGTTTGGGCGACCCACCGTTGTTTATGTAGTTTTCCCCTTGTATAGCGGAAACACGAGCCAATTGTTGAAGTTCTTCACAAAGTCATCTCTTTCCTTAAGCTGATAGCCCTCATGCGCTTTGCCATATTTTAATATAATCTAATCTAACTTTAAAAAAAAATCATTTCTATTATCGATTAACAAACTGAGCTCTCTTCTCTGTCCTCTTCTAAAATGACTATTTCTGGAGCTGGCCAGTGTTTTTGAGAACATAAATAAACCTTTGTATTGAACACCCCCTTTCTAAAACTATCACTTCCACAAAAGACCGCAGATTTCCAGAAGACTGCGACGGTGTCCAGAGAGGGGTTTATTGCATTTCATGCGATTTAAGATTTTGCCTTTTTATTACTTACCTCGAAAGTTATTGATGGAGTGTAGGTAAAACTTAGCACATGAGAATTTAGGTTTTGGTGTCACCTTTCATTCTTTACTCTCCATCTGAGCTTAAAACAAAAGTACCTTAAAACATGAACAACAAATATTTATGCACGAAAAGCCAAGGTAGAAGCTCAGAACACACTCACACTTAGCACACGCGATAACACGTGTTGGAAACAAACACGCACGCAAGCATTCAAAATGAAAGTAAAAATAACCTTCCGAATGCGTTAAAATAAATGATATCGGGCAAGTTGCAGACAAAAGCTCTATTTCGAATAAAGATTAGATAGATTTATAATCTACAAAATGAATAATCGCGCTTTCAATATTATAGGGTCATTCTAGTATTAAGTAATGCAGTTTTTTAAGCCTGCTTAAGGGGGAAAATAGTCCATAATAGATTTTCTATTATTTCTTATAACTCATTCTTATTTTAATTTAAAATTTTATATGCAGAGGCGGTTGGCAGTTTTTTCAGATGATTTTCGTTGCATTTATAGGAATAATTTACCTAAAAATTTTGGGTTTTAAATATTATATTTGATAGCCCTTATTTTTCATTATCGTTCTACGGCCTAATCTCCAAGACAATAAAGTGTTTTGTGGTATTGGAAGAGGTATTTTGTCCCATTTCTCTTGAACAATTTTCCAAAATCCTATCAGGTTTGTACGTCGCCGTTTTTGCAACCCGCTTTTTAAAAGTCCAAAAGAGCAAACATCCGTGGGGGATACATTCGAGGACTTAGTACGGATATGAGAAAAAGGTTATGATACATTTTCCCCAGAAAATTAGCAGTGGATTTGACGCGTGACCGCTTGCTTTGTCTTGATGCAGTTGTACTGATCGATGGCACTGTAGGTAAAAAGATATTTTATATTTGAAAACTGGGTATAAAATATGTTCCTGATAATATGTGGAGTTAGGTTCTTAGCACTTTTCTTCCCACTCTTTATTTTTAATTTGCTGTTATATGAAAAATCAAAAACAGTCATAAATACTATTTAAAAACGTTCCTTAGATTTTGTGAACCGTGATTTAAGACTTTTTTTCCACCATTTGATGATAATAAATGGATCCCTTTATATCGCTGTTACTTAAATATACCTAAGACTCATTTATTGTGACAACATTTTCCCATTTTTGTCCGGATAAATGTTTTTCATAAAGAATTCTGCAGCACCTTTTGCGTTCGGCGATATGTCATGAAGAAAGGCGACGTACACTGCGCAAAAAAAAAAAAAAAAAAAAAAGGGGGGGACAGTTCTATACCTCCCATTTTACTGCCCCGATTGACAAAATTCAAATTACATTTTCCGTGTCTCGAAAGCACGACTTAGGATATGTATTAGATTTATATATAGCGTTGTTCTAATATAGGTATTTTGACACAAAATCGAACTTTTTCTGAAACGACATGCCGTTTTTTTTTTCCATATTTCAATTCCACGACTCAAATTATGCCAAACTGCCAAGTTTTGTCAAAATCGTACGAGTAGTTTTTCAAAAATTAGCTCTCAAAATTTTAGCTCCTCAGTGTTAATTCAGTTTGGTATGTATTTATTAATATATCTTTTTTTATTACACTTACTTGATTACTTCTTTCACAGTTCGAAATTTAGGTTCACACCAGACAAATTTCACCCATTTTTTATGATTTATTTTTAAAATTTATGTTTTTAAATAATTTTTATAAATTTTTTGAAAAATTTTTGAATTATAACCTATAAAATTTTTACAATCAACTTGAAGTAGATGTGTTTCTAAGTAAACTTACAAAAAATTAGAGATTTTTATTAAAAATTTTCGAAGATATACGTGAATTTATATATTGGCGCATTTTGAAATTTGGCATATTTGTTGAAAGCGATAATAACATCTAATGTGGTTTACGCACTTTTGCTGAAATTATTTGAAAGAAGAACGAACGATGTGACTTTTTTTCCGCTCCATTACAATGGAAGGGATAGGAAAATAGGTGGCTACATATTAAGAATTTCGCCTGGCGCAAATTGAAAAAAAATCGCCGAATTAAATTTTTGAATTGCTCCGTAAATTTCGCACCAAATTTAAAAAAAATTAATATTTAGGCATAATTTGAGTCGTAGAATCGGAATATGGAAAAAAATTGGTATGTTATTTCAGAGAAAGACCCATTTTGTGTCAAAATACCTATGTTAGAATAATGCTATATATAAATCTAATATATATCCCAAGTCGCACTTTCGAGGCATGAAAAACTCAATTTAAATTTCGTGAATCGGCCCAGTAGAACGAGAGATATAGAACTGCCCCCTCCCCTTTTTTTTTCCGCAGTGTACATTTCATTTCTTTTTCTTTTTAAATTTAAATCAGTATTAACTCCATTGTTTACAGTTGATATTGAGCATTTTAATGATTTTGTAACTATCCTTTGACTTGGTTGATTTTCATTTAACATTTAAGATATTACTTTTACATACATTCGAAACATTCTTTTTTACCTTGGACATGTATTTGGAACAATTTTTCCATTTGAAGCCAAATTTTTCATTTCTTGTTTTTTCATTTCATTCTTCAAATTTTTCATTACCTATCGTAACTCTTGATATCGGAAACCCATGGCTTTTACACCGTTTTTTACTTCCTTGTACGCAGCAAAAGGAAGTATTGTAATCGCGAAAAATTTCGGGTATCATATTTCAAAGAAAATATCAAATTTGACCCCTATCGAATGCAATTTAACGATGTTTTTGCGTGACATCTATACCTAAGGATACAATAAAGGACTCTTTTCCCCAAAATGAATTATAAAACTGACTTAAAATGGATTCAGAACAGATTTTTTTTCGTGGCTTTTCTACGTACAAAGGTATGTATGTATGTATCTCGCATAACTCAGAAACAAGTAGCCTCAGAACGTTGAAATTTCGTATATAGAACTGCTATAACATGTAGATGTGCAGTTCCCATTTTGGTTGCAATCGACCGCATCAAAGGTATATAAATGTATGTATATATATATATACTCTGTTACTCGGCTATCTGAGCTCAGTTAATTTATTCTTATGCATTTGTATTGTGCATTTTTTGCTTTAAAAATGATTGAATTTTGTTGTGCTTATCTTCCGTTTAAAGTTTTTACGCCTTTAGTTAACCTAAATGTTATAGTTGTAGAATTATCAACAATTTAAAAGTTGTTTAAATACAGCTAAGCCTGATTTGTTTACCATAGCAGCTATATCTGTTTACATTTGAAACTCAGCAGAATAGTCGACTTTTGCCAATCTAGAGAAACTAAGCTTCGCATTAACAAAGTAAAGTCTTGTTTTATTATTCCGAATTAAATTACGCTTAATCCATTTTGTAGTTATCCGTTAAATTTTTAAAATATCCCATATATTGACTCAGCATAGCATCCACAACAAATTAAATCAGCTTCTACGCCTTCAGTGTCTTTTTGCCGTGTGAGACCAAAAGTAAACTTTTAGATTTGTGCACCGAAAAATCTGCCTTCTTGCTAACCTTTTTTTTTTTTTTTTTTTTGTAATTTTAATTGTAAAAAACGTTTTAATTGTTTTAACTGTATTTGGTGTTTTATGTTTTTCTATATTTTTCAATTTTTAATATAGATATTTTGAATTTTTATGTATTTTTTCCTTGTCGGGAACTGAGAACTGAATTAATTGAATGAGAAATATATCTATAATGAAATTCAAGGAAATAAGTGTAAATGAAAGGCAGGAAACAATGCGCATAATTTAATATTCCATACAAGGAAGTCACGTGGTGTATACATCAGATCTTTTACTTTTGATATGTATTTGGAACAATTTTTCCATTTGAAGCCAAGTTTTTCATTTCTTATTAACAGTATTACCTATCGTAGCTGTAAATATCGGAAACCCACGGCTTTTACACCGTTTTTTTAATAACTAGATATGAATAATTTTCTTCGGAAAGAGTACAAGCATATCCTTCCAACCACTGCTTCTTTAAAAGAGCCATTCGACATGGAAAAAAAACTTTCAAGTAGCAGACGATAATTTATACTTTCAAAAACATAGTTTCAGTTTAAAAAGTACCAAGCAGACAATTTTTTTACATGTTATCAGCTTCTGTGTACAGTACACCGTGCGAACAAGAATCTGAATCAATATATGCAGTATACACAAATAAATACTATTATAACCGATACCACATATTGATTATAATCAGTTCAGACCAGCTACCATTGTACACTGTTTATAATACACTAATATATCTATATATATATACACTCACGTTTGTGAAAATTGCAACACCAAGAAGGAATCGTCATAATTGAATGCAATTTAATACACAGTTGAGTGGTAGTGGTACAAATAAATGATTAAATGTTCAAAGCAAACAAACAAGAACAAGAGATCAGAATCAGTATTTTGTGTGGCCACCACGCGCCGCAATAAGTGCTGCTACACGACGTGGCATGGAGTCAAACAAAGTTTGAATGTCTGACTGAGGAAGAGCATTCCATATCGTTTGTACGCGTACCCAAAGTTCGTCTGCAGACGCAACAGGACGAGGATCACGAGCAAGACGCCGACCAATGACATCCCACACATGTTCAATTGGCGACATATCCGGGGAACACGCAGGCCAAGGAAGAAGCTGTACCTGCTGCGCTGCAAAGAAGGATTTAACAATCCGAGCAGTATGAGGGCGGGCATTGTCCTGTTGAAATACAGCGCCTGGCAAGCTTTGAAGGAAGGGAACAGCTTCGGGCTGTAGAACTTCACGGATATACCGGTTGCTGTTCAGATTGCCCACAATTCGTAGCAATTGAGATCGTCTATGATATGCTATGGCGCCCCAGACCATAACTCCGGGTGTTCGTCCACTGTGGCGTTCGATAATGCACTCCGGAAGGTGGCGTTCACCGGCATAGCGTCTGACACGAATGCGGCCATCATGGTACCACAAATTAAAGCGGGATTCGTCAGAAAACACGACATGCTGCCAATCAGCACGCCAGTCTCTATGCTGATTGGCCCATTGTAGCCGCAGGCGGCGATGGTCGTGCGTTAGGGGGATCCTGTATAAAGGAGTCCGTGCGCGCAGTCCACACTGCAGCAGACGTCTACGAATTGATGAAGCACACAATGAAACACCTGTAGCTATTGACCACAGTGCTGCCAATTGTCTAGAGGAAGCTGTACGGTCCGTCCGCGCCATGCGGACCAGGTGTCTATCATCGCGAGCTGACGTCACATTTCGGGGTCCACTCCCGGATTTCCGAGTTGTCCGACACTCGTCCGTCCACTGCTTCCAAACGCGCATCACTGTGCTGCTGTTACGCTGCACACGAGAGGCTACTGCACGATACGACAATCCAGCTTCACGAAGGCCGATGATTCTCCCTCGTTCAAACTCTGTAAGTTGTTCAAATCTCGCTCTCTTTCGTCGACGAGGCATAAGTACAGATTGAGTTAACGTTTACCACTAGCAGATAACCACCGATAACCATACACGCCTCGCTACAGCCGTCTATTTATTCGGATCCATCAGCCGTTCAGAGGGCGCTGCTCAGCATACGCATGCGCTACGGATTTGCAATTCTAATCATTTGCATATCATGCGCTACTTTGCATTTCCTGAAAATTTCAGCTCACTCGCGTAAGTCCTTCATGGTGTTGCAATTTTCACAAACGTGAGTGTATATAGATTTATTAGTGTATTAGAAACAGTATATATATATATATTCATAATGAAAGTAATTAAAAGTAAATTAATAAGCTCAAGACTTGCACTAAAGCTGCAAAGTAATAAAGCAATAATTCACTATACATTGTAAAAAGAAAACTCTCCATATTACACATCCAAGCAAACGGAAATTCAATTTAAAAACATTATTGAAAAGGTATTTTTCAGAATTTAAAAAAATTTATAGAATTTTCAGTCCTCCTTGCTTTAAACACAGTTAAGGAAAAACTAAACGCAGTTAAGGAAAAACTAAATTTACTAAATTTACTAAACTACTCTCTTTATAATATATATATATATACTCTAATTGTAAACTAATATACACAAATGAATACTGATTATAGTATTTAGTATATATTGATCAAAATCCGTGTACTCCAAATACTATTATATGGCAATACATGTTCATAATAATATTTTATTTAATACCGATTGCAATCAATATACATAGATGGGTTATAATCAGAATATAGTTATCATTATATTATAAGAAACACTCGTTGCAATATAATAATAAGCACGAATTTAATGTGCACCGGATATAACCAAACTACAGTTGCCACTACACAGTCATCAACAGTGTATCATCAATAGTATTTACGTAGTTACAGTTAAAGAAGAAAACAAAACAGGGAATTCCTATATTTAATTTTCTGGTCTTATCAAAGAAATTAAGCCAGAGGAATAGTTAGAGGAGGAGCGGTCCGCTTAGGGCAGCACATTTTTAGGGATGGTATTTTTTGCGTAAAACTTTGTTTTATAGGGGTTAGTCAGATTGATTTCCGAGGCAGGTGAAATATAATTAAATTTTAAATTTCCGTACGGAATTAAATTAAGAAGAAAAGAGTTTTTACATTACATAAAGTATTAAAAAAGTCACCACATCATTCAGTAGCCACAGACGTTTGTTATACTTCTCTCATTCCTTCGAAAGGTTTGAATGAAAATTGCGAATATCAGTTAAATTCTGATCAAGGTGACATCCATAAAGAAGGATTCCTCATTAAAAGGAACAGGTATTTCAGAATTTTATTTCCGTTGTAGGGTTTATATTTATTTTAACTAACATTTATTTTAAGTTCATAGCCCTTTCCTTTTTAGCCTTCATTTTCTCCCTAGAAATGCCCGTGCCAGAGTATGTAAATTACAGTAGCACGCGCAGTTTATTCAAATTTAGCGGAAGCTAGTTTAGTTAAATAGTAGACGAAACGAGCGTGAAAAAGGTCTTGCTTTGAAGCTACGCCAGAGAGATTGCTCGGTAGAATTTAGATCAGCGCGTGTCGGCCTTTGTGCCTAGCTTTGCAGAAGTGCTAGACCTTCAACTGTTAAATCAGTAATCTTGCTGAATATCAGCGATAATTAAAAACGCGGTTAGTTAAGATCTCAGAGCCTCGTCGGTAGTGTTTGACATTTGTTCATCTAGTTTCTTATTTTCAGTTTTACCTTGCTTTTAGTTCAACCGCCGAGTTGGCGCAGTTTGTGAGCGTCGAGGAGACGCAGTTGTAATTTTAAAAGTACAATAAAAGGGTTTCAACCCCTTCGCACGTTTTTGTGACTCACTATCCCAGTGACTGACAAGTTGGGCCAGAGAGATCTTACAATTGGCGCCCGACAATCTCACGAACTCGAATGGCCGATAATTTGGTGGAAACTCCTGTAGAATTTCAAGAGCAAGTTATGGCTAACCAGTTGGAAGGGTTCGGATATTTAATCCAAACTATGAGGGCAGCTATCAAGCCAACCGTCAATTTTGACGGAAAAAATTCTGTAGCAATATTTCTAGAAGGCCTGGAAAGCCATTTCCAGCTGTATCCTGTGCCCGAAAGGCAAAAAGTTGCCATCGCCACGTCTGCATTAAAAGGACAGGCCGCACTATGGTGGAAAAATATTGGAAAATTTTTATTAGGAGAATTTGGAGGTCAAGAATACACATTTGAAAATTTTAAAGAATCGTTGTTAAAAGCCTTTCCCATAGTGAAAGACCGAGCAAAGTTGGAAGCTGAACTTTACAGTTTTTATCAGCGAAACATCGAAGAGTTAACAGAGTTCATTTTACGAAAAATCAAGCTGGTAAATATGCTGTATGGAAAGAAACCCGATAATGAGGTAATTGAAATAATCTTACCCAGATTACTACCTGCTGTCCAAGACTTTATGGAAATCCGAAATCCAAGCTCCTTGCAGGAACTCTTCGAGTTGGCGGTCAAGTTCCAAAACCAACGAATAGCGGAAAAATCTAGAATGGCAGCATATCCTCAAGGTTCCAGAAGACAGTTCTCAAACTTGGCGGCCGATAGGACGAAATACTCTTATGGAGGAAAGAGCTATCAAGCTAAGTCACCGAAGAACGAAGGTCAAAGCGCGAAGAAGAAATTCGAAAAAAACCGTCCGCGTACCCAGAAGACTGAAGGTCAGAAGAAAGCTTTAAACGATTAGAGGGGCCTGTAAAAGCGAGGGTCCAGACCCCTGAAATTTCGCAAAATCCCTCAAGAAGATACCTAAACACGGTTGTGATAAAAAATTCCCAGTTACCAGTCATCCAAGTCCTGGTCGGCGAAGTCCCGGTAGAAGCGCTCGTGGATACAGGAGCTCAAGGGAACTTCCTCAGCTACAAATTCTACAATGACAACTTTCATAGACTACGTTTATTTAAAAATAGAAACACAGAAATTATAGCCGCCCAAGGAAAAACATGTCAGTGTGTCGGAAAATTATCATTAAAACTGCAGATAAAAGAAGAAAACCTTAGAATATTATTTTTCGTGGTGAAAAATTTACAGAACCCAGTGATTTTGGGAATGGATTTCTTGAAGTCCGCAAAAGCCAGATTGGATTTTCAGGAAAATGCAATTACGCTGGAGATGCAACGACGGGTGGTGGAGCCGGTAAAGGAACCTGAATTGGATTTAAGTCATTTGACCCTTGAAGAAAGCCAAGCTATTCAACAGGTGGTGAGTACTTTTTCAAATTTGTTTTCAGAACGTCCGGGTAATTGTCAAATTGTAACCCATGACATACAACTAACATGCAATAAACCTTGTAAGGCCAAACCCTACAGGTATGATAAACAGAAAGAGCTCATTATTGAAGAGCATATAAACGAAATGCTGCAAAATCAGATTATTTCGCCAATAAACAGTGATTACGCGAGTCCAGTGGTGCTATGTAGGAAAAAGAATGATTTCCCGCCTTCTGATAAAAAAGCTTGGAGGTTTGCTATTGATTATAGAAAATTAAATAGCATTACAAAGTTCCCGGTTTACCCTCTGCCGGTGATTGAGGAAATAATTAGAAAGATTAAATCTACGAGATATATGACTACTTTGGATTTAACATCGGGCTACTATCAGATAGCTATGAAACCAGAAGATATACATAAAACCGCGTTTATCACAAAATCAGGAACTTATGCATTTTTACGCATGCCATTTGGGCTGTGTGGGGCCCCGTCGACATTTCAGAGAGCTATGGACATTGTTCTAAAACCTGTCCTAGGAAAATCGACTTTAATTTATTTAGATGATATAATTATAACAAGTAGTTCGTTGGAGCAGCATATTAAGGACTTGCAGGAAGTTTTTTCGTTATTAAAAGAGGCCGGTTTAACAATTAACGCATCAAAATGCAAGTTCGCGACAAAAGAACTTAAATACTTAGGATATAAAATTTCGCAAAAGGGCATAGAAACTCAAGATTCAAAGATAAAGGCTATCAAAAGTTTCCCCCCTCCTAAAACCGCAAAGAAACTGTCTTCTTTCCTCGGGTTATGCTCTTATTATCGATCATTCATAAAGGATTTTGCTAATATTGTAGAGCCGTTGTTAGTACTTAAAAGAAAGAAAAGTAAGTTTACATGGACAGCAGAGGCAAATACAGCTTTTGAGAAGTTAAAAGAAGCGCTCATCAATGCCCCTGTCTTGAAATTCCCGGAAGGTGACGAAAATTTAGAAATTGCAGCCGACGCTTCGGACTATGCCATAGGTGCAGTGCTCATGCAGAAAGGGCATCCTTTAGCATTTTTTAGTAAAACATTAAACGCTACCCAAAGGAATTATACAGCGACGGAGCGAGAAACATTAGCAGTATTAATGGCTGTACAGAAGTTTAGAGTTCATTTTGGCAAAGCCCCAGTAACGGTCTTTTCGGATCATGCGGCCGTTGGTAGACTTTACTCGGGAAAAAATCTAACGCCCAGGTTAATAAGATGGGCTCTAAAACTTCAAGAATATAACCTAATAATTAAGTATAAACCGGGAAAGGAAAATAATGTCGCGGACGCACTATCCCGAATAAAACTGGACGATGAAGGAAATGAACTCAAATGCACTGTGTTAACTTCTAAAATCATAGATTCTAGAGAGACAATTATTGCTGAATTGAAAGCTGATCCTGAATTCGGAAATATTTACGCTTATTTAAAAGACCCTGATAATTTCGAAAACCCAGATGTGGCCGCAATAAGAAGTAGAGCACAGAACTATGAGATAATAGATAATTTATTGTTTTATACTAAATCAACAAACGAAAACTTCGAGTATAGGCCAGTCATCCCAGCCTCGCTTCGATTGAGCATTTTGAAGGAATTACACGACGCGCCAACATCGGGTCATTTGGGGATCAGAAAAACAATAAAAAGGGTACGCGAGGCGGTATATTTCCCGCAATTATACAAAATAGTAACTGCGTATGTCAGGTCCTGCAAGCAATGTCAGTTAATTAATGATATTAATTATAGCCCGGCCGGGTACTTAAATAGCATTCGCGCTACATTTCCGAATGAAATATTAGGCATAGATCTTCTTGGCCCTTTCCCCCAGAGTGAGTTAAATAAAAATCGTTATCTTTTAGTAATTGTAGATCATTTTTCAAAGTGGACAGAAATTGTTGCACTTAAACGTGCATCAGCCAAAACAGTTGCAGATGCATTCTTACACAGGTACATTTTCAAATACGGTGCACCGATAAAAGTCATTAGCGATAACGGCAAACAATTCGTTAGCCAAATTTTCGAGAACATTTGCTCTGGACTTGGCATACGCCATATCAAGATGGTTCCGTACAGACCACAGGCAAACATCGCGGAAAGAGTTAATAAAAATATTGTAAAAATAATTCGAAGTTATGTTAGCACACATCACAAGCGCTGGGATGGCTACATAGATGAGTTAGCTTATGCTTTAAGAACAGCAATTCATGACTCCACTGGAAAAACACCAGCGGAATTATTTTTAGGGCGTAAGTTAATAACACCTCTAGATAAATTATTCTTTGTTCAACAAAGGGAACAAGAATTTAGGCAAAAAGATGTGCAGAAATTGATTCATGAGGCGGTTAAAAATTCAGATATGGCAAGAAACAGACAGCAAATTTATTATAATCGAAAACGCCGTGAAGCAGATTTTAAAGTGGGGGACAAAGTTTTAAAAAGAAAATTTTGTTTATCAAATGCACCAGAGTACTTTTCCGCAAAATTGGCTCCGAGATTTGAAGGTCCCTATATTATTCAGGAAATCAAGGGAGCCATATTATACCTTAAGAACGAGAGAGGAGAAATCTGTAAAGCAAGTCCCGACCAGGTGAAGAAGTTTTACGAGAAAAATGATTTTGAAGTGCTCAAAAGTTTCTTGCAGGATTCAAGTTCCCAACAATTGGAAGGTCCAGAAGCAAGGCCGTCTGCTCCGCCACCCAAGAAGCAGAGAACCGCCGAAGAACCCAAGAAGGAGAGAACCGCCGAAGAACTCAAGAAGCAGAGAATCATCGAAGAACAAAGCCCTTCTACAAGTTATACAAGGATCCCGAAAAGAAGGGCTGAAAACCTCCAGACTCCAGCAGAGAAAAAGGTTAAGCGAACAACTACGTCCCGTAAAGAATCCTTGCAAGATAACAAGAGAAAAAAACCAGTAACAAGATCCCACAACAGAAAAGCAGAGTCAACGCAACCGCGTCCAGTTCCAGATATCCAAAGAGAAACAAGGCCGCCGATCCTGCGAAAAAAGAGACAACGAGAGCGAAAAGATTTTAACCAGCAGAAAAAATTCAAGCAAGAACGCAAACCGGAGGCCCCCACAAACAGCCATCCAGGTGCTAAGAGGAAAAGGCAGGAACCGGAATACCAACACCCCAAAAGACCAGCACGTAGAGGCCAGAAAAGAAAGCCTATGGAGGAGAGCCAAAGAAGTCAAAGGCGCAGGCTGACTGCTATGAATTCTCTGACATGGACAGAGTTCTGTGAAAAGAGGATGACTGAGTTCCAAGCATCGAAAAGTCAAAGATAAGTTAAACCTTCTATAAATTTTTCTTTTGTTCTGAACTGTTATGTGTAAATACGAAGTTTCTAGGTGTTGAAGGAAGTCAATTTGTCTCGGTTGAGACTCAGTTTTGTTTACTGTATTTAGCGAAAGCAAAGCAAGATTTTATTTTAAGTTTAATGTCTAAGAACAAGCAGTTTATGTTGGTCGAAAGACTGGTTTTGTTATGTTAAAGCCAAAATTTGGCCAGATATAAAATATTTTCGTATTTTATGTATTAATGGAAAATTTAGTTTCAGGGCCGCCAGCTTGGCGAAGAAACGTGAAGTAAAATATCTTTTTCTTGTTCATATTATTGTATATTGTAAAAATCGTATGTATTAGAATTTTGTAAAGATATGTAAATACTTTAAAGCTAGGTAAAAGTAGAATTTAGTGGAAAAGCATAAAAGTTTACATACTAAAAGTAAATGGCAAAAGAAACCAGTTAAAATCTAAATGTTAACTAGAAGATAAAAATCATGCGTTGGAGCGAAAACCTGTATGTGAAAAGTTGAATGAGGGGGAATTTAGAATGAATGCGACTTTTTTTAGGGTTCTCCACTAACACTTGAGTTTAAGAAGATTAAATATAGCTCATCGAGATTTAGTATGACGGACTAGGGTGTGTCATAGTTGGTTGATCGAATTCTAACAAATCATTGTGGTTAGGGGAAGTGTTGATATACAAAAAACATGAAATACTTCCGTTGGACACCACAAATAAAGTGGAGAACCGGGGCAAAGCAACTTAAATTAAAGTTTGCATGAAGAATGAATGTGAAATAAATAGTTAAATAAGAAAAAGAAAATCATCGAAAAGTAAAATGCTACCGAGTATTAAAGTGTAAATCATAGTGTATTTTCAGTATACTCATACTTGTTCCTTCCAGATCCTGGAAGGAAGAAAAGACTGAATGATAAACGACAGCAGAGAGGATTCAGCACGAAGAAATTGTATTAGCGACGCCAAACATTGTAAAATTTCATAGCCAAAAGTTGTTTTATGTAAACGGGGCTCTTGAGTTTTAGGTTAGAATGTTGAAACTTTTCAACAGGTCGTTTCTAGGACCTGCTTCCAAGTGTTCAAAATTCTGGCAAGGGCAAATGTAGGGTTTATATTTATTTTAACTAACATTTATTTTAAGTTCATAGTCCTTTCCTTTTTAGCCTTCATTTTTCCCCTAGAAATGCCCGTGCCAGAGTATGTAAATTACAGTAGCACGCGCAGTTTATTCAAATTTAGCGGAAGCTAGTTGAGTTAAATAGTAGACGAAACGAGCGTGAAAAAGGTCTTGCTTTGAAGCTACGCTGGAGAGATTGCTCGGTAGAATTTAGATCAGCGCGTGTCGGCCTTTGTGCCTAACTTTGCAGAAGTGCTAGACCTTCAACTGTTAAATCAGTAATCTTGCTGAATATCAGCGATAATTAAAAACGCGGTTAGTTAAGATCTCAGAGCCTCGTCGGTAGTGTTTGACATTTGTTCATCTAGTTTCTTATTTTCAGTTTTACCTTGCTTTTAGTTCAACCGCCGAGTTGGCGCAGTTTGTGAGCGTCGAGGAGACGCAGTTGTAATTTTAAAAGTACAATAAAAGGGTTTCAACCCCTTCGCACGTTTTTGTGACTCACTATCCCAGTGACTGACAAGTTCGGCCAAAGAGATCTTACACCGTTATTGCTTATGAAATCGAAAATGAATGGGAAAGGACAGTCCTTCTGAATTTTTGCGTTTAATTTAAATATAATCTGCAGAAGAAAGTTCCAAGGATTGTAATTACTAATACGAACTTTCTTCTCAAATGAAATGTCGCTAGTTATGAGAAGCGTTTTCTAAATAAAAGTCATTTAAGAAGTATTGTTAGGAATTTTGTATATCTTTAAATAATTTTAGTGGAGTTATATGTGAAACTGCAGTATTTTTTCCTATAATGTAGCATGAAATGCTTCAAAGAGACGACGCTATGCCGGGAAAAGACGAATATAGGGGCAAGTGTATTTAACATTGAATAAATGGCTGTCTTGCTAATTTGGCGAGATATCGCCAAACTGGCAACGGTTTTGGTGACTAATTTTTCCACGGTGACTAACTGGGCAAAGAATATGTACTGTTAAGAAGGAAAACTTCGCAGAAGCAGAAGTGGCTCCCTTCCAACGAAAAGGGAAACAACTGCGCATGCGTGAAATATCTGTCGCCAAAAAGGGCCAAAGCTCGAAGCTGAATGTCGAAGTTGGTTTGGACAGGTTCGACCGTTACGTTTAGCAAGAGTTTAAACAAAGAATAGGTCCTTTGGTTTCAAGTAGCGATATGGACAATGGAAGTTCAACAGCCAGTGAAAGTGAAACTTCACCTAATATTTCATCATTTCCGAGTTTAAATTATCGCGATAAGTCAAAGAACGATTCATCTTAACCCGTGTTCCTCAATTTCCTATACACGTCGCAGAGGAGGAAAATGTCGGCTAGGTACCAAAGAACCGGCACATCACAGAGGGGAAATTCTCGCCAACAGATTCCGTCGCCAAATCCCTTGGCGAATGTTCCCTTTTCTTTGTAGCGGCGTTGCAGACAAAGTGGTTTACATTACGTCTATGGAGCCTTTCTTTCTTTACATAGAGGTTCTTTGAACTGGGGGCTAAACTTGGCGAGCAATTGGCAAAGTTGCCGGGTCCCTGTGTAATTGTAATTGATATTGTAGTTGGATAGCTGTATTGATTCTTATACGTAGCTGTAACCCTCAAATGCTTCTCAGTAATTTCGAGCAATGGAAGGTACTGGAGATTTTTCGGCGGCCTGAGTAAAATTATATAAATCCGGAGAGAGCATCATCCCGTTTCAAAATGCTCAATATTAGTTCAAAACTGATTTCGGAATATCGAGATGCCCGTGAGCGCTTCACCTTTTAAATGCGCTTTGCATTGTGTTGTGTTTAATGTTCTTAGTAGTTTGAAGCGTAAGAACTGACTGTGCTCTGTAATACTATAGTCGGATATACTTGTGGAAAGTTAGTTATATCACGCTCTCATCAGTTCTGTATGCATTTAATCCATTACGAACCTGTATGCATTCAACTGTATATTTTGCATTTAAGAAAACCTCCTCTACTGTCTACATAACAGCAATGGGAGCATTCAAATAGATCTCTACAGCTTCATCGATGGTTTTGCGAAGAAAAAAATCTAATGTGTGTACCACATGACTTTCTTATATGGAATCTTAAATTATACGCATTTTTTCTTGCCTTTCATTTAATCTTCTTTCCTCGAATTCCATTAGAGATATATTTCTCATTCAATTAATTCAGTTCCTACTTCGCGACAAGACAAAAATACATAAAAGCTCAAAATATCTGTATATTAAAAATTGAAAGATATAGAAAAACATAAAGCACCAAATACAGTTAAAATAATGTTAAAAATTTTTTTACGATTAAAATTACAGTTTCTACGTAAAAATAAGCAATTTGGCATATTTTTCAACTGAAGTTTACTTTTGGTTTCACTCGGCAAAAAGACACTAAAGGCGAAGAAACTGACTTAATTTGTTGTGAACGCTATGCTGCGTCAATATATGGGATAATCTAATAACTTAAATGATAATTCCAGAATGGATTAAGCACAATTTAATTCGCAATAATAAGAGAAGACGTTATTTTGTTGTTGCGAAGCTTAGTTTCTCTAGATTGGCAATAAATCCACTATTTTGCTAAGTTTCAAATGACCCGTCGGGTGGCCAAAGTTCCAGTTAGCCACTGGTTAAGGCTACACAATTTTTTAAAAACTACTCGTGAGATTTTACAAAAGGTGGCACTTTGGCATAATTTGGATCGTAGAATCGAACTATGGAAAAAAATTGGCACGACATTTCAGAAAAGGTCCGATTTTGAGTCAAAATATCTATATTAGAATAACGCTATATACGAGTTGATATCGTATAGAATATCGTATAAATCTAATACATATCCTAAGTCCCGTTTTTGAGACACGAAAAACGCAAGCTGAATTTCGTTCAATCGGCCCAGTAGAATGGGAGATATAGAACTGACCTACTCTTTTTTTTTTTTCACAGTATATATGCATTTAATTTATTCATCTGTTGTTATTATTTACATCTATTTCAAAATAAATTACTTACATTTTTAGTGAGCATTCACTTCTAATGGAAAGTCATAAAAATATGTCCACTGAAGAAAACAATATCCTATGCAAGTCGTTTGCATTTACAAACTCGCAGAAAACACAGCCTAACAGCTTCAAAAATCCAACCACTCAGAAATTATTTCCAAAATAAGCTTCCTTCATCGATAAAAACAGTCTTGCTAGCCGGAAAGAAACTCCACTCGCGTCAATGAAAATGTTTTGATGTTTTTCGCCTATTAGGAAATAATCAGTTTTTGTTTTCTCATTTTAATCAGGAGTCGATCGCAAAGAACGAACTCGAAACAGCGCCATCTTTCGGTATTGTTTTTTGGTATCAGTTCTTGACCCTAGTCATTTTGCTGTTAAAATGTTACCTAGCAACAGAAAACAGATTTACTTCTTCATATTCAAGTATAAAAATGGAGGAGGGAGAAATGAAACTAAGCCAATCATTAATTCGGCTGTGTATTTACTGATTCGTTATTGTTACCGATGCGTTATTTTCAAATGAATTTCGTGTATTTTATTGGCATTTACATGCAATTGATTTCCTATGAATGTAATCAGGAAATTCTTATTACAATATAACACTTCAAAAAGAATTTATGACTGAAAATTTAATAAATTAAAAAATAATTGATTAAAATACTTAAAACATCATAACCGTTAAAAAAAATCCAGTTTGGACTGATATAACATACGGCTTTTGCATTCACATAACATACGGCTTTAGAAATGTATTTTATTAATTATAATAGAAATGCAAATTTTTGTATAAATTAGCCATGCTACCTGTTCCTAAGGTGGTAATGGATTCACTTGCCTAGCCATGGACCAGAGTTCTAACACCGCAGACGTCATGTCTAGCTCTAAATGTATAGACTCTTTGCGGCATGAGGGCACTTAAAGCACCGTGGAGCGGAAAGTATTCTCGAGAGGTTACTGGTTAGGAAAAGAGAGACAGGGAACTCCGGGATCCGCCTTTAGGGATTCTACACACCAAAACTGCAAGAGAGGCGATAAACTCTATAGAGACATTAAGATATTTCGAAGCAAAAGATGTGAACAATAAGCAATACCGTCGCCGAGACTCGAACCACGGACCTCTCGAATACACGTCGAGTTTGCTTTCAATTACATCACGAAGGCTTTTGCATTCACGCCCATAAGAAGGCGGAAGAAATACCTTATATACTCCCCCTTCAAAACGGAGATTGGGGATTAGGGGACCCAATTGCCAAATCCTGGTGGTGGAGAATCATCATCCATCACCTTTTTAGTTCAGGAGCCACTGTAGAGACATTAGGTTACTTAGAAGCGGGAAAGGTGAAAAATGAGCAATGTCCTCGCCGGGATTCGAACCGCGGACATTTCGAATACGCGCCGAGGGTGCTGACCACTGCATCACGAAGGCATGCTAAGAAAGCGGAAGAAATACCTTATAGCTCTCATTAACTACAGAAAGTATTTACACATTTTTAGAACAATTTCGATAAATGACTAAAAAAAAAAATCTGAAAGCTTTTAGATTTTACAATACGCCCAAAGGGGGTTTTTTTAAACGTTTTGTGTGTTATTTTTATTTATTAAACATCATGTTCTTCGCACTTAAACTATAAAATTCAATTCCACAGTAATATCGCAAAATAATTTTACAATGAGCATATGTTTAGAAATTCCGATACACAGTCGCGCGCGCTGGAGACAAAATTTTTTTTATTATTTTTTTCCGTACAGTGTTGCCATTGCTTGCTTTGAAATCATTGAGTTTGTCAATTAAAAATTCGTTAAAGTTTTACAAAATATGAAATAGGTAATAAAACAAATTCCAAATTCCAAATGTGGGCTTCCAGATGTCCATATTCGAGTGGAAACTTACGTTATTCAAAATTGGATGGCTATAGGTACCGTTGTTTCATAACAATGCGAGAAACATATCTGCATTTATGCAGATTTTTTATTATTTAATTTCTTTAAATTTAATACAGGTCTCTTTTATTTGGTGGCAACATTTTGAAAAGGAAGCCAACATTTATAGTGAATCAACGCAAAATGCCGAAACGAAATCAATAATCCTTCTGGTCAAATTGCCCCTTTAGACTAAAAAAGAAAAGAAAAAGTTTTGGAATAAAAATTTCTGGCGACTGCAGGTTAATAAAACTGCAGGTAAATAAGAAATATCGCTAGCTACTTTTAAATGTGTTTTCTTTCAAAATGTTGCATGTAAACAACTTGGAAATTGAAGGGTATGTTTTTGCGCTTTCCAAAGAAAAACATTCCTCTTCCATAATTCAAAAACGTTGTGAAATGCCTGGTATTATAATTTCTGAGTGAGAAATAAACAACATTATTAATCGGAACGGGAAAAACTGTCCATCATCATTTTTACATAGAAGGAAGAGTCCAAACGAATGCCTAAAAACTGTTTCTAAAGTTAAAGTGCTGGTAATGATAGGAAATCCGCTGAAGCAGAATCAATTGCAAGTCTTAGAATACATTCGTAGCAACAACAAATAAAATAATAAACCAAGGTTTACAACTTAAAAAAGCTAAAAAACGTAATTTTCACCTCCGAAACCGACATTTTGCAGAGGCATGTGGCTCAACGCAAAATTTGAACTTTGTATGAAAATTATTTACCCACAAATAAATGGTACATTGTGACGCTTTATGAAACATGGGTTCTGAAAAAACAACAAAAAAAAAGCCTATTTGTTATAGAAAAGGAAGAGGAAAAAGTATGGTTCAGTAATTGCAAAAAAAAAAAAAAAAAAAAAAAAAAAATAAGATTCAGAAAGGTGTTTATGATAGTCGCAGGATTCCCTTTCAATGGGAAATTAAAAATAGGAAGAGTGTGAAAAATCAAAGCAGAGAATTCAATTTGTCAAGAGAATGTTTTATATCTTATATTTACAGCAGAAATTCCATTTCCTTATCCTTTCTTTATCCTTTTATCTTTCAAAAGCAGCCGACTGCGATACCAAAGGGCCGGGACTCGAATCCTGGAAAAGGCGTGGCTGTATTTATCAGTCCTCTTATAGGAAGCAAAGGCGGCCCACCTATTCGGTGAATCCATAATAAAGTGACCACCGCTTCTAGCCTTAGCAGTAGCCAACGTCTGTGGACGGTTTAGACCAGCCATTGGAAGGATGTCTGTTGTTTTGTTTTGATGAGTCAAACTTCATCAAAACAAAACAACAGGTCATACCTTGAAAAGTACCACTGCTTTCCTTGAAAAAAATGAAGAGTGATACAGGTACTGCATACTGTTGCGTTCTACGGGTTCGTGGATTAGGAGTAACCGATGATAACAATTGTTAAAGAATCAAAACACAGTTTATTCGCCAGTGTTACACAGAAGAGTTCCAAAGATACTTTTACAGTCGTCGAAAAACTACGACAATTAGGCTGAACAATCAGTAACACAACCTTCAGGCTACAACGGTAAAGACAGCTTCACGGCAAAGCCCTAAAGTATTGCTCCCGACTCCGTTCGGTCGCTTGCAAGCTAATCTTTGAACTCAAAACACTACTACTGAACTCAGCATACTCCAGATACTACTCAAGAGCTCTACTCCGCGTACAGCCAGGGTATATATAGCTTTAAGAACATTAGAGAACATTCTCGAGGAAAACCGCTAGAAGTACGTTCTAGAATGGTCTCGTTCCGTCTATGGGTTATCGCCGATTTTGTCGCCAAATGTCTCCAAATAGGCGATTTCCCTCCAAACCTGGCAACCTTGCCTTTCCCTGCTACTTCCTGGCAAATCTAACCCCACTTTGAGGAGAAGCTGGCCATTTCGCAACTAGCCATCTTACCTCAGCTAAGCATTTCGCAACAATATGTACTTTTTGAATGTATTCCTATGAAATTCGCTATTGTGCCTTTGGTCTCTTGGACTCTTTCTAAGCCTCTTCCTCTCCTCTCTTTTTCTCCCATGAACTCTGTAAAAGAATGAAAATCAACGCCTGTAAGAATTTTACGAAAACTCATCTACCATGGAAATCACAATGTAGACTTGCAGTACAGAAAAAAGGTTATCAGATAGAACATTTAAAAAAAATACTCTTCACATTTTAAACATTAATTAAACAGCCCCGAAATCGTTCTAAAAATGTAAAATACCCTCTATATTTGGCAGTATATTTTTGTTCGGTGAAGAGAGAGTGCTGTATCAAAATTACGTAGGGATATAAATTACTTTCTTTTATAAACCCGATATATTGGGTTTATAAAAAAGGGGTATATTACATATATCACACGGGTATACACATGTAAATTTGAAAGTTCTGTATTTTTAAAATTTAAGACAAAGTGCTTCTCTTTCACATTCACCTGTACTAAGCAAAACTAGGTATTTACAAATTTATTGTTTCAAGAAAAGCACGTAAGTCAAAAAATGTCAGTTTGTGGATTCATAATAATTCTTTTATAATGTATCTATTTCATTTAACATAGAATAGAAGACCGAAGAACATTCTAAAATACATATGTACATATAAAAAGAACAGTTTCGTTGTTTTGGCTTAATGTCCACTGTATACCCTTTGGGTTTTTTACCTATTGGTTATACCGTCGACCAACGGGTTTTTATGATTTTGAAAATAAATGATAGATCTTATGTTATGTGGGTTGGCAATATACTTTTTGGAGGGACGAAATTGCATTTATAGACGAAAAACCGAAAAGAAATCTTTATATATTAAACGTGCACATATAAAAGCTTTCAAACCTTTTTTCCTCTTGTAAATTTAAACAGATGGGTTTCATACTGCTATATCAAAGCAAAATAATTACAGATATATATTATCATTATTTATTATAGTTATACCTGTTTATATTTAATTTTCACAGAAGTGTTATTGTTAGTATATTAGTGTTAATACTTATAACACGAATTGGATTTGTTTCAAGTAAAGGTTAGGCTTTATTGTCAATTGTCGATGAAAAAGTTCTTTCATTTAATATCAAAACTATTAATGAGCGTTATGTTAATTACTAAAAAATGAGTTATGTTAATTACTAAAAAATTTTAATTGTGTATCTTTTTTTTTAAATGCTCCTTTACAACAGTTATTAGATTGGAAGCCTCTTCACTTATTTCTTTCCATTTCCTCTCCACCCATCACTGTTTTTTAATTGTTTTTCTTTTTTTTTTATTCAGGGAAGTATATTTTAAATTTTGATATTTTATACATTATACTATTTTATATTTAAGGCTATATGTATATAGGCTTCCCTTCCATGTAGAAGTAATGATTGACGGTTTTTCCCTTTCCGATTAATAATGCTGCTTATTTTGCATTTAGAAATTTTAATACCGTGCATTTCATAACATTTTCGAATTATAGAATAAGAATACTTCTCATTGAAAAGCGCAAAAACATATCCTTCAATCCATAACTTGCTCACATGCGCCATTTTGAAAAAAAAAATTAAAAGTAGCAGACGGTATTTCTCATTTCAAATAATAGGCTGTTGCCAGAAATTTCTGTTCCAAAAATATATATATTTTTTTACTCCCATTCTTTATCGGAATCCTTCTAAAAATCTGTAAACACCTTCTGCCCACCTAATTTCCAAGAGGGGAATGAGGAGTAATTTGAAATCACATAAGGATTTATTAAATGATGACAATTGCACCGAAATTAGTCTAATTTTTATTTTTAAAACTAAATACTTTGAGTCTAATAGTATTTTGGCTATTATGGAATGTCCTTCAACTTCTTGAAGTAAAATGCATAAATACATACTAAAAGAGTTAATTCTCTGTTTTTCTGCATTTTATATGTCAAATTTGAAATTTATTTAACTTTTTCACCTTTTCTTCAATCTTCTCAAACAAGAGAGTATCTAAATTTTTGTTGAATGTGAGTCATACCACAGACTGAAGATGTTTGTTTTTCAGTAGCGTTCTCTCTAGAGCAATGCTGATTGTGCCAACATTTTTTGAAAAAATTTTTTTAACTTTACACTTTTGAACTTTATTGAAGAGATCAACTATCTAAGGAAGAGGGGTATAGTAGGGGTAGCGAACGAAGGGGAGGGGGTAAGAGAACGTCTTCAAACCCGTGAGAAATGTTACCTACACTTCCACTCACGATTTTTAAACTGTCGGGGGGCAGTGCCGTATTGTTCCAACAGCCCCTACACCCCCTATAACCTCCCCCTCTTTTTTAAGGAGTAAAAACCTCCCTTTGTGGGTCCGATGGGAGGAACCACTTACGTAACTGTGACAGGTTGTGTTGCGTGGGGTGGAAGAAAGAGGGTGGTGAGGTGCAGGGAGCTGAGATGAGATGAGTTGAGATGAAAAGCGCTCCCACGCTGGTCTAGCTAAGTAAGTGGGGATAAACATCTGCCAACATAGGCAGCAAAGAGAAGAAATCAAAAAGCTCTTCCTAGCCCCCCGTCGTCTCAAGCTCACCCCTTACGTAGATATTCGTTTCGGAACGGAGTTGACTTTATCTCAGGTTGCCAGATATAGCCGAGAGATGAAATCGCTTGAAATCGAGTTGAGCTGTCAGGTGGTTTGATGTGGTAGCTTCTTTAACGGTGGGAAATAAATTACGTAAAGAAATATTTTGATGTAAGCGGTAGCTATAATTTACGATCTGAATGCAAAACATAAATAAAATATAAACTTTATGGATTAATATGTAGTTTGCTGAGATTTTAAAAGTAATTTATTGGATTTCTTAGCAGTCGTAAATCAGTTCCATAGAAAACCTTTTCAAAATAACGGAAAGTCAAGGCCGGTCTCATTCTTAATGACAATAGCGATCTACGGGCGGTCATCCCAGCTATAGTGAAGCTCATTTATGTATTCTTTCAAGAGTCTGCTCAAAAGCATATAAAGAAGAAAGATTTATATTCGAAATTTCAGCTAAATATGTAATATACGTAGGTAGGACGCGTATTTGAACTAATACGATAAACTAACACTTACAATACAATAAATAAACATTTAAATTCATAGAAATATTTTACTTTGCAAAAACATCACAAAAAATTAAATACAACTGACAGTTACATCTTTATAGTTATATATTCTCATCGCTGCCAGTTTCAAAAAAAGCAATGATTTAAAAAAATAAAATACTGCCTCTTATTGGCAGACGATTGTTTAATTGTTTCATTATTCCCATAATTTTGATTATTCTGATTATTCATTCGTACTGAAAAATTCTGCTTTTTCATAGCCCAAACACGATTTTACGCTGTTTCACTTTAAGAATTCGTTCACTTTCATTCTTTTGCCATTCAGAAAAACGTAACATATTAGTCTTTCATAATTAATCTGTCTGTTATTAATTAGCAAACTAAACTATTTAAAAGCAATAAAAGCAGTTCCCAAGAATATTATTTTTACATCCTTGTAACGAATTAAAAGAAGAATTGTAATCACGAAAAATTTCGGGGATCATATTTCAACGAAAATATCAATTTTGACAGCTATCGAATGCAACTTAGCGAAATTTTTGTGTGACATTTGCACGTAAAGACAGAATAAAGGACTCTTTTTCCCCAAACGACTTACAAAACTGATTCAAAATGGATTCAGAAATGATTTTTTCGTGGCGTCTGTACGTACTTATGTATGTATGTATCTCGCATAGCTCTAAAACGATCAGCCTCAGAATGTTGAAATTTTGTATATAGGACTGCTATAACATGTAGATGTGCACCTTCCTTTTTGGTTGCAATCGGCAGCATCAAAACTGTATATATATATATATATATATGCTCACTATGATACTTGGCTCCGTGAACTCAGTTCTATATACACTGGTGTGCAAAAATTAAGGACGAGACGGTTTTTTCAATATAACTTTGTACAGAAGCTTTCCAAATCAATACATTTAATACCGTAAGATCCCCAATACGTAAGGACATGAGTAATGTAAGCAACACTTACTAAAAGAGAAATCAGAGGGATAAAAAGAAGCTTTATTGAAAAAGTAGCATGGAGCGCAATGCGACTGAAGGCCGAAACATCCCTGTGATGGGTGTCCAGCAAGAAACATCCGGTCTTTAATAGGGGATATGATCTCCCCTGACTGCTAGGCAGGTTTCACAGCGTCTGCCCATGCTGAGAATGAGGGTGTCAATGAGTTGTTGAGGCATTGCTGCCCATTCGTCTTGCAGCGCCAATCGAAGCTCCGGAATCGTTACTGGTGGTAAGGTACGAGCTGCCAAGCGTCTGCCTAGAAAATTCCATACATGCTCGATGGGATTGAGATCCGGAGATCGTGCCGGCCAATCCATACGTTCAATATCCTCACTCTCTAAGAGCTGTTCGGCAGCTACTGTGCGATGACATGGTGCATTGTCGTCCATGAAAAGGAACTGCGGACCCATAGCGCCTCTAAAAAGACGCACATATGGAAGAAGAATCTCGTTACAATAACGGCTTCCGTTGACTGAACCTGCGTCGAAGATGTGAAGGTCTGTACGACTACCAAGCATGATGCCTCCCCAAACGAGAACACCGCCACCTCCATACCTGTCCTTTTTTATGATGTTCGAGGGATGATTGCGGCTTCCCCGCTCTCTCGCGATGAGAATCGCTACTCAGACTGAATCTGCTCTCATCTGTAAAGAGTACTCGTCCCCATTCATTGTCTCTCCAATTCCAGCGTTCCCGGCACCACAGAGAACGCCTTCTCCGATGGGCAGGCGTTAGAGGTACACACCGTACAGGGCGTCGTGCAAACAGACCACCACCGTGCAGTCTTCTGGCCACGGTAAAACGCGATATCGGTCGTCCAGTCGCCTGTGTCGTGTGTCTAGCGATTTCTCCCGCTGTCTGCCGCCTGTTTCTTCTGGCCTGTAAGGCAATATACCGGTCATCTGCAGGTGTGGTTCCTCGTGGACGACCACTACTAAACCCCCGGATAGCTGTTCCTGTAGTTTGAAATTGTCTCCAAAGTCGTGAAACGATGCTGTGAGCAATTCCGAACTCTGCAGCCACACTTGTCGCACTGCGGCCTTCCTCCAACTTCCCAATGATTCGACCTCGGGTAAAAGCATCCAGATGTCGTCTAACAGATTGATTATTCGCCATTTCTCGCTGAGGCAGCAACTCGGTGTGATTTTAACTGCTATACGGCGTGCAATCTCTTTGCCAGAAATACTGATCTTACACCGATAACATGCTTTATACTCAGACACTCTCCCATTACGTCTACCTGCATATCTGCGCATGTGCTACCGTACATCACCTTACATAATCTCCTGATTGGTCTTTCTGTCCGCTCTGCCTCTTCGTTCAGCTGATATGCTAATTTTTCGACTTCGTCCTTAATTTTTGCACACCAGTGTACATATTTTGGGTAAATATATGTACAGCAAATATATATTTTGCGTTAAAGAAATTTTCCCTATTATATACTTAACACCAAGAGCAATCGAATAGTGTCATGGTTGCTTTCGTGTACTAAAAAAAGTCTGATGTGGACGCCACATAATTTCCTTGTATGACATATTAAATTACGCGCATTTTTTGCTGCACTTCATTTAAACTTATTTCCTCGATTTATTCTAACTTTATTTTAACCATCCTTCAAAGCAAGTATTATGAAGCTAAATATGCCGCTCCCTTTTTGTGGTATAGAAGTCAAAACTTTTTATAAATTTATTTTTTTAAAACGAATATGAAACTTTCCCAAATATAAATATGGGAATCGGAAGACCGCATTAGAAGTTAGATTTCGTTATTTGCTGAAAATTAATATTTTTTAATTTGACGTTGCCAAAACATAAAAATATATTTCTGACGACAAACAATCGCGAAAATAAAGGCCCAGTAAGAAAGAGTAAGAAAGTGTGTGTGTGTGTGCGTGTATATATACAAGGGGTCTATAATTAAACTTGAAATTTACGAGTAGTCTGTAGCAAAAACTATGCAGCAGAATTACATGAAAAATTGGGTAATGGCAGAATGAAATGATGGGAATTTTATCAGCCCCCCTCCTTCATAAAAACAATGAGTTTCAAAAACCACCACTAAATGGCGCTGTGCAATGTAAACTATTGCCATATGCAAATGTCGTAACCATAGTAATCCTGTGCGCGCACTGCAAACCTATAAAGATGCGAGAAGCGAACCGCATTTATACTCGTTTCCAAGTCAAGGAAAATGACGTTGACTCTCCAGGAACGTGCTTTACTGGTGAAATTGTTTTACCAAAACGAAGATTCTGCTACTGAAGCTTTACGGAAATTTCGGTCTTTGAAGCGGTTACGAAAAGGTCTACTCACTAGTCAAGGACTAACAAACATGATCAGGAAATTTGAAGCAACTGGAACATTGGGGATTCAGCCAGGAAGGGGACGAAAGTGTGTTGCAGCGCAGGTAGTGGATGATGTGGCGACGCAAGTGGAGGGAGGCAGATCGCAAACCATCGGCAGGAGTAGTGTTCGGCATATTGCAGCATCTGCTTCCACAGTTTATAAGATTCTTCAAAAGATCTTATGCTACTATCCGTATAAACCGTCGCTAGTGCAGGAACTCTTACCAGCTGATCAGGATAGTCCACAAACTTTTGCGTTGCGGTTTCTTCCACCAGTTGAGCTCAAGAGTGAGTGGCCATGGAACATTTTGTGGACCGATGAGGCCCACTTTCATATAGAAGATGCGGTTAATACGCGCAATTGCCGTATTTGGGGTGCTACAAACCCACATCAATTCCTACAAATTCCATTACACTCTTCGCATGTAACGACTTGGTATGGCTTTACTGCAACTTTCATTGTGGGTCCGTTTTTTCCAAGAGCACAGCGCCGCAGAGCCTGTGACATGCACCGTCACCGGTCAACGATACGCTTCATTATTAGAGCAATGCTTTATTCCGTCTCTTCAGGCAAGGCGATGTGATGCAATTACAGTGTTTATGCAGGATGGTGCTCCTCCACACGTCGCCCGTTGTGTGAAACAAGTGCTCCGCCGCCATTTCGGTGACGACAGAATCATCAGCATGCAATTCCCTACAAGTTGGCCTCCTAGATCCCCCGACTTGAATTCTTGCGACTTTTGGCTGCGGGGATACCTCAAGGACATGGTCTACCGTGTTCCCATCACATCGCTATCCGACCTTAAGAAAGCATAGAACGCCATGTGCGTAATATTCCCCAGTTCATGCTGCTATCAACAGTCGAACGTGCGATTTTACGCTTCCAGATGGTTGCAGACAATGGCGGGCATCTTATCGAGCACGTTTTGTAAAATTTTGTAGATTATTTATATGTTCTCAATAAAGCTATGGTACGCCACCTAGAGGTTGTTTTTGAAACTCATTGTTTACTTTTCTTCGATGAAATTCCCATCATTTCATTATGCCATTACCCAATATTTATGCAATTCCGCTGTATAGTTTTTGCTACAGACCGCTCGCAAACTTCAAGTTTAATTATGGACACCCTGTATATATATATATATATAATTGTACAACGGATTCATGACTGCGCACTTAGTAGTAATATCACATAAAGTCGCACATGATGAAATGCGGCTATAGAATGGATGTAACCTGTGTTCACCGAAATGCTATCATCGCAATTGTGGCTACGATTTGTGGAAGAGAATTAGTTAATTAATTCCTTCCTGTGCTAATCTTCAAGCTATCTACCGCTCTGTCAGTCTACATGCGCAACCTATAATCAGCATGTCGACCACAGAGAATCGTGCCCAAAATCGAACAAGCCAAAAAGGTGAAAATATTTTAATGTCCAAATTGGACAATTTTATTGATAACAAAATTTACCAGCTATCATATTTTGTTAAATCTTACACAAATATATATATCTGGTATTCACGAATGAGATAAAAAAGGAAGATGCTCAACTATATGTTATAGTAGTCCCATATACAAAATTTCAACGTTCTACGTCTACTCGTTTTTAAATTGTGTGAGACACATACATACGTGTTGTTGTTATAACACGTATATACGTACGTATGTATTATCACTGATCTTGCTTGTGCGATATCAGAGCAAGTCCACGAAGTTTATCGCGGCAAGCAGGCAAGTCTGTCGTTGGCAATAACCTAGGTCACCATACAGGTCAGAGTACGACTTCAAAACGACCCCCAGTGCGACTTAAAATATATATGGAACTGAGCAGACGACAAATACATACAGACGACAAAATATATATAGAACTGAGCTCAATTCGGCTCCCAGTTTTGAAGAAAAGCATCCCGGAGGGGGGACGGTTCCGAGGGTCTCTTACTCCTCTTCCTACACCATTAACCTCTTGACAGGACTTTTGACTCGCCTCATATTTAGAGTGCCTCATGTCGCACATACATTATACATTTACAAGCATTCATGCCTTCTATAGGATTCTAACCCGAGCCCTTTGGTACGGCAGTCAGCGTCGCTAACCGCGATCCCGGTTGGGCGGCGATCGTAAAGAGACGCCCCTTTGAATCCATTTTAAATTAATTTTACAGTCTGGTTTGGTTTGGTTTGGTTTATATGATTACTGCAAAGCCTCGAGGGTTATCTGCCTAAGGCAAGGGATGCCTTCGTGGAGGACTTTCTAAGAGAAACTAGCTCGTATATACGTTACACATTGAGAAAAACAGGATTGGAACCTCGGACCGAACTATCAGAGTTTAGCGATTTTACTGTTAGGCCGCCGGTGGGCATCAATCCGTTTTAAGGAGTCTTTTATTCTGTCCTTACGTACAGATGTCACGGGGGGGGGGAAATCCAAATGGATTTGAAACTGTCAAAATGGCTATTTTGTTTGAAATATGATACCCGAAATTTTTCGAGATTACAACACTTCCTTTACTTCGTGCAAGGAAATAAGAAGACAAGCAAAATGATAGCATAATTTTAAAATGCTGGAATTAAAAGTTTTTCTTCAAAAATGCACTTAGAATTATAACAATAATAATTTATTTCCTTATATTTCATTTTGCAATTATTTATTTATGTATCAGTAGGGGCAACAAACTCAGAGACCGCCGCGAGTGCGCCTTGAGCGGCAAGGCCGCTATTCTTCCATTCTAATCGTAATTAGAATTTCAGCAAGCCGTACTTTCTAACCAGTCTTCATCAGCAAATCTGTAAGCCAAAAGCGCCAAGTTTCACATGTTAAAAGAACATGTCTGCCTGTACTAACCAGAGTCTGGCTTGGATGACAAGTCTCCAATCCCTTCCTTTAGAACGTTAACAGCGGGAGTCATTGTCTCCGTCATGGGATGTTGTCGGCTCCTTTTCGGGGATGTCGTCTGCAAGAGAAGAGTGATGATTCACCCCAAGACTGATTTAGCGACGATGTCACAATGATCGAAAAGCTCTACTCGGGAAGGAGGAAACCAAGAAGTTGATTTCCAGAAAAAAAGAATCTTCTGCGGGGGTTGGTTTCCTGATTCCGATTCGAGAAGATTCGACAGGACAAGGAAACCGCCACCGGAGATGGATGATTTCGGGGGTTGATATCGATTGCAAAGTGGATCAACCAAGAAAGCGTAATCCGTTTTCTCTGCAACTTGAAAAACAGCAACTCGGCAACTTGTATCCGTCAAAAAGGAGGCAAGAAATACGCACTTTGGCAGTATCTCGTTTAGCAAGGTATATGGCAAGGGGCCTTCACATTCAGGGACCTCTAAATATTTCTGTAATAATATAAATGAGAAAAAAAATTAAATAATTATTTTCTAGTTGTATATTTTAAAAATACAAAATTCGAAACAGAACAAAAATCCCAAATTTCGTTTTTAAATTTACTTATTAGCCCCAAAGGGAGGTTAATCTCGAATGAGACATTAGTCTCGAAACGGCATTTTGCATTAAACCACCAAAAACGGGGTATCACTTTTCAAATTGTTGCCACCAAACATTATCGCTCTGTATTATATTCAAATAAAATAAATAATGAAGAATCTGCATAAATGTATGTATGTTTCTAGCATTGTGATAAAACAACGGCACCTAGAGCCATCAAATTTTGAATAACGTACTCCTCCGCCCGAACTTGGACACCTGGAAGCATAAGTTTTGAATTTCAAATGTAATATTATTTCATCTTTTGTTTAATTTTAAGATACTTTTGATTAACAAATTCAACGATTTCAAAGCGAGCAGTGCCAACACCACACGGAATAAAACATTTTTATTTTGAGCGCGCGAGATTGTAAATTCTAAAGATATGCTGTTTTTAAATATTTTATGATTTTGCTGTTGAACCGAATTTTATGTGACATAAGCGCCAAGAACGTGGTGTTTAATAAATAAAGTGAACACGCAAAAAATTATAAACAGAGAAACAAAATAATAAAAAGAGAAACAAAAATTGTGATGTCATCTTAGTAAGAAAACTGAACATTGATATGATGAACTGAGAAAGTCTGGGAGGGAAAAAAAACCCCACAGAAACATGTATACCAACACTTAAAGCTGCGTCGGCAATTCTAAACGTATGTTGCTTTTAATTTTTTTTTTTTTTATTATTTTTTTTATTTTCCTGTTGAATTGCATACCGCGCAAGTGCGAAGAAAATTATGCTTAATAATAAAGCTAAAAAGATTTTGAAAATATGGATTAGTGTGTTGCAGCAGACCTTGTAGACTGCGAGGTCAGAGAGGGCGTAAAAAAACTTAAGAAAAACTTTTGGGCGACTGTTGAAATCTGAAACCTTTCAGATTTATTTATTAGTCCAAAGGGGCAATTTGCCCAAAAGGACAATTAATTTCGTTTTGACATTTCGCGTTGATTCACTATAAGCATTGTTTCACTTCTCAAATTGTTGTCACAAAATATTATCGCTCTGAATTATATTTAAAGAAATTGAATAATGAAGAATATGCATAAATGTATATATGTTTCTCACATTGTGATAAAAACCTAGAACCACCAAATTTTGAATAACATAATCCTCCACCCAATATGGGAACCTGGAAGCCCAAATTTGAAATTTGGAATTTGTTTTATTATCGATTTTATATTTTGCCAAACCTTAGCGAATTTTTGATTAACAAACTCAAGGATCTCAAAGCAAGCAATGGCAAAGTTGTTCAGAAAGAACTTTTTTATCTCCAGCGCGCGAGACTGTGTATCGGAAATTCTAAAGATAGGCTCATTTAAAAATTATTTTACGATATTGTTGTTGAACTGAATTTTATGATTTAAGTGCGAAGAATATGAGATTTAATAAATAAAGGTAACACACAAAATGTTAAAAAAACGGCCTTTTGGACGTAATTTAAAATCTGAAACCTTTCAAAATCAACAACAACAAAATAAAAAAGTGCGACTATTACGCAAGTAAATACGACTTTATTAACTTACCAGTTTATAAATTTACTTTGAAAGGGTAAATATTCCCACCACCCCACCGCTATTCTAGAATATACTCTAAATCTGCTGCGCGATGAGCCACAACGATATAGTATTATACAAGCTGAAGTTGCCAGTAAAAAAGGAAAAATTTTGAGAATTATAAAATATAGTTCGTGGATTCTGACTGTGATGCGGAAGATGAGATTGCCAGATGAAATTTTATATTAACCAGAAGCCATTTTTCTCTACACCCGGCCACAAAAACGCAGCAGTGACTCCAGGATGATCTTGAACACAGTGCCGCTCACATATATTGCTCACATTCGCGACAGAGAGGACTAGAAAACAAGATAATTCCTTACATTCTCTCCTGTGTAAAGAGCAACTGGGGAGATTCATGAGATCTAGTCGACCAAATTCATATGACAATGAGATACTGTCCGCCATATGTTCTGTGAACTGAGCAAGAGATCCGCTAGGCACTTTAAAATGCGTCTGCTATGGAGCACCCCCCCCCACGCAGGCTTTGCAGTTACAAGTCACAAAAACCGAACTTCATTTCTAGCAACTAGATCTTACTGCATCACATAAACTGGTGTAAAGATTTTGTTTAAATGTCTAGAGACATTATTTATTTTTTGATGCTGAAGAAGTGAAAAATGAGCAATGCCCTCACAGGGACTCGAACCACGACCGACCTCTCGAATACGCGCCGAGCGTGCTGAACACTACACCACGAAGGCATTCTAAGAAGGCGGGAGAAATATCCTATATACCCCCCTTTTAAAGGGCGACTGCAGTTTAGCGGACCCAGTCGCCAAATCCTGGTGGTGAAGAATCATCATCCACCACCTTTTTTTTTAGTTCGGGCGCCAGGGTAGAGGCATTAGGATATTTGGAAGCAGGAGAGAGGAAAAAGGAGCAATGCCCTCGTCGGGACTCGAACCTCGGACCTCTCGAATACGCGCCAAGAATGCTGACCACTTCCCCACGAAGGCATGCTAAGAAGGAAGGACAAATACCTTATAAATGTTCTAACTGTTCAATTGTATGCAAGCTTGCTATAAGAATCAGCCAGTAGCAGAGAGGGAAACAAGAACTGACATTCGGTGAACGATTTTGCGGAGTCAACTGCATATTCTCGCATAGGTGTCTTCACCTTCTCTGACTGCCTACGGCTTAAACTCAGCTCCACAGGTGTGAGGGGAGCTAATGAGTTTTACGCCTTGGCATTATGACAGCAATAACGGTTAGACCAAGGCATAAGCGCTCTCTTAAGGCTACAAAACGCGCGTGTTCGCGGCTCCCAGGTCGTCTAGCGCTGTGAGTAATGCTGAAGATAGATTCATTGACTAAATTAATATATAAAACTTTCCTATTTCTGGAAATTTCACTTAAATGTTTAAATTAACGCTTTGGTTTTCCACCAATGGATTTTTTTTGCACCAATTCTGCTCTCCTATCGTGTAAATGCTTAGTCTCAATGTATACAAAATACAACAAATTCCGTCGTCAGCTTTCCTGGATGTTACCTGAGCAGTTAATTTAAAAACTTACATGCGTGCAGACCATTCATATTAGACCTCTTTTTTTTTTCTTTTTTTTTTGTCTATGACGCTGTAGAGAACTTCTGGATAATGAATCTTGCCATCTAAGGACGCTTTCGTAATGGCTGCATTATCGTGATTGCCATTTCAAGAGAAAAAACGAAATATAAAATTTACAGCCGCGCTTTGTTGCGAGTGAGCTTCATTAGCAAAAATTAATTATTCCATGTTGGAATAGGTCAAAGAATGAACAGTAGAGTATTAAAAAAGGTTAATGAAGTTGATCTATAAGAACTCGTTTCTTAGCTCTATTACTTTGGAGCAAACCAGAGGAACAGAAAAGCGTATTTAAAAGAGTCTTCGGCATAATGTTTTGTTCATAAATGCCACTGACTTGTAATTGGATGTAACTCATGTTGGCTTTAAATGTTTCTGAACTATACTGAAAGCATTATTTGTTTCTCAACAATTGTTTTCATAATAAGTAAATAAAAATTTCATTTAAAACAAATGTACAATGTGCTCTTGATTATCCGGGTTAATTCCAGGGAAGCTTGTTACGGATAACTGAGAAATACGGATAACGTATACTATCAATTTCCATGCTCATTGTATGCGTTTATTTCTTTAAGAAAATCAGTAATTTTACTTTATTTTTGAAAACGTTTAAATATTTGACGAACTCTCTGCATGCTTTTCGAAGTTTTACTTTATCATTGCATTCGAATCCTCTTTGGTTGACTATATCCGATAGAGTTTCGACAGAAGTCATTGCTATTCAGGAATACTGATTTGTCAGTATCATCTTCGCTTCTATTTTCAGTATCACGCTACATGAACCACGGATCTCTCAAATACGCGCCGATGGTGCTGACCGCTACATCACGAAGGCATGCTAAGAAGATAGAGAAATGTGTTATATACCCCCTTTCAAAGGATGACTGGGGATTAGGGTACCCAATCGCCAAATCCTGATGATGGAGAATCATCATACGCCGCCTTTTTTTTAGTTCGGGCGCCACTATTGAGGCATTAAGTTTTTATCTTTTTTTTTTTTTTTGAAGCAGGAGACGTGAAAAAGGAGCAATGCCCTCGCCGGGACTCGACCTGGGACCTCTCGAATACGCGCCGAGTGTGCTGACCAGTACACCACGAAGGCATGCTAAGGTGGCGGGAGAAATACCTTATAAAGTTATGAGAAGATTAGAATGGTAAAGTTATTTCGCTGAGGATATTGCACCATGGTGCATAAAATCTTAGTGAATTTGTCAGGACTGAGTGTTCGGTGCATAGTCTTGGCAAACATCTTCGTTGAACTCCTTAAATCCTTAAGTCCTGATCTGGAACAGGGAGCTGAATGCAGCTATGTTCTGGTGGTAGATACTGTTATTAAGTGGTAGAATAACTGCACTTGAAAAGGATTTAAAATCCTCTTTTATTAAATCAATATTATTTACAACGACTTCCCAACTCGGGAGGGATACAGAAAGTAAAAGACCACACTTGGGTCTACAAATGAACAATCAAATTTAAACTAAAACTAAATAGAAAATAAATTAATCGTTGCTCACAGAGCTATTCGCGAGGTTGGCCTCTAACTAAATGGTGCGTAGCAAGATTTACTAATACTGACGCACTTGGATTTATTTCAATAAGCAATCACTTCAAAGCACTATGGCTTAGAATTTAAATGCTAGCTGGTCAGGCGAAGGTCGAATAGAGTGACCGTGATCTGAGACTAAAAGCTCTCACACACTGAGAGGTTTCTACGTCTGGTTTAAATAGAACTTGGCTCCACTTCAAATTAGCATAAGCTGAAAACTCGCGCTTCTTCTAACGGGAAGTTGAAAATGAGAAGAGATAGAAAGATTTAAATTAAAATAAAACTTTGTTAGTTTACTAAAACCTTACAAATTAAGCTGGTAACATGGCTTAGACTATACGCATGCAGAATGAATTGTACCGGGTAATTGCTGAAACTAAACCTAAAGACGCATTTCAGTGGTTTTTACAGTATGCACGGACTTGTGAGAGTTTGCCTTTTGCATACACTGGCGCACAGCACTGAGTGTCCGAGCGTGGGTACCCACATACACGGATAATCGGCACCCGGATAATTGAGAAAGCACTGCGTATGTCGATGGATTTAAGTCAAAGCTTAAATGAAGTATTATTTAGTTACAACAACAACAGTGGCAATACAAAATCAAAACTAATATTTTAATGGAAATTTCAATCATTTGTTTCTTTAAGAACTCTGAAGGAACTCTGAGAACTCTCTTTTCTTAAGAACTCCCGAGTCTGTCGAAAATGGTGCCGGCAGCTCTTTATATGTCCATCATACTTCAAGATACAGTCCTTGACAATGATGTCTCATCATGAAGACTTTTACAAAAACAATTTTAAGAAAGTTAAATTATTTTCAATTTTTAAACTAACAACTTCCTCAAAAGTACCGGCACTTTTACAAAAGTTAGTTTTTAATTTTTAAACAATTTCTGCAAAAGAAGTGGCATTTCCACAAGGACTAGTTTTTTAGTTTTAAAATAACACATATTCCACAAAAAACTACCGGCACTTTTACAAAAGTCAGTGCAGAAGTACCAGCACTTCTATTAAGATTAGTTCTTAATTTTTAAAACAACATCTTCCTCATAAGCACCAGCACTTTTACAAAGGCTAGTTTTCAATTTCAAAGTAACATCTTCCACAAAAGTACTGAGACTTTCAAAAAGGATAGTTTTTAATACAAACAGCTTCTACAAAAATATCAGTGCCTTTACAAAGGCCAGTTTCCAACGTTTAAAGAAAAACTTTCATAAAGAATCTGGCAACTCTTCAATTAACAACTTTCACAAGGGAGACATCACTTTTAAGAAGAGTACGTGTTAATATTTAAATTAACAACTTCTCCATAGTCGCCGGAACCTTTTTGAGTGCTAGTTTTTAACTTTTAAATTAGCAGCTTTACTACATCTATACAGGTTTCGGGATTTTCACGAAGGTTAATTCTCAAAATTAAAATCAGTAGTTTTTATAACTGTCTCTTCCGCCTTTACGAATGCTAATTTTTTGCATTTAAATTGACAACTTCCAGAAAGGTGGCACCATCTTTAAGAAGGCTACTTTTTTATTTTTGAATCAACAGTTTTCAGAAAGGTTCTGGTACGAAAGAAAATTTTCAATTTTTAAATCAGCAGCTTTCATAAAAGTGATATCTCTTTTGCTAAGGCTACTTCTTAATGTTTAAATTAATAACTTCCAAATAGGTGCCGAAGCCTTTAGTTTTTAACTTTTAGATCAACAAATTTGCAGCTTACAAAAAAGTTCGGGCATCTTTATGAAGGTTAATATTCAGCTTTTAAACTAATAGCTTTGATAAACGTGCTTTCACCTTTATGAATGTTAATTATTAATATTTAAATTAGCAACTTCCGAGTAAGTGGAAGCATTTTTAAGAAGACTAGTTTCTCTATTTTTAAGTCAAAAGCTTTCTTAAAGGTTTAAAGGTTCTGACACCTTTACGAAAGCTAGTTTTAATTTTTTGAATTAGCAACTTTCATAGAAGTTATACTACTTTTATGAAAGTATTTCTTATGATTGAATGAGAAATATATCTCTAATGAAATTCGAGGAAATAAGCTTAAATGAAGTGTAGCAAAAAATGTCTGTATAATGAGTATGATTTAATAGGTTTAATATACACTCACGTTTGTGAAAATTGCAACACCATGAAGGACTTACGCGAGTGAGCTGAAATTTTCAGGAAATGCAAAGTAGCGCATGATATGCAAATGATTAGAATTGCAAATCCGTAGCGCATGCGTATGCTGAGCAGCGCACTCTGAACGGCTGATGGATCCGAATAAATAGACGGCTGTAGCGAGGCGTGTATGGTTATCGGTGGTTATCTGCTAGTGGTAAACGTTAACTCAATCTGTACTTATGCCTCGTCGACGAAAGAGAGCGAGATTTGAACAACTTACAGAGTTTGAACGAGGGAGAATCATCGGCCTTCGTGAAGCTGGATTGTCGTATCGTGCAGTAGCCTCTCGTGTGCAGCGTAACAGCAGCACAGTGATGCGCGTTTGGAAGCAGTGGACGGACGAGTGTCGGACAACTCGGAAATCCGGGAGTGGACCCCGAAATGTGACGTCAGCTCGCGATGATAGACACCTGGTCCGCATGGCGCGGACGGACCGTACAGCTTCCTCTAGACAATTGGCAGCACTGTGGTCAATAGCTACAGGTGTTTCATTGTGTGCTTCATCAATTCGTAGACGTCTGCTGCAGTGTGGACTGCGCGCACGGACTCCTTTATACAGGATCCCCCTAACGCACGACCATCGCCGCCTGCGGCTACAATGGGCCAATCAGCATAGAGACTGGCGTGCTGATTGGCAGCATGTCGTGTTTTCTGACGAATCCCGCTTTAATTTGTGGTACCATGATGGCCGCATTCGTGTCAGACGCTATGCCGGTGAACGCCACCTTCCGGAGTGCATTATCGAACGCCACAGTGGACGAACACCCGGAGTTATGGTCTGGGGCGCCATAGCATATCATAGACGATCTCAATTGCTACGAATTGTGGGCAATCTGAACAGCAACCGGTATATCCGTGAAGTTCTACAGCCCGAAGCTGTTCCCTTCCTTCAAAGCTTGCCAGGCGCTGTATTTCAACAGGACAATGCCCGCCCTCATACTGCTCGGATTGTTAAATCCTTCTTTGCAGCGCAGCAGGTACAGCTTCTTCCTTGGCCTGCGTGTTCCCCGGATATGTCGCCAATTGAACATGTGTGGGATGTCATTGGTCGGCGTCTTGCTCGTGATCCTCGTCCTGTTGCGTCTGCAGACGAACTTTGGGTACGCGTACAAACGATATGGAATGCTCTTCCTCAGTCAGACATTCAAACTTTGTTTGACTCCATGCCACGTCGTGTAGCAGCACTTATTGCGGCGCGTGGTGGCCACACAAAATACTGATTCTGATATCTTGTTCTTGTTTGTTTGCTTTGAACATTTAATCATTTATTTGTACCACTACCACTCAACTGTGTATTAAATTGCATTCAATTATGACGATTCCTTCTTGGTGTTGCAATTTTCACAAACGTGAGTGTAGAACGTAATCGCATTGTATGGGAACTATAGAATGGTTTACTATCGAATGTGATGTCCACGTCAGATATTTTAATTTTAAATCAACATTTTTTATAAATGTACCTACATCGCTATGCAAGTAAAATTTTATTTTACTGCTCTGATTTGTAAAAATAGTGAAAATGATATTTCTGTACTAAGTGAAAATAACTCAGAACTTGTATGAAATTTGCATATGTAAAAGTAAGGAAATATTGCTTTATAAAATAGTTTTTACAATACTTCAACCATTTTAGAACGGAAACCTAGATTAGGAGTTCTGTGTTATACCTAAATTATATAGTTATATTGTAAGGTTTTAGTTAAACTAACCAAGTTTTATTTTAATTTAAATCTTTCTATCTCTTCTCTGTTTCAACTTCCCGTCAGAAGAAGCGCGCGTTTTCAGCTTATGCTAATTTTGAAGTACAGCGAAGTACTATTTAAACCAGAGGTAGAAACCTCTCAGGGTGAGAGAGCTTTAGTCTCAGATCACGGTCAGTCTGCTCGACGTTCGCCTGACCAGCTAGCAG
>KK116130.1:114632-151538 GCA_000611955.2 Stegodyphus mimosarum
ATAGTGCTTACTACGTGATTGCATATTGCAATAAATTGAAGTGCGATAGTATTAGTAGTTCTTGCTACGCACCAGTTAGTTAGAGGCCAAACTCCGAGATTTGCTCTGCGAGCAAAGTTTAATTTAATTTCTATTTAGGTTTAGTTAAATTTATTTGATTTGTAGGTCCAAGTGTGGGCTTTTACTTTCTGTATCTCTCCCGAGTTGGGAAGTGTGTAGATAATAGTGATTTAATAAAAGAAGATTTCAAATCCCTTTCACGTGCAGTTAGTTATTCTCCAGCACAATAGCTACACCAGAACATAGCGTATTTTCCGCTCCCTGTTCCAGTTCAGGACTTGAGACCAAGGACCCTTGTAAGTACTTCACCATGTTTTCTGAAACTATGCACAGAATACTCAGTCCTGATAATATTAGATCGAAAACACTGTTATACGACTCCTGCGTTATTCTGATGTTTCACAACTCTCCAACCGCATTAAAACGAAACCGAATAGTAAAATATCTCTATTATACGTAAGTTTCTATAATTATCGAATATGTTAAAGCGAAACTGTGCTTTAGGAATGTTATGCTATATATATATAAGTGCTTCTTAAATTCTTTAACACATTCGCTGCCGAGCTACGTTTTCATAAACGTATGAGGTTCAACTATTTAAATCTAAAGTTCTAGCTCAGAACCCCACGAACACTTAACAAGCGAATAATCGCTTAAGTGTGAACAAAACTTTCTCAAGTCTCACTTGTTCTGTTCAAATATATTGAAAAATAAAGGTTTAAAACCCTTTATTTTTCAATATATTTAGAATCAGTTCCGACTTGGAACTTTACATAAAGCCGCCACTCGGGCTTGAACTTAAATACTAATAATTTGAACTAAAATTAGCTTAACTAAAGCTCTTAAAGGATATAGCCGAAGCTATCAGAATCTAACTAGTTGGCCTCTAAGTATCAATTAAATCGGCGAAGCCTAGCAAGGGCCTAAGATATGACCGAGGGTAATAATAGCTAAGAGAAACGTAGCCAGAAGGAAAAAGCGCGCTAGTTAGGGAATCAGACTCTCTCTCTCGAAGTCGGTTACGTCACGACTTAAATAGTACTCTTTCTCATTTGCATTATCTGCGTTTCTGAAATTACATTCTGGCAGGAAATTGTAAGCTGAAATTAGAATAAGATAGGAAAGATACAAAACTTAAAATAACTGTTAATTAACATAAGATAAACCTTACAAACGGCTCCGCCACGCCAACAAATTCTAATTAATTAATTGTAAAATAGAAATACAAAACAGGTATTTATGGGGAAGATATTGAATTTGGATACTTTTTAATTGCTTTGTTAATTATGCGAGTTATAGCACGGTTGGTTTTTGCAGTACGATGTTTTATGACAGCCCCAACTACGAGTATACTCGTAACGAGTGTATTCGTAGTTGGCCGATTGCTTGTAACAAAGATTGATTATTTTTACAACAATCATTATAACTAGGATTATTATAAACTGCTTGGTTACGTTTACAGTTCCTATGTTATTTACTTTATAATTACTTACATTGTACTTATATTAATTATAATAAATCTCTTGAATTGCACCAAATTGTTTTTGTTAATGGTAAGTCAGTTTGACATACACAGATTAACATGGGGCCTCTGTGTACGTGAAGCTCAATGTGCCCGCTGGGCACTTACGAGGGCACTGACCAGACCAGGAATGTAATAAATCACGCCTTGAGTATTATAGTATTTTAGCATTTTAAATTCCATATCAAAAATGATTTCTGTAACGAATTATAAAATTTCTGATTAGAAAAAACATGGGAAATTTTAAAGATTTTTTATAATTGTACTTCATGTCGAAAGGGGAGGGGGTACTGTAGCTTGCTTAAGAAAAATCAAGTTTGGCATCAGAGGAAATTCTAAATTCTAAATCGCCATATAGAATTTTTTTTAAAAAAAATCATTCTCGAAGAATAATGTTACTATTCTTTGATTCGAAATATTCCGTTCCAGCGGGGAACACCCGCCGATTAACCAACCCTATCTTTTTCCCCACGGCCTTATTAACTTTTCAATTCCTTGGGAAAACTAGGGCGGAAGTGGGGCCGGGTGGATCAATGTCGGGTGCAGACTTTTCAGTCCGTTGGGTCATCAAACGCCGACGAGCAAAGGGAACTCTTTTATAGTTCTACTTAAATGCCGCGGAAAAAGCATTTGTTGTGGCAGAACAAATAAATGCTCGAGAAATGGGTACAAGCTATGCACTAAGCACTCTTAATTTTTAAAGGGGATGCACTCATTTCTCTTTCGTGCATTCACCTATCGAGATCGAAAGCGAGATTTTCAACTTTCGATCAGACCTCGTTTTGTAAACTGGGTTCAGAGATTTCTCAGAACTGGGGAAAATTTATAACAAGAAAAGTGCAGAAGGAAAAAAAGATTTAACATAGTATGTTCCGACTTTAAAAGGGCCTTGAATAATGCGAAGACAGATGAATATTTCCTCAAGTGTGCAACTTCAAACGCTTATTCAGAATTCTTCAAAATTATTCTGTAGTATTTAGAATACTTAAAATGACATCCGCTTGCACGGCTAGCTGCCTAAAATAGCTATCATAAATTGGAAAAAATGTACCATGTGTTTAGTAAATACTGTTCGTGTCATTTCATATAAAAATATTAAATATTTATAATTAGACATCCCATGATTTAATTGCATTTCTATTTTAATCCATCAGATTAAAAAGTAGAAAAGATATTCTTAGAGATTGCGTTTATTGCTTTTCAATCTTTTGGTCTGTTAATCAGTAACATACATATTAAATTTGAAACTTAAATATCTTACGCCTTACTGAACGGCAACACACTGATGCGTAGAAGATAAAGGTATTTTATTTCAGGCAGTGGCAGCACTTTCCTTTTAAATAGTTGAGTTCGTTGATTAAATTGAAAAGATAAATATCTTTCATTTTGCAGAATGACAACAGTTCGGACCACCGGAGATAAAAAATGTTTTATTTCAAGCAGTGTTACCACTGCTCTCTTCCAAATCGCTTAACCTTTTGAACAATAATTCATTAAAAAATACGAAATAAATAAAAAATTCAAAATCCCAATTCGGGCTTCGAGACGCGCATTTTTGTGTGGATAGCTATGTGTATAGAAAATTCGATGGCTCTAAGAGCCGTCGTTTTTCCACAATGCCAGGAACTCACAAGCATACAGATTACATATGCTTTCACAATGCCAGGAACACACAAGCATACAGATACGCACAAACAGATGCTTCATTATCTAATAGTAGACATGTGTATTTTTCCACTTGTTAGTTCTATAAATAAAAATATTAAAAAAAAGATTAAACTTTAAGCTTCATACGTAATCTCCTAGGTTTTTTTCGTGAAGGAAGCAAAAAAATTACCCGTGTCTGGTTGTGGTTTCGAAATCTGAACCTTTCTATTAATTACTTCCAATTCCACCACAAAGGCAAGTGGCAGAGAAGGAATCTCTTATACGTAATTTAGTTTCTCATATTCTTTAAGAATCGGACATTGTGCTGTTATCTTTACCTTTTAATAGCAAGTTTTATCGTTTAGTTACTCTGCAATTTTGCATTTTTTAAAATGAGGATGTAAGGATTTTGTCGTGGTCTTCTTGTTTGGGTTCCTTTTCTTTTTGTCATCCGTGGTCGTAATCCAATAACGGAACTTCTTTGGTACATTATATATATATATATATATAGATATATAGATATATAGATATAGATATTTGCGTATGATTAACATTAATTGATTTCAAATGGAGAAGTGCAAGCCTGCATTATCGTGCAGTTCTACCAAACCTTGCGATGAGTGCACGCCTGCGGTTATCGTGCAGTAACCACCGAGGATTCAAACCCTAACTGATCCCTCTCCTGCGTGCAATCAGTCGCCAGAGAGAGTTGTACAAGCTTTTCCCCTCGAATACAAGAGGAAGGGAGGTATCAGACATTATAGATTTTAAGTTTTACTAACGTTTATTTTATTTTAAAACTTTGCTATCCTCTCATATTTTCCATTTCCGGCCAGAATAAGCGCAAGCAGATTTGTTTATGCAAATGAGGTTGCAAACTGTATAAGTATTTAAGACATAGCTTTTAGCCAAAACGAAAGATAGAGCGACTTCTCGCTGCTTTACCACGCGCATGCTTTTCATGTCTGCCTTTAAGGCCAGAACTTAGTTCTCGCTGATATTTGAAGATGTATTGCAGTTTTTGCATTCCTCTCACTGCATATGTAGTGTTAAAAGGCCAATCTTCGCGTTACGACTCTCTGTAAAGCATATAAGTTTGGTTTTTACTTAGGTAAGTTAGTTTATTTCTTATTTTCTAGGTTTTAGACCATAAATGCTGGTCTCTGTATCCCGAAGTTCGGGAACGGCTGTGAGAAACAAAGGGTAACTTTAACCCTTCTTATCTTTGTTGTATCTTCTACACACGCGCGAACATAGTTTTGAGTAAGCTCCCTGCTCCTACTCAAGACTCCAGTTACGTTTCTAAAGGCAGTTAGAAGGAATAGTAGTCCTGACAAGGGTGGCATGTTTCTCATCCAAATATTGTTAAAAGAAATGATTTTTGAAAAACTTAATTTTTTTAAATTCTAAATTTTATTCGCATACTTGAATATCAAATTGACAAATAATTTTGTATTATTAATTTGGTTTTATCGCTGTAATTTAATTAAAATTTCTGATAGCTAAAAATTCCTTAGATCCTTCTCTTCACATTTTCTTCTCCCTTTAGGTTAAAAAAAAAGATCCTGGTTTAAAATATGTAAACCAGGAAAGCAAAGTTTAGAGGGATGGAATATATAATTTTTCTTTTCCTTAACCCTCCTAGCGTTACGGGTTTAGCCCTTAAATTTCAAAGTTCCACAAAATGTCCTAAATGAATTATGTTTTTTTATTCTAATTAAGAAACGGCACTCTTATTTTGTACCTTGATTCGTCTCCTTCCAATATACAACCAACCCGAAATCGGATACATTAAATGCTGGCAGATATTTCCATGTGTAATGTATACGAAAGTACGCCTTCTAGCTGGAATTTTTCGTTCGTAACGCTGAGAGGGTTAAAGACGTTTGTATGAAAACTATTAAACTATTAAATTAATTCATGAAATATTTTACATAATTCGCATCTGTAATATCTAATACATTAAAAAAATTAAACAGGGTTTGATTTGTGTAACAAGTCTTGCCCTGGCTTCACGTTTTTGTAAACAGAGGGAATGAAGGTAAAGGACGGAAGCTGTAGCACGAGGAGATTCGGGGATACTACATCCCTTGTCCAACAGACATTGCCAAAACCTTTCTGTAGCTTTCATGCACATAACTGACGCATGAAACTTGTTAAATTCCATATTTCTCAATGTATTAGCAGAGAGAAATTTGGTAAAGTTTCAGGGTTTTTGAAGAAGTGTCGTTATTTTCTTTATCAGAAAACCTGCACTTTCACTTTTTGTACTCCACACTGCGTTGGCGTCTTCTGTAATGCTGCTAAATTGGAAACGTATTCAACTATGCTGGCACTCATAAATACCCTCTGAATCGCTTTAGATAATGGCAAAATACTGGTTCATAAATATGTGCTCTCCAGAACCTGAAGAAGACACCTATGAGTTCGAGAGGATGAGGACTTTGGAGAAAGAGGCTCTACGACAACAAAGCTGTCGCAAGCCCATATGGATTCTTTCAAATTCATCATCGAAACTAGGCATCTTAATATCAATTGCTTTATAAGAGGAAACATTTCTAATTGCTCTTTCTCTAATTATTTGCTAGATCTCTCTTTGTTTTGGGAAATAAACTGAACACTATCTAATCGCTAAATTGTATTTGCTGAATAAATAGTTTCAGGAAATAAACTCAACACTAAATAATAGCTAAATGATCACTAAGTATTCACTGAATAAATAGTTCTAGGAAATAAACTAAACACTAAGTAGCCGCTAAATAAACGCTAAATATTCACTAAATAAATAGTTTCAGGAAAGAAACTGAACACTAAATAATCGCTAAATAATCACTAAATATTTACTGAATAAACAGTTTCAGTAAATAAACTGAGCACTAAGTAATCGTTAAATGATTACTAAATATTCACGGAATAAATGGTTTCAGAAAACAAACTGTACCCTAAATAATAGCAAAATAATCACTAAATATTTAGTGAATAAATAGTTTCAGTGAATAAACGGAACACTAAATGATCACTACATATTCACTGAAGAGATAGTTTCAGGGAATAAACTGAGCACTAAGTAAGCGCTAAATAATCACTTAACATTCACTGAATAAATAGTTTTTCGGAAATAAACTAAACACTAAATAACCAATAAATAATCCAAGCTTACAACAAATATTTCTGTCAAGTGGTATTTTTTTTTCTTTTGCCAGGATACCTGAATAAATTGTATGTTTTTTATTATAATTAAGAAACGACTCTCTTATTTTGTACCTTGATTTGATTGATTAGAAAAAGAAAATAATAAAAGTCTCGAAGTTGTTTTCTTCGATATGTTTAAAAAGAAGGGGGGAGTGCACTTAAAAAGACATCTTATGCTTGTGTTTATGTTGAAGATGCTCTATACGAAAGATAATTAAATTGTTTAAATACCATACCTTCAGCTAAAACTAAATTCTTTGTTTTAACGTAAAAGGTAAGGCAGAGCCGTGCGCATATATTTTTTCTCTTGAGGTAAAGTGTTAAATCGCGCCCCTATACGAGAAAATCAGAAGAGGATAAAAGAAAATATATATAGATGTATATATATATATATATATATATATATATATCAATTTAGAATCCTGGGCTTTGGCTGCGAAGTTTAAGCAGTCAAAATAATGAAATGAAAATAACTCTTACTACTGCTACAATTTAGTCAAAAACTAACAACTTTAGGTGTAGTCAACAGTTATACCAATTCTGCAATTTAAGCACAAATTCCAAAAAGATCAAAAGAATAAATTAAAATTTTTTTTAAAAAAAGAAAATTAATGAAATGAATATGAAGAAGGGAAGAATGGAAGTAGTAGGTAGAGAAAAACTGTTTGTCAAGCAATAGCTAGTAAGTAGTAGTAAAGCAAATACAATTTAAATGCTAAATTAAATGAAAATTTTAGAAAAATGAACAATTGGATAAGTCAGTGAAAAAATGCCGACTCATCAGGGGAAATTAGCTTATCTCACCCACTCCCCTACTGTAATTTTTTTTTAATATAAAGCAATTTACCAAAAACTAGCCAAATAAATTAACAAGTAAAATTTGTCCTATCTTTCATTTTTGATTATGTTGTTATGTCGACATATACATACTACCGCCCTTTTACCCGGCTCAGTGAATTTAATATTTTTATTTTTATATATTGGTAAATTGTACATTTAAAAAAAATTTTTGAATTATATTGTTCTTATGTTCGGCTACTATTTTAATGCCTTTAGTTAATCTGCATGCAATAGTTGTAGAATTGTCAATAATTTAAGAGTTTAAGCAGGGAAACAAGCTTTGATCTAACGAGGCCGCCATTTGTTTACATTTGAATCTCTTAGTAGAATAGTGAATTAAGTCAGTTCGTAAATTTTGTAAATTCAATTTCAGTGTCTTTTGCTCAATGGAACCAAAAGTTAATTTTTAATTTTGTGCACCGAAAATTTGAATTCCCTGCCCGTTGGCCGAATTTCTTCTTTTTACGCAGAAATTTTAATTGCAAAAACATTTTTAACCGTATTTAGTGCTTTAGGTTTTTCTGTATTTTACAGTTTTTAATGAAGATGGTCTGAGTTTTTATGTATTTTCGCCTTGCCGCGAAATGAGGACTGAATTGATTGAATGAGAAATATGTCTGTAATGAAATTCGAGGAAATCAGTTTAAAGAAAGTGCAGCAAAATAATGTGTTTAATAAGCCGTATAAAAGGTTCATATAGTCTTCCCATCAGATATTTTTTATATACATTCACCAACATTAGAATAATCGGAGTGATTTTTCTAAACCTTCACAAAAATTCAAAATTTTAAGCTTCATCTTTTTCTTTCTTTTGATTAATACTAAACAATACATTTTATTGTTTTATTATAGACAACTGAGCCACTAAAAAAAAAAAAGAGAGAGAGAGAGAGAGAGAGTTACATCTTACCTCATATGTTTACACTTCAGTTTTGACAAAGTATGAATCAGAATAAAGGTGTTTTTAAATGTTTTATAATTTTGCTGTTGAATTGTGTGTAAGTGCGAAGAAAATGATGCTTAATAATAAAGCTGAAAAGAAGAAAAAAAAGGGTGGGTTAATAGAAGTGAATGTAACAACAGACTGGTAAACACTGCGAGCTCATCGAGAGCGTAAGAAACATCAAAACCCTTTCGGGCAACAGTTAAAATCTGTAACCTTTCAGAATTTTTTTTTACATGTGAAATTGTAGTTTTTGTTATTTATTTTGCATGTAAAATTGTAGTTTTTTAAATTTTGTTCACTTTAAAAAAGTGAATTTCTAAATTTTCGCAGCTAATTAAAAGCTTCTTCTACCTGAGGTTCACTGCACACCTCAGGTGTTCACCTGAGACAAGTGCCCCAAATTGTTTCACCTTTGTCTCAGTTGTGAGGTTAGGCATAAATGATAAATTAATTTAACATGTTTCTTAAATGCCAAATGCGCATCCAAGCTCTGACGTCAGGCATAAATGATAAAGTAATTTAATATGTAACATGTTTCTTAAATACTAAGCTGCGCATACTAGCTATGAAGTCAAGCTTAAATGATAAATTAATTTAACATGTAACATATTTCTTAAATGCTAAGCTGCGCAAGTAAAAATCATTTCAGGTTTAAGATTAAGAGATAAGAAATACCTTAGTATAATTTAAAAAAGCTGAATTGAGCATATAAGCCGCGTAAAGTTTTGAGGAATACGTATTAAAGGGGGAGGGAAGAAGACATCGTCTCATATTTTAACCAATACGGAGTTCTTGAAAAATCTACTAAATGAGTTGAAAAATATTATAAAAAATATTAGATAATATTATTGCCAACTTTTCAACCATTTTTGAAAACAATTAGGAAATAATTTATCGTCTCAGACGGTTAATTTCCCCACATTCTGTATCGTGGCAAACAGCGCGCGCCAACCACACAAAGGTGCGGCGGAACAAGCCGAAAAAGAGGGCGAAATCAAACCATCCTTACAAAATCTCTCTTTTCATTCCCCCGCACCTCTTCCTGAGTTGCATAACGGTGCAGAGAAATTCACGGCTTCCGTTGCATTATTTCCATTCGGAGACTGCCTGTCCACTTTTCTTTTCAACTTTTGGCCCTCCACACATAAAACTATATTTAGCACCCGCTCGTCTTCCAGCAGGTCAAAGACATCTTCAGGTGCAGCAACAATATTGGAACCGTTGGGATGGAATCCACTGATTCGCGTTTGCGGCCATTTTGTGAGGCGCTTATCATAGGAAAGGTTAAATTTAATTCTAGCTAGAACAATGCATACAAAACTGCAATCCTGATTTATGCTTAATTCGAAAAACCCATTGGACTCACTGGAGATGAAGAAATACTTGTTGAATTTAGTTAACATATACTGGACCATCCGAAAAGTTCTGTAAATTTTTTTACTGCCTAAAGATAAATCTTTATGAGGCGGTAAGGACACAATGGAAGACATCAGCACCATTTTAACATCAGCACCATTTTGCTCGATGTCCTTCTGCTGCCTCTTCGGCAGCTAGAAATTTGCCCTCTCAAAGACGTCTTTAGATTTATTTGTAAAGAAATTATTAAGCTGTTGTTTGCCAGCTTTCAAATAAATGAATTCCAGGCCGTTCATGAAATTTTGAAATACCCTAAATAAGCGTTTTTAAAGCTTTTTTTCTAGGTGTCTTTCAGGCTTTTTGGGGGACCACTTTCATAAACTAGAAAGCTCTGAGGACCATCTTGCTCTTGTCTCTTTCGAAAGCAATTTTATAGCATATGTTACTCATCAATTTCGTTGTGGCATTTTGCGTTGATTCACTTTTGAAACTGTTGCCAATATTACAGCCTTGCGTTATAGTTAAAAAATTAAATAATGAAGAATCTGCATAAATGTTATATTCTGCATAAATGTTATAATGATGGTTCTCGTATTGTGATAAAATAAGGGTATCTAGAGCCATTAAATTTTGAATAGCTTAATCCTCCACCGAATGTGGGCATTTGGAAGCCCTAATTTGGAATTTAGAATTTGTTTTATTATCGATCTCATATTTTGTCAGAAATTAAAGAATTTTTTATTAACGATTTTTGATAACTCAATGATTTCAAAGCGAGGAATGGCAACATTATACGGGAAAAAGAACATTTTTATCTCCAGCGCGCGAGACTGTGTATCGGAAATTCTCAAGATACGCTCATTTTAAAATTATTTTGCAATATTCCTGTTGAATTGAATTTTATGGTTGGAGTGCGAAGAATATGATATTAAATAATTAAAGGTACGACACAAAACGTCAAAAAAGCACCCCTTTGAGCGTAAAGTAAAATCTGAAAGCTTTCAGATATATTTTTAATTTCCTTTCTTTATTTATTTTTAATTTTGTAACGCTAGTAAGTTAATAGAAGAAAATTTATATTTGTTTAATAATTCAAGACTATTAGAATTTAGATAATTTTTAACTTACTAATTAAAAATTAAATGAATTTTTATACTCACATCAGTTCTATGAATGAGCCTACCGATTCTTGCATAACTGTTCTGTGTTTAAATATATGTTAGTAAGAAGTACCACAGCCACAGTGCTTTAAATCCCTCTTTTGTTACTAAGTCTAGAGTGAGAAGTCTACAGATAAGGAAACCAATTATAAAATTTCATAAAATGTCACTGTTGGGAGAAAATGTCATAAACGATTGCCAAGTGTAATTTGCAAACTATGCTATTTCTAGCTGTAGCATGATTAATTTGAATTTTATGTTTTGTCTTTTTGGAAATCTAGAAGGACCATAAAAACAGAGACCACAGATATAGAAACGCTGTTTTAAGCCTAATTTCCCAATATATTGTTGCTCATCCAGTACACAGTTACTTGGTCCACGGAGACAATAACGGGCAATGAGAAAAACTTAAAACACTTAGCTGCCTGACCACTTTTTGAACAAACTTTCACACAGTCACTTGATTATAAAAATATTACAGTCATAAATTTCTGCAAAAAGATACTAAATCATATCACTCCATCCGTTGCACACTATACTCTCGATAATCTTAATCTGATGTCGAGGAAGCAGGTGTCGGATAATCCAAACTATTATACATATTGATATATATGTTTATTTCTTTTTTTTTAAAGTTAGTAATTTTACTTTGTTTTTAAAAACGTTTTATTTGTCAAATTTCCCAACGTGTATTTCCAAGTGCTACTAATCCCTTTTGATCGATATTCATATGACCTCTGACGTAATCACAAATTCAGTTGCCATTGGTTTCATAAGTTACGAACTGTAATTCGATTCTGAGTCGTTTTGATCGCGCATCTTAATTTTGACGAAGATTTTAAAACTATAGAGTTAATTATCTATTGTTTAAACATTCATTTTTCATCATTCATCAAACTTCCTCAAGTTTGGATAGTTCGCGTTTTAGTAATAATTTTTTAACCGGTAATTGCTTTCTCTAATTCATTAATTTTTATTTTATTTTATTTGTTAATGCCTTTCAGTGAATTTTGCGTTCTTCTTGGTTCATTTGTAGAGACATTAAGTTATTTCGAAGCAGGAGACATGAAAAATATGCAATCCCTTCTCCGGGAGTCGAACCTCGGACCTCTCGAATATGCGCCGAGCGTGCTGACCATTACACCACGAAGGCATGCTAAGAAGGCGGAAGAAATATCTTACGCACTTATTTAATTTAATCAAGTTATGATTAGCTCAGCTTCGTAAGATAAGCGTAAATGAATTGTTTATTTATTGATTTATCATGAAGAAATTTTAGTTTTAATATATAAGCGTTTTACGATGCATTAATAAATTTTTAAGTCGCAAAAAGAATGTGAAGGGGTAGTAGAAATTTCGCAAAATCGCGTACACATAAATTTTAGTGGCACGGGTTCCTCAAAAGTAGCAAATTTGCGAAAAATAGCAAGATGTGGCAACAGTGGTCTCCAGACTAATGTAATGGTCAGTATCGTCTTCGCTTAATTTTCAGTATCACTCCATGCCTGTTCTGGTCTTGTGTCATTTGTAATAATATTCGCATCGAACTACCCAAGCAATAAACAGCCGATTCCGCTGGCCACCGAACCTATGTTTTTTCCATACACATTTTCAAAGAATTCTACATTTGCAGTTTTTTGGCATGCAACTTCAGTTGGTGTTTCGACTTCTTCATCTCCATTGTATGCGGCTTAAGTGTCTGTTTGTCGCCGATAGTTTATTGGTTGCTTGCGTAACTGTACTAGCCGATGGGATGGCATTCAAATAGTAAAATAAATTTTGTCACAATAGTTACGACATGTTATAACGCATTTCTCCCGCCTTAGCATGCCTTCGCGGTGTAATGATCAACACACTCGGCGCGTATTCGAGAGGTCCGAGGTTCGAGTGCCGGCGAGGGCATTGCTCATTTTTCACATCTCTTGCTTCAAAAACCTAATTTCTCTACAATGTAAGGTCTATAAATGCTTTGAGAAGTTTTTAATCGTTGCCAATTTGTTTGGCGTGACGTGTTTTAATTCATAATTTGATAGTTTGGGAGGCTTATATTATTTTCACTAATAGTTATTTTAATTGTTTAGCCTTTTATGTCATTTCCTGTTTCTCTGGCGTTTCCTCGCCAGGGTGAACGAGAGTGTGTTTAAACTGAAGTGGCGAAAAGGTTAGTCAGAGCGTGTTTCGCTATTGAGTGGGCACGTTGTTGTTTCCATCAGCTGTTTGAATTAAGAATTTCGGCTTCTTAGTCTTGCCGCCGAAGTTTAGTATCACGTCGGTGTAAGTTTCTGAGTCAACCGAATAGGTTAAATCAATTTATATAGGCCAGAACCACTAGTTTAAATTTAGTTTAGTTTACCATTGTCTTTAATTTTATCGCCACAAGTGGAGGATGGATTTGTAAGCACAAAAACTGTGGCATCTATAAAAAATTGAGTTCGATAAAAGTGTCTTTTACACCCTTAGCCTGCTGTATTCATCTTTTAATTTTAGCCATAAGTCGTTAACAGACTTTCAGGTAGGTTTAGTAGCAGTTTGTGCTAGCCAAGAATACTAGGCATTACAAGTTATTTAAAGTTTAATTATTAGCCAAAAAGGCGTTAGCCCAGAAGGGCTATTAATTTCGTTTTGGCATTTTGCGTTGGTTCACTATAAATGCCGGTTCACTTTTCAAATTGTTGCCACCAAATATTAGAGCCCTGTATTATATTTAAAAGAAATTAACTAATGAAGATCTGCCTAAATGTATGTACGTTTCTCGCACTGTGATAAAACAACGGCCATCCTATTTTGAATAACGTACGTTTCCCCCGAATGTGGGGATCTGGAAGTCCAAATTTTGAATTTTGAATTTGTTTTATTATCTATTTTCCATTTTGTAAAACTTTAACGAATTTTTGATTTACAAACTCAACGATTTCAAAGCGAGCAATGGCAACACTGTACGGGGAAAAGAAAAAAAAATTATTTCCAGCACGCACGACTATGTATCGGAAATTCTAATGATATGCTCATTTTAAAATTATTTTGGGATATTGCTGTTGAACTGTATTTTATGGTTTAAGTGCGAAGAACATGATATTTGATAAGTAAAGGTAACACATTAAATGTTAAAAAAAAAACACCTCTTTGGACGTAATGAAGATAAATAATAATAATAATAATAATAATAATAATTCGAAAGCTTTCAGATTTTTCTTTTTACTTTTTTAATTTCTAATTTTTGTTGTTAATTTAATTACTAATTAATTATTTTACAAGCGCAATAAATATCTAAGAACTTTTAAAGTATTTTCAGTCATCACCTGCAGATCAAATTCAGAAGACAAATCAAATGGACGCTAAGCGAAGAATTCCTCAGAAAGACGGATGGGACTAAAAACTAAAAAAAACTTTGAACTAAAAAAATATATAAAAAAAATTTTCGAAAATCAAAATTCATGGGCTAGTGGAAGACTAAGTATGTTTGTTCACAATTTGGGACTTCTAGGTGCACCATTTTTCTCAACATATAAACAAACAAATATACATACACACATGCATACATGCATACAGACTTTTCATTGTTCAATATTTGAGACATAACGATGGGTAAAATTCTCAGGAAAATGCAGCTAGGTGAACTGGCAACGCACCCGAATTGGAACATCGAACGAGAAGAGAGAAAGAAAAAAAAAATCTTGACTACTTTAGCCTTTTCCTGTTGTCACAAACACCTAACTTTCCATTCCACTAGAGAAATATCAAAATAATGTATAAAAAAGAACTACCGCTACAATGAAATAAAATAAAATATACCAATCTCATAAAAAGATGGAGGGGGGTTAAAAAAAACCGCTATATAGCACATTTTGTGAAATTAGCTTCTCTTCCCTCTTTCAGTTTCCTTTCCTCTTCCCGCAACCACCTTCTGATGCACCCCACGCCATGCGCTTTCTTCGCAGATGCTTCTCTCGCTCCCCGCCCCTCAAAGGTGTCCCGCACCTGGAAAAGTGCGGCGAGGAAATCCCACGCTTACGCAAGAGAGCGGCATCAGTGAAAGTCGGAATATGGATGCTAAGCTTGGCGATTAATCGCAATTCTTGGCTACAAAACACTAAACTCTTGGCTCCAAAATAAAAAGTATTTGCAAATGGCACCTTACAAATTCCCTTCACTTGATTTTCTCAAAATGCTTCTGTTATCATAGCTTAATTATCATCTAGGCCGGTGGTTTTTCAAACTTTGTGAATTCATAGAACCCTTAAAATTACAAGGCCTTTTTCAGAACACCCCATTCCACACTTAGAAAAACGTTATCTTAGTACTTAAAGAAGATCAAAGATCAATATGTTATGGTAGCTTTACATAATGACAATTTAAGGAAAAGACTGCATTTTTTATCAAAAAATTTCAACATAAAACTGATTTAACTTACTCAACTCGTGGCCTTGCATTATATTTAGCGACAGGGGCGTGTTTGCATTTTTTTTTTTTTTTTTACAAAAAAATTTTTTTTTTTTTTTTTTACAAACAGTGGGAATATGGTTTCATTGATATTATCGGCAGTTGCGTTTCATATTTTGCATTTAATTTGTTTCTATATTTTGTTTTTGTTGCCACATAAGCTGAGAAAGATTTTTCACTCAATTTCGTTGTTCCTAATGGCATTAAAATGCGTATAGCTATTGAGTAACTTCTAGGCATTCTTCACGAATCTACAACAAAAAATTTAGGAGTGGTTCTTCCCTTAATTTAAAAGATTTTAGCATCGAATTGGCAAATAAAGCTCGGGTCTAAGACTTCTTCTCATAAGGGGCTCTAAAAATCATTCTATAATTTTTCATAATTATATTTTTCCCATATCAAAAGTCCCAAGTCTCAAAGAAGATTAGAATCGGCTTGGTTTCGTATTTCGACAAAAAGAAAATTCCAAGCGATTTTATCTGAGCAAAGTTCAGCAGTTTTTAGTAATTTTATATGCATATATGTTTTCTGTTATTGATTGAGACTAAAACATAATGTATAGAAAGATACTTGTATTCCTTAAAGCGTGCAGCCAAATTTTAGAAATGTTTCCAGTAAAAATTATAATGGGTTTAATCCTAGTATACGATACACACGAGAATTGCTGAAATTCGGTTTTTAAGACATTAATAAGCGCGCCGATTGTGGCATCCAAGCCGCTGTGGAGGAGAAGCAATTCGGAGCATTTTCGCGCATGTTCAGTACATAATTCAAATTTTTATGTAATTTCAATATATAATTTAATTTAATTTATATATAATTTCGCGCATGTTCAGTATATAAATAAATTTAAACAGCTCTGATTGGTGCAGATGGGAGATTAGCTTACTTATCAGATATTTTTGTTATTTTTAATAATATAAATTCAAGTATGCAAGGGCTGAAAGAAAATATAATTAACTCAACAGATAAAATGGTGGGATTCGAAAAACAAATATCTTTATGGAAGAATAAAGCTCGGGAAGGCAATTTGGAAAAGTCTGAGTTAGTCCCAAAAGATTTTGATGAAACTATTCACAAAATTGTTATTGACCATTTGACATTATATGAGAGAATTATTCATTATTTCCAAAATTTAGATATAAAAAACTTGATGGGGTTCGTAATCCGTTTGTGTTAACGAGTACTTCTGTATTTGAATCAACTTTAAATGAACAACTTATTTCGTTTTCTAATAATCGAGTTTTAATTTTAAAATATTCCGAACAATTAATTAATTCATTCTGGATTAACATTAGATGCGATTATCCCACGATGGCCCAAAAAGCTCTAAAAATATTATTACAATTTTCTACATCTTATTTGTGTGAATTCGGATTTTCAATATTAACCAACATACAAGCGAATAAAAGATCGAGATTGTTAAATGTAGAAGATGATATGAGAACAATAGCATTGTCATTTTTACGACCAAAATATAAATGAAATTATCAAAAAACATCAAGATCAAATTTCTCATTAAAAGTATTCTTATTATTAATTTGTAATTACTCCTTTAATAAACATAGTGCTGTTTTTGTAGTGCATATCGTTTTATTTTACATTCAAAACTATTATCATAAACTATTTTATACCGTGTATTATAAGTAAGTAAACAACTTATCTTTTTCTTCGTGTACCACCAAATTTTGAAATCGTTAAAAGTGTGCCGCGACATCACTGCTCTAGGTAACCAAAAGCAAACAGACTTTGGAGGAATTAAAAAAATTATTGGTGTTGCAATATTTCTTCTTCCGAAACAACAGTCATTAGTCATATAATAGGTTAATATTAATATAAATACCGTTAAACAATAAAAATGAGGGTTCTTTCAAATTCAACGGGGACATTAGATTAGTTTGCTAATGAAAAAAAAAGAATGTTTTAATAATTCCGTGGCATTTTTGGTAAAATTACTGGAAAATAATTTGCTTTCTTAAATCAGCGTTTTTACAAACGCAAAAAAAAAAATTTCACTAGAGAATAGGTTTTGCTTTTCAATGGTGGGCCCTCAGCCGACTTCGGTTTGGCACTACTTAGGCCACAAGTGGTGGCCATGTTATTATGGAGGGACCTAACAGGTGGGACACCTTTGCCTCCTATGAAGGGACAGACAGTTACAGCCATGCCTTCTTCGGGATTCGAACCCAAGCCCTTTGGTATCATAGCCGGCTCCCCTAACCACTATAGCGCCTGGGCGGCAAGCGAAAAAGGTTAGAGGTATCCTATATTTCAAACGAATTTCTAACTTTTAATATTATTTACCAATTTTCTGATTATTTTTCTAAAACTGATAATTTTTTCGATCGTTCTTTCAGCTCATCCTTGAGCATAATTCTTTCCCCTGCCCCAGACGTCGGAAAATCTATGGTTTTTAACATTCTGAAAATTTATTTAATTTAACAATATAGTTTTGCACTTATCTTAGCACTTGTTAAATTAGTATATTTCTTTTTTACAGCTGAGATTTTGGATTCTTTCGAACAGTCGATTTACAGTATTTCTGTCGAATGGCAGTACATTGCTTTTAAATGGCTGAGTTTGTTAATCAAAATTTCATTAAGTTGGCACAAAACAAATTAAATAAAAGAAAAGTTTCAAATTCAAACTTCTATCTTCGAAGTGCACATTTTCGGTTGGAGGTTTTTTTTTTTTTTTTTTACTTCGTCCAAGGAAGTAAAAAATGGTATCGGAATCTGTTAGTTGTTGGGAACCATTTCTACGGAAAAAAGCACAGCTCAGTTAAACATTGAGCACACGTACCTAAGATATGAATGAAAAATAGAAGATCTGAGTCTTATTTTATGGGGTTTTAATTTACGTTCTGTGTTAGATATATATGGAGGCAACAAATGTTTAGAATCTTTAAAAAAATTCCGGCCATGGATGTACATCTCAAATATTGAAGCCGATATTGCGCATATAATGCTAAAGAAATATCTTCTCGCAGAAAGCGGTAAATAAATGTCATTTACTTAGCATAAACATTTTGTAATTGCAATGGCTTTCGATATTGAAAAAGGTAGGTTTTGAAAAACTTTTCTAAACTAAACTTGAGATTCCGTTACTTTATACAATGAGCTATAAATGCACAACTTTGTTCTCAACAAAATGTTTTCTTATCTTATATTTAGCAAATGTGTAAATGAATGTTTGTTTGCTTTTTATAAAAATGTACAGTTCCGATCTGTATGAAACTTAACACACTCAACCTTTAAAACAAGAGAAACTGTGCACATAAGATTTCTCAAAAACCATTCTGTGAGATCCGCACTCTTTATATACATACATATTGCGTTAATTTAACAAACTTTTGATTAAAATCTCAGCGATTTAAAAGACTTGCATTGCCATTCTGCAAAGCGTAAAACATTTATTTTTCAAACTTAACCACAAGACTTGACGATATAAAAGAAGTGGTTTACAACTCGGGAAAAAGCAACATACTTGTTTTTCTAATTTAACAAGTAAACTCAAGTATTTAAAAGAGATGTGAATTCACTACGCGAATTAAAATATTTTTATCTTCCAAGCTTCAGTGTGTTGCCGTTTAGCAAAGCGGGAGATATTTAATTTTCTTTCAAATTTATTCTGTTATTTATTAACAAGCGAAAGGATTTAAAACCTGTAAAAGCAAATTCATTTCAATTATTATTAATTACTAGCTGGACATATATCTCGGAAGTTTTTTTATGACCACCCTGTATATGGAAGTCCAAAAGTAAGAATAGGATACAAGAAAGTAGTTACTACTTCCTTGTACGAAGTAAAAAAGGAAGTACTGTAATCGCGAAAAATTTCGGGTATCATATTTCAACGAAAATATCCATTTTGACCGTTATCGAATGGAATTTAACGATGTTTCTGCTTGACATCTCTATGTAAGGACAGAATAAAGGACTCTTTTTCCCCAAAAAAATTACAAAACTGATTTAAAACGGATTCTGAAGAGATTTTTTTCGTGCGTCTGTCTGTACATACGTACATGCGAATTTATTTATATATTTCGCATAACTTAAAAAAGAGTAGCCTCAGAATGTTGAAATTTTGTACATAGGACTGCTATAAAATGCAGATGTGCATCTCCCATTTTGGTTGCAATCGGCCGCACCAAAAGTATATATATATATCCACTGTGTTACTTGGCTCAGTTTCTTTATTCTTGTATGTTTGTAAATTGTACATTTTTTGCTTTAAAAATGATCGAATTATGTTGTTTTTATCTTCCTGTTAAGGTTTTTATACCTTTAGTTAACCTGCATATTATAGTTGTAGAATTATCAACAATTTAAAAGTTGTTTAAGGGCGGCTAAGCCTAATTGTTTTTGCCATAGCAGCCATATTTGATTACATTTGAAACTTAACGGAATAGTGGATTTGTTGCCAATCTAGAGAAACTAAGCTTCGGGACATAAAAAATAACGCCTCCTTTTATTATTCGAATTAAATCATGCTTGATCTGTTCTTGAATTTATTCGAGGAAATAAGTGTTTAAGATTTACTTCGTAATTTTTAATATACATATTTTGAGTTTTTAGGTATTTTTGCCTTATCACGAAGTGAGAATTGAATTAATTGAATGAGAAATACTGAATCGTCTGTGAAAAACTGTTTCTTTTTTGTTTTTGTTTGTTTGTTTAATTTCCTTTATACATTGTTTTAGATTTATTATAGTAGTATTAGAATACAATATCTGGCAACCATTAGATAATTCTTCAGATGACATACAAAATTTTTTTGCATTCTGAGTGATAAAAGTAATTAGAAGTAACTGTGTTAAGTGCACCTAGCGCCATAGTGTCGCTATGGTAAACAAATATAGCGAATTTTAAAGAGTGCGTTTATTCCATTGTGGTTTATACGCTATGGGCGAAGTAGATTTAATTCAATCTAATAAGTTTAAATGAAATCCAAAATGTGTGCAATTTACATTCATTCTCTTAAAATTGTTTTAACAAAACGAAGATACGAGCGTTTAAAAACGGGTATGAATACCAGCGCCTTTCAAATTTACTATCACTGGCGATTGCAGCTCAGGTGCTGAGAATTTCCGGAAGCAGTTACAGAACCATAAGAATGGTTTTCTTACCGGGATCTGGCATTTGCATTAACATTCAGTGACCTCTGGCCCCGATTACGTCACTTTCCAGCATTGCTTTAACAGTTTGTCACAGAGGAAAAACTTAATCCGTTTCCACTTGTCACAACGAGCTATACTGCTTCGTAAATCAAAGATGACTTATTAAAAAAGAGAGGATTTAAACGCTCGTGTTTATTGTTACGTGGAACCGATTTCATGGATGTAACATTTATCGTTGTCGACTTGAATGCTATCCCGGGGTGCAAAGCGTTACCATTTTAAATGCGAGTTTTCTAATCGCAACAGAACCGAACCTGTTTTTTACATTGTAAAGGAAAATCTGAGGTAGACACCACATGACTTCCTTGTACGACCTGTTAAATTATACACATTATTTGCTGCATTTCATTTAAACTTATTTCCACAAATTTCATTAGAGATATATTTCTCATTGAATCAGTTCAGTTTTCTCTTCGCGGCAAGGCAAAAATACATAAAAGCAAAAAACATCTTCGTCAAAAATTGCAAAATAAAAAAAAAAAAAAAAGCTAAAGCTCTAAATACAGTTAAAAACAGCTAAAAAAAACCAATTTTTCCAGTTCAACTCAGTTTCTAAGGAAAAACAAATAATTCGGTCAATTGGCATAGATAAAAAAAACTTTCGGTGCACAAAACTGAAAGTCAAATTTTGGTCCCACTGGGCAAAAAGAGACTAAAATTGGTGCACCAACCGACTTAATTCACTATTCTACTAAGAGACTACTTCTAAACGTAAAAAACTGGCGGCCACGTTAGCCTTAGCGCCACTTTTAAATTGCTGATAATTCTACAACTGTTGCATGCATATTAACTAAACACATAAAAATCTTACTGGGAACATAAGAACAACAACATAATTCAACCACTTTTTAAAGAAAAAAATGCGCAATTTACCAACATATACGAGTAAAAAAATTTAACTCGCCGAACCGGATCACAGAGCGGGACTATATATGTGATAATAGCAAAATTTAGAAGCACTGAAGTGAGAATACTGAGATGCAGAAACGCAGAAATATTGATGGCGTAGATACTTGATACTTAGAATTCGTAATGACTAAGAAACTTGGTAGTTGAGGAGGTTTTAATTCCATTTTTTTAATTCACATTTGCGGCCACAACTCATTTGGCACTCTAATCTTGCCTATTTTCACAACATTTACATTTTTTAATACAGTTGCGATAGGAGCAGAGCACAGCGAAATAACACCCGAGCAAAAACAGAGTTAGAAGCGACATCAAATGTCATCCACCACAAATTAAAAAATATATATTTGATCTTGAGAGGATGAATAAAGAAGTATTTTATTAACGATTGAAAATTTTAACAAGATATAGGGAGAGAGTGAGCTAATAGTAGGAATTTAAAAAAAGAGTAATTAAAAGGCTGTTACAAAATTAAATTATAAAGCTGATTTGCATATATATAAGATAAATATGTAAGTCAAAATTATAATTTATGTATTTGGTATCTCACATATATATGTAAGATAAGCAAAAGGAGTAAAATTCTAAAAGCAATTGCCTAAAAGTAAATTTGACATTCAAGTTCCAAGCAAAAAGAGAAAAATTCTAAAGGCAATCGCCTAAAAGTAAATTTGATACCTACGTTCCAGATTTAAAAAACTTTAACAAAAATTAATTACTCAAAAGCATAAGTAGCGCAAAAAAACTAAAAACTAAATGTTGGTATTCAAGAAATTCAACATTTAAAAATTTTAACACGTAAAAAAACCATTTAAAGCACAAACTAAATTAAAATAGAACACCAGAAAATTTACACAGTCCAGTCACATTAATGTGACCATCTGTCAAAAGCCAGCCTTTCGCAAAGCGGACTGCTGCGAGACGTGCAGGAAGAGAGTCACATAGGTCCCTGAAGGTGTTCTCTGGGATGTTGAGCCATGCCGACTCTAATGCCGTGGCCAGCTGCGCTAGATTACGCGGTTGAGGATCCATGGCGCGAACAACTCGATCGAGATGGTCCCACAGATGCTCGATTGGGTTTAAGTCAGGTCAGTTTGCTGGCCAGGGGAGGACGGTAAACTCATCCTGGTGCTCTTCGAACCACGCACGTACACTGGCAGCTGTATGGCACCTCGCATTGTCCTGCTGGAAGATGCCATCATCCTGAGGAAAAACAATGCGCATGTAGGGGTGAACATGGTCCGCAAGGACAGATGCGTACTTGTATTGATCCATTGTGCCTTCCACAATGATCAGTGAACCTAGAGAATGCCAGGAAAACATTCCCCAGACCATAATGCTCCCGCCTCCAGCTTGGACCGTTCCGGCAATGGTTGCAGGGTGGTTCCTTTCAGAGGTTTCACGCCTTATACGCCAACGTCCATCTGTCCGATGGAGCATAAAACGCGATTCATCCGAAAACGCAACCTGTCGCCACTCAGTGGACGTCCAGCTGCTGTACTGGCGTGCAAATTCTAGCCTTCGCCGTCGATGAACAGCAGTCAGCATAGGTGCACGAACCAGGCGTCTGCTTCGGAGGCCCAGACGCAGCAATGTTCGCTGAATAGTACTTTGGGAGACACTTTTGGTAGCCCCTTGGTTCATTTTGGTGGTCAGTTGCTCAACGGTAGCCCGTCTATCTGCCCGAACGCATCTCCGCAACCGTCGTTCGCCTCTGTCATCTATGGCCCGTGGTGCACCACATTTGCCACGTCGCTGATTTTGGACAGTCCCATTTTGCCATGCACGGTACACTTTTACCACGGCGGCACGCGAACAGTTCACAAACTCAGCCGTTTCGGAAATGCTTCCACCCTTGGCCCGAAAGCCAATGATCATGCCCTTTTGGAAGTCGGATAAATCGCTTCGTTTCTGCATTACGCCAACGATTGAAATGTTTTCCGAAGCCCTCACACACCCTTTATATACGCTCAACTGCACTGTGCTGCCACCTGCCTTCTGTGATTGGTTATTTAACTCTGACATGGAAAGTACGTGGTGGTCACATTAATGTGACTGGACTGTGTACATAGAATGGCAGTAAATGGCAATTTAGCCTACGTCGAGCTTGTTGCGGACTTATCGAGGGAAAAGCGCAACATCTCGTGCATAAGTAAACTCCATTACGCGTTTCGTCAAACGACAATAATTGAGACAAAAGCGATATATATAAGATAAATATATAAATCAAAATTATAATTTAAAAAGCTTCTTAATGGCTCATTTTTAATTTGGGTACTTCCTCTTTAGAAATAACTTTCTTGAAACTGCGTCATATATGAAAACTAATTCCGCTCTATGTCATCTTAAACTTCTGCATCGCCGATAAGCTTAAGCCAATCAGATTAACGAAAACTTTTGCTATAAATACCATTGCAATCCAACTACCCTCCCTCTTTCTCTGCCTATCCCTGCTACTTTCAGCATGTCTTTTACTTCTCTGCTGCTATTAAAAGTGTAATGCATCATAATCAAAATTGTGTTGGTGCAGATTGGTCTCATTGTGATGTGTCATGCCACAGGGAGATCAACAAGTAATAAAAAGATAATTGGATTATCAAGTGATTTTTGTGATTCTTCAAAAGTTCTGCGCATCTTCTATTACGCAATTGATATTTTCAGCGATGATCTAACCTCAAACCAATCGCGATTGCAGAACAATGTCTTCCCTAATCAAGCACGCATCTATATAAGTACTTGTTTTTGAATCATGTGAGATACATACATATATACATATAGAAGTCACGAAGAACTCTCTTTTGAATTCATTTTAAATCCAACTAGAATTCGTTTCGAAAGAAAGAGTCCTTTATTCTGTTCGGAGATGTTAGGCAAAAAAATTGTTCAAATGGATTTGAGAGTGGTCGAAATGGATACGAGAAAATTTTCCGAATTACAATACTTCTTTTACTTCGTACAAGGAAATAAACATCAGTTTTTGTTAGCTTTCATTAAAATGCTCTTAGCTTAACCGTTTTTAAGACTTAACCTCACTTTTTTATGAAACTGTCCGCTTGATTTGTCTGGATGCCAAAAATATTTATTGGAAAATAAAATAAATGTGTATATATATTATATAATACGAAACCTTAACTGAGGATAAAGATGCAAGTACTTATTCATGGGTATTGTATTTATTGCTTCTAAATTGCTCAGTGTGCTGAAAACTTAAAACTTGGTCGATAAATTAAAATTCTTTTGTCACGTCAAACGGAACATCCGGGAAATAATATTATGCGGCAAATCGCTTAAATTAAAGACATATCTCGTGAAATGGTAACATTTGTCAAATTAATAATAATGAAGCCACATTATAATAGACATGAGAGCATGAAGTGGCGTAATGTAACGTGACGTGTAAAAAATAGAGCAACTGCAAGAGAGATATTTTAACTAGCAAAATACATGTAAGATAAAAAAAAGAAATTCATAAGATATAGCACTAGTTTTGGCTTGCATTGGCCCTTTGGTTCTCTTTAACTTGGCTATTCTCTTCTTCGTATCTGGGTTTGCGCTAAAAATGCGGCATTCAAGAGACAACTGCAGTTTATAACTAGTATTTTATCTTATTTATACTTTTTATCTTGCGTACATAAATGTAAAATGCATTTAAAATAAAAATGACACACAAACATACCGTAATGTATGCTTTTGACTAGCTGTACTATAGAATGCTGTATTTTGTAAGCTGCCAAGGTCTTGTAGGTCTTTCACGTACGTTGTGGCATTATATTTTGAATTTCACCAAGCAAATTGGTTTATAGTTTACGTCATTCCTGTGGCCTTATTCCGTCACAGGCTGGCTCGTGCCAAAAATTATGCAAATTTGAATAGCAAGCACTCAGCATAAAGTTAGAGAAAGACCTAATAACCGCATATGGAAGTTTGGATCAATGCCGGCTGTCTGCAATTTAATTTGCCATAATATCAGAGCTGGCAGGAGCTAGGAGCTAAGAGAGCGTGCATGCCGAAGCCAGAAGCCAGAAATACGCTCAAATTAAAAAAAAAAAATTAACATGGAGAGAACACATTTCGGCCAGGTGATGGCAAAAAAAGAAGAGTTCTTTTTCTTCGAACTTCACCGACTTGCAAAATGGTGTCGCCATGTTTAATGAGAAGACGGACGAATAGCCACGGCGCTTCCAGAAATTTAAAGAACTGTCGATAGCTCCATCCGCCCATGACTGCCAGGTCCAGGCGACTAATAACTTTGTGTTGTTAAACCCATCCCCCCAAAAAAAGCTTAACAATCCAAATGATGAGATAGGATAATTTTAAAATTAAAGCTATGGCTATATCTGTTTACGTGTACATCTTAATTAAGTTAGTGGTGAAAACTCACCCGAGAACTTTTTGTAGCGTATAGGTAGATCGCAGTTAGGTAGAGCTAATTAAGAATAGATTAATCTCAAGACAGGTGTAAAAGCGTTACTATATTTGGGAGGAGCGATTTGTGAATACTTTAATAAACTACTTAATTTGTTAGCCCAGATGGGATTTTAGTCCCGAATGAGATATTAATGTCGAAACGGCATTTGGGGTTGAAACACTAAAAACGGCTTATCACAATTTAAATTGCGCCAGCAAATATTCTTATCGCTCTGTGTTATATTTAAAGACGTTAAATAATGAAGAATCTGCATAAATGTTTCTCGCACTGCGAAAAAACAACAGTATCTAGAGCCATCAGATTTTGAATAAGGTAATCCTCCACCCGAACGTGGGCACCTGGAAGCCCGAATTTTGAATTTCGAATTTATTTTATTATCTATTTCTCATTTTGTAAAACCTTGAGGAACTGTTGATTAACAAACTCAGCAATGAACAACATACAGCGCTATCACTGGTACGGAAAGAAACGTTTTCATCTCCAGCGCGCGAGATTGCCTGACGGAAATTCTAAAGATAAGCTGTTTTTAAATTTTTTGTGATTTTGCTCTCGAATAGAATTTTATGTAGCGGAAGCGCCAAGAACATGATATTTAATAAATAAAGTAAACACACAAAACGTTAACAATAAAAAGACAAAAAAAAGTTTTGTAACACCACCTTATTAAGAAAATTGAACGTTGATTTAATGAACTGGAAAAAAACTGGAAAAAAATGTATGCCAACACTTAATACTGCATCGGAAATTCTAAATGTATACATACTGCTATGCTGCTGTTCAAATTTTTGTAATTTTGCTTTTGTATTTTACGTGGTGAAAGTGCGAAGAAAATTATGCTTAATAATAAAGCTAAAAAGTCAAAGAAAGGGGGGTTAGTAGGATTGAATGTAACAGCAAAAATAGTAGACTGCGAGCTATCAACAGCGTAACAAACCTAAAAAAATGCCTGTCAGGTGACAGTTAAAATCTGAAGCCAATGAGATTTGTTTTTAACTCGTAAGGTATATCCTAATTTTATAATAATTTATATAAGTTTATAACATGTTATTACAGTTATTTTAAGTTTATGCACGTTTCCTATCTCTTCTAGCTTCAGCTTACAATTCCTTAACAGAATTAGTTTTTCGAATCGCGTTAAATGCAAATGAGAAGTATTCCTGAATAGCGCGCGTTTGTCTTTTGGCTACGTCTCTCTAACTGTTACACGCTCGGTCGTATTACGTGCCTTTTGATAGCAGTTAGTTCTTATTTCTTATATTTTTGAGTTTAGGTCCAAGGGCAGGCTTTGTTGTACGCCCTGAGAAAGGGGCCATCGGCGAATCTGTTGGTTTTGAGTAATAAAAGGTAATTAATCCTTCTTACGTTTAAGTTTCTGGCCTTGGACTTCAGCGATTATCCGCTTAGTAGTTCACTAGGCTTCTCAACACTTAATAATAGAATACAAGTGAGCAACATTACAAACTTTAAGTAAGTTAGTATAGTGTAGTATAGTATAGTATAGCGTACTACATTACATTGTATTACTACACTGCACTATACCCTTTGTTTCGTTTTATACATTTAAGTGTACTGAGTATAGTACAGTTCAGTTTACTGTAATACAATTTAACATAATGTGTAGTGTAGTGTACTGTAGTGTAGCTGAGCGAACTGTAATATAGCATAGCGTAATATGTATCTGAAAACGTTTGTATAGACCACGCTATACAGCGTAAAATAATTTATTTCTGCACTTACGACACCTAGACCGTTTTAATAGCTGTACATAATTATTTTTTTTTGATTAATTAATATCATACGAAGACATAAAATAACTAAAAGAAGTTGAACTGCAGTTCTTGTTATTACATCCGAATCTCGGACTACAAATTATGATGCAAGTTCAAGAAATAGCGTTTCACAATAAATGATTCGACAGTTAACAGAACATTCACAACACCAACAAAAATCCTTTCCTCTCTAATTACCATACTTGGCGCCAAACCCCCGTCGTCTTGGGGGTAACCCCAAAAAATTTCTCTCATAGTAGTTACGTATTCGAGCTCTACCGGAAGAGCTTTATGATATTTTCGCTCTCATTCAGAAAGTACGTGGGATCACGACGTTCTCCTCAAGCCAACCCCCCCCCTCTTCGAGCATATTGATCTCTGGAATACGATGGGGGAAGAGAAAGCAAATCGAACGATTTCTTCGAGAGGGAGAGATCTTCTGGAGAATTTTCTCACGGGGGTTCCTCTTCAGCCATATGGGTGCTGAGGACGTTTTTTCATTGAAAAGAGAGGAGTTTAAATATTGTTGAAAAGGTGAGGTTGTGTTTTTGGTGGAGGGGTGGCGCACTTCCGGTGCGTTAACGCAACTTTTGCGTAACTATGCCGTAAACGTAGGAGTGAGGGGATCGGGGTGTTTTGGTTTGTGGTGGGTGCGGATTTTTCTATAACGGACTTTTTCCGGACGAGTTTCATATTGTTATCACCTGAGCCGGAGAATTTCGAAGGAGAAATTTGAGCTTTCGAGCTTATTCAAGCAGTGCCCTGGGATAAAAAGGGGGTAAAAGGAAAGGAAGTGATATTGCGGTTCCAAGAATCAACAAACAGAAATAAAATTTTCTTATACTAATTTTTAGAACTTAAATATAGCAACCGAAGCAGATCAAAGGACTGGCGGACCTGGCGGTCGTGAACGTGACGGTTGGCGATCTGGTGGCCAAAGAATCCAACCTCCAAAAGAGGCCTGTAGCCGAGCAATTATCTGAAGATTCAAGATTTTCTATTTAAAGGAAGATAGACAGGGTATTATGCAAAACATCAAATACGATGCTTATAACGAAAAATGGTCAACCTACAAAGAAGCACTCAGCCACAAGATCGCGGCCCCCAAAGACAAAACGAAAGTATCACAGGATCACATAGAATGAAGATTCCTCAGCCAAACTTGCAAAGCTCAAGAACAGCTACTTAGTTAGCAATACAGTACATAGTGATTCAGAACATCTGTTTGGCCTTTTCCCAAGGCAAAGCAAAATACATTCTATCATACCGGTCTACATGTACTCTAGCAGCGACTGTTTAGTCAATATTGCTCTACACTTCACAGTTGCAGTCTTCGCAGTTGAACAATCTTCATAAACTGCTCTTCACAGCTGCAATCTTCCAGAATTGTAACTGTCACACCATAATTGTAAATAAAATTTCGGTGTCTTTAAGTTCCAGTTCCACATAATGTACTTGTAACTGCATCTGAACATATTATTGTAATCTGCTAATAACCAGAAATAAACGCTTGACCTGCCTTCAAACCCTGCCCTCAAGTTGGGGTTGGCTAAATAGCAGTTAACTTCCCACTAGCCGGACAAAATGACTTGAAGTATATAGCACATGAGCCGTTCAGTCAGCAGGGCAACTCCTCTCCCCCTCCCCCGGAAAAAATTAAGAAAGGTAATGAAAGAAATTTTATTACGATTGAGGAAAATAAGTTATAAATTTGTTGCTCCGCTTGTTTTAGATGTGAGAATGGCAGAAAATAATGTAATGTTTAAACAATTTCCATTTAAACTTTAACTTTATCTTTTTCTGCCCTAGGAAATTGCCTGCTGGAATCTTCTTAAAGAGACCACGCCAGGCTCCCCACCATTTCGGCTTCAGTAAAAGAAAAGCTTTAGAGAACATGAATGCTTATTTTAAATGCTTCTACCTAATTATATTCTGCTATACTGATCGCTTCCGAAGAAAAGCGTTTTAAGAAATTGACCACTATGAAAGGTTTTGAATTTATTTTGCCTTTGATAGCATCTCTGAAAGATAAGATACTTGTTCATGAGATATATGACAGAAAAATGATTTATGGAATTCTATATTTCGACTGAATTTAGAAACATTCCTTTAACACTAAAAGCCACCAGGACAAAGGGTAAATATTAAATCAATTACTAAATATTTCTGTTATTAATAAATATTCCAAATGCCAAGAAGAAAGCATAATAAAAGAAATGTTATTATGAATTAATTATTTATCAAGAAACAAACAAAATAAATCGCAAAATAAATATTGAATGCATGAAAAAAACTGAATTATGAATCATAGAAAATGTTTACGTAGTTTAGAAAGACTTTTAGACCGTCAATGTTTTATCAGTGTTTAAAAAATAAACATTATTTTTTCAATTGTTCGATCGGATAGTTTTTTGCTTGGCTATAAGTCTACATCGTAATTTCCATGACAGAAGGGCTTTTCGCAAATTTTCCAGGCATATTGATTTCCATTTTTTTCATTCCACTGCTATTAATTTCGTTTTGGTATTTTCTGTTGATTCACTATAAATGTCGGTTCACTTTTCAAATTGTTGCCACCAAATATTAGAGCCGTCCTGTATTATATTTAAAGAAATTAAATAATGAAGAATCTGCATAAATGTATGTATGTTTCTCGCAATGGGATAAAACAAGGGCACCTAGAGCCGTTAAATTTTGAATAACGTAATCTTTCACCGAATATTGGCATCTGAAAGCTCTAATTTAAAATTTGGAATTTGTTTGATTATCTACTTCATATTTTGTAAAGCTTTAAGAAATTTTTGATTAACAAACTCAACGATTTCAAAGTGAGCAATAACAACACTGTACGAAAAAAAAATTATCTCCAGCGCGCGAGACTGTGTATCGGAAATTCTAAAGATATACTCATTTTAAAATTATTTTGCGATACTGCTGTTGAATTGAATTTTAAGAACATGATATTTAATAAATAAAGATAACGCACAAAACTTTAAAAAAAGGCCCCTTTAGGCGTAATGTAAAATCTAAAAGCGTTCAAATTTTTCTTTTGTTTTGTTTATAATTATATATTTATAATTTTAAACGGGCTTACCGGTTGTCCCCGTCTGACCGGGACTATTCCAGTTTGAAGATAAGGTCCCGGTGTCCCGAACAATTGATGATTTTGACCCGGTTATTTATTAAAATTTAAAAAATATCAAATATCATTGCTTTCAGTAATGAATATCACAGAATCAAAGTCCAGATTTCGACTTACAGATGAACATCTTGATGATTGCTTACAGAATATCACTATACTCTCCTACTTATGAAGCAATGGCCTATGAAATGCAATACCAAATATCCTACTGACTATAAGAATTATATTTTCATACAGAATTTTTACACCATCTAATTGTAAACGAAAGAATTTGTATTTTTTTCCGTCTGTGTTAGTTAGCAAATAATTTATTTTACAAAAGAATGCCATCAATTATTTTTAATATCTTAAAATTATTTTTTATTACATTTTTGGAATAATTTTTGGTACATTGTGTCTATTAGTAAGTATGTCAATCTATAAATTTACCTTGAAAGAATAAGTGTGCCCCTAACGTATCGATATATACCGATACCTACAGTGCTATAGGGTACAAAAAAGTTTGCAGATCCGTGCTCTAAGGCATAGTTCAAATTCAAACTCCGACAGAACATACCTGTAACATAACCTCATTTTTGTGTTATAAACCTCGAAATATTACAGTATCTTTGAGAAGTGTAACTTTTTACTGCATTCAGTATTCTTGCGTTCGTACGGGTTCGTAATACTAAATTGAATTCGCACAGAACCGATGATGGTTTGATAAAATTTATTCCACGAAAACACTTTACAGTTCTTTAACTCTCCACAAAAAAACTCGTACAACTCTTCTCAATATCACAGAATATATTCAGTAGTTACATTTCAAACTACTAAGAACGTTAAACACAACGCCCTGCAAAGCGCATCTAAAAGGCGAAGCTCTCACTGATATCTCAATACTCAGAATTCAGCTCTCAACTAACAGTGAAAAACTGATGCTCTTTCCGGTCTTATGCAGTTTTCCCTCAGCCGCCGAGAAATCTCTAGTATCTTCCACTTCTCGAAATTACTGGAAGGCATTTGAGGGCCGGATACGGTTACAGTTACATATAGAGATCAATTATAGTTAGTTATTCAGTTACAACACCAGTTGCAGTTATACAGGTACCGGAAGATAATGTCAGCAAGCCGCCAAATTTGGCGTTAAGAATTAGTCTCCGAAATTATCCTCAGTTTGGCGATATCTCGTCAATTTACCGAAATAGCCATTTAATAGACTTGCCCCTGTAATCTTATTTTTCCGGCAGAGTTTCGTCTCTTTCAAGCATTTCATGTTACATAATAATAATAATAATAATAATAAAGAACTACTATTTTTTCGCATATAATTTCACTAAAATTGTTATGTAGAAAATTCGCAACAGTATGCTATATTTTATTATTGTCATATAAACTGTTCCATTATTATTTCTTAAGGTATTATTAGAACAATTATTACATTTTTCGCGTGAGGTTTATATAAAACAAAGTATTTATAAATAGCAATTTCTATATTTAGAACTATTTATGAGTGCTTGGGTAGAATGAAAAATTTTAAGCTTCTTTCAGAGGAATGGAATTTTTTGGATTATAATCTTAGAGAAAAAAAAAAAAAAAGGAAAAGAAAAGAAAAGATGAAAAAAAGAAAAAAATAAATAAAATATTAGACGACGAGAGCTCATGATTTAATGCTCATGATTTCGTGCTACTTCAAAAGCCAAATGATAAACTGTTATTTTACTCGCAAGTAACTGTCCCTCATCGGCGGGAAATTCTACGCAAACGATATCCCAAAATAATTTATTGCCGTTTCGAGCTACCAACAAAAGAATCGTACTCCACGGGCTTATGAAACATCACTTTCAAATAAAGTACAAAGTTAACAAAAGTGCTTTTTATTTTCTTCTCTCAAATTTTTATCATGTTGCGGCTTCGACTGGATCGTGATTGCATTATTAAGCAATCCAGTTCTCTTTTAAGTAAACGATCGAAATATAACCTATTATCAGAAGTCTCGACCCTTTGTAAGACCCCGAACTCTTGTAAACGCAGAACAAGACTTGCATTTCCGGTGCTAAAAGTGCAAGAGACGTCATATCAAATGGAGGGGCAAGGGGAGGAAATGAAATAAATGTGTATCAAATACACAAGTTAATTTAACCAACTAAAAAGAAAAAAAAAATAAGGTAAGAGTAAAAATAATTCGGATGAAAATATCTGCTCGCCTCTAGGTTTATCAGATTCAACACCTTTCCCACGCATGTAAGCAGATGACAGAACGTAGAAAAAAGTCAAACAAACAAGAAATGTTTCAAAAAAAGAAGTTACAAGGGATAGATACCTTTAAGCGTAGAAGAGTTAATATAATTTAAAGCTAGTTAGGTTTGCTTTATTTGGCGATTATTCGCCGAAATTTGGCGAAGCAAACTTATGGCTTTCAAAAGCAATTGTACGTAAACAGAAAAGCAAGTTCAGAAGCAAAAAAGAAAGTTTGCTAAATTTTTGCTTAGTTTTCGAAAAGCGTTAATTTTGCTAAAACTTTTCATACTCTAAGTACTTGTATCTAATTGTCCTTGAAGTCGATATTTTATACAAAATCAACGCCAACTTAAGCTTGCTTCTTTGCATAATTTTGAATTTTATATTGGCGTACTGCTCTTCCAGTTTAATTTAAAGCCAGCTTATAGGTAATTTATCGGTATTTTTCTTTTCAAAAAATTTACTGAATATAGAAGGGAAATAGAAAAATGGCCGGTGTATTCAACTATTAAAACTCGGATTTTCGGATGAATCGAATGTAATCTGTATATGAACCAGCTTCCCTTAGAAACTCCTCCACGAAGATATTATTTGGGCAGAGAGCCCTCGAGTGCTTTGCCATAATCAACCTGACGAATCGAATAAGAGAACGTGTGAAGCTTAGTATAGTATGAATTGCATGGGAATGAAAATGGGAGAATTAACATATAGAGAATAAATCCAACTTTAAAATTGTACATATATTTTAAGACTTAGATTAAACGAAAATTAAACAATAAATAATTTTTTTTTTAAATCTGAAAGTTTCAGATTTTAACAGTCGCCCAAAAGGGTTTGTTAAGGTTTTCTACGCTCTCTCTGACTTCGCAGTCTATAAGTCTGCTGTTACACTTACCCTTACTAACCCCCGCTTTTATTATTATTTTTTTATTATTTATTTATTATTATTATTATTATTATTATTGTCTTTTTAGCTTTATTATTAAGCATAATTTTCTTCGCACTTATGCCATACACAATTCAGCAACAAAACCACAAAAACTTTAAAAGCAGCATAGCAACACATGTTTAGAATTCCCGATACAGTGTTAAGTGTTGGCCCACATTTTTAGCCCAAAGGGCGTTAGCTCAGAAGGGCTATTAATTTCGTTTTGGCACTTCGGTTGAAAACTTTAAATGTCCGTTTCAGTTTCCAAATTGTTGCCACCAAATGTTATCACCCTGTGTTATATTTAAAGAAATTAAATGATGAAGAATCTGCATAAATGTATATACGTTTCTCGCATTGTGATAAAACAACGGTACCTAGAACTATTTAATTTTGAATAACGCAAAACGCTCCACCGAATACAGGCATCTTGAAGCTCTAATTTAGAACTTGGAATTTGTTTTATTATCGATTGCATATTTTGTAACACTTTCACAATTTTTTTACCAACAAACTCAACGGTTCCAAAGCGAGGAATGGAAAAAAAAAAAAAAAACTTAAAGCTTTTAGATTTTACATTACGCCCAAAGGAGCGTTTCTTTAACTTTTTGTGTGTTACCTTTATTTATTAAATGTCATGTTTTCGCACTTAAACCATAAAATTCAGTTCAAGAGCAATATCGCAAAATAATTTTAAGTTGACTATATCTTTAGAATTTCCGATACACAGTCTCGCGCTTTAGATAAAAAAATTTTTTCTGTTCAACGTTGCCATCGCTCGCTTTGAAATCCTCGAGTTTGTTAATGAAAAATTCGTTAAAGTTTCACAAAATATGAAATCAATAATAAAACAAATTCCAAATTTCAAATTTGGGCTTCCAAATGCCCATAGTTTGGGTGGAGACGTACGTTATTCAAAATTGGATGGCTCTAGCTACCGTCGTTTTATCGCAATGCGAGAAACATACATACATTTATGCAGGTTCTTCATTATTTAATTCCTTTAAGTATAATACAGGGCGAAAATAATTGGTGGCAATAATTTGAAAAGTGAAACGCCGTTTATAGTAAAACGCCACAAAATGCCAAAACGAAATTAATAGCCCTTCTGTGCTAACGCCCTTTGGGTTAAAAAGCAGAAATATTCCTTCTTTCGCTCCTAAATCATTATGTAAGAATGCATTTAAAATTTTTAAAACCTGAAAAACGCATGTCTGAGATATTATCGTCATGCGATGATTTGTAGATGCTCTATTTAATCACGATAATTTTAAACTGCGAAGTTTTTGAACCGCTTCATTTCTCACGACCATGTTTTAGAATTGCGAGGTTTTCTCATTGCTTTCTTTTCCCACGTTTCGTATGACGACGTTTTCACCTTGCGTTTTTTTTCTCTGCAACGTTTTCTTCCGCGATGTTTTCACCTGTAGCCATGCCCTTTAGTGGGCAAAAGGAATAGCTTCAACATTACGAGTCGCTTCAGGGAAAAAAACTATTCATGTCTGTAACTGTAACCAAGGAAGGATTTTGCATACTGGTGAAAAACATTTTTGTAAACTTGTTGTAGCTACAACCAGATCATGCATGTCATCATCGCAAGACACGAAGATTCCAATGAGGATTACTTTATTATTTCAAAATCTTACTACAAGCACACGTGAGTTAGGACCTTACAAAAAAAGCAAACATTTTCAATGTTTTTCTTTGATTTGTGATAATGAAAAACAATTAATTCTCCAGGCTTTCAATGAACTTTCGAATTATAATACCCAAAATCATTATTTTGCTGGTCTTAGCGCTTTTGTCTGTAATAATGCGCCGACATTCTCGTTGAGAAATGAGGTATCTTCATAAAATGGATCTCACTCTTATCGAGTATGCTGTTTCCAAGACGAGCCATACAATGATGTGCAAGTTTGTTTAAACATCTTTGCTGCATTACACAGCATTAAACGAAAAATTGGGTTAAAAATGAGACACGGTAGACGTGGACGATCAGTAGAGCGCAGAGGAAAACATGTAAATCGAAAACATGCAATTCTTGAGGGGAGAAAGTCTCCTTATTCCTTAAACAGGAGTAAGAAAGTATACCTACCGCAACATTTAGTTAAACATAACATAAATTACGCAACGTGTACAAAATGAGAAATCCAGTGTAGTATGAAAAATTCAGATATATTTTAAATTCTAAGTTTAACATCGGATTCGGTTACCCAAGGAAGGACACTTGTAATCCTTGTGCTATATTAAAAGCAGACCTGATATACTTTCCAAAAAATCGGGAAAACTTCTTGAAGAGCAAAAAGAAGCAAACCGGGTTCTATAGACCTGAAAAATAAAGCGACAGAAAAAGTTTGAGGAAGACAGCGCACTTTGAGAAAGACCAATTATGGTAGCGAACAGAATTTGTGTTCCTGCAAAAAACGGAAGAAACTGGAAATAAAAGCATTTTAGTCATCTAAAAAATTTACAAATTTCATTAACTAAAGATTGAAAGTTTGTTACGAATTTCTTTTACATGATGTTATGACAATAGTTTCTTCATAACTGAAGTTACACAAACTAAAAACTCATTTTTTTCGAAATTTCTCCCAAAGCACATGAACGGTCCCCCTCTCACGTCTTCAGCTATCTTCACCTCAACAGCAACCAACTGCTTCAAACCCCGGAACTTTGATATCCATTACAGATTCGATTCCCAGAGACGGATGGTCTAGGTACATGGAATTTTCTCATTTTCCTAAGTACAAAATTAATTTCGAGATGGATTTCTTAGAATTCCACAAAGGAAGTCTCTTTCTTACGACAGACAGATGCTTTTTTTTCTGTTTTTAGGTAAGAAATTATTATTACTATTAAAGAAGCCATATTCCTTAACTATTGCCTCTTTTGGAAATATTCGGAATGATCATTTTTCAGTGAAATAAAATTTACAGTGATATTTAAATCCTTCAATTTATTTCCTTTTCGCTTTTAAATTCTGCAGGTTTTTAACAGAACTTGGCATAACTTTCTCTCGACTTCTTGGGAAAATAATAAAAAAATAAATAAATTAATAAAAAATAAAGCTATATCATAAACAAAGAATTAATCGAAAAGTTTTATATTTGGCCAAGAATTTGATTTTTAAGGATCATATTAAAAATATGTAAATTGTGGGGGGCGTCTTG
>KK116131.1:0-71967 GCA_000611955.2 Stegodyphus mimosarum
AATTATTTTATTTTTTATAGATTATACAGCTTCATTTTAAGGTAGAATGCTACCTATTTGATTACATTACATTATATTTTGTAATCTAGCATATATACTGTCACATATTTATTTATTGCTACATTGTATATATTATTACTACACTGTATTTATATTATTGTTGTATCATAATTATATTATTGACTAGCTGATCTGTGCGATTGATATAAATAATGTGTAATCATTATGATTTAAATTAGTTATGCATGGTTAAAACAATATGTAATAATTAAATACCATACATTTGTAAAATCATTCTATGTAGCACATTTGTTGAACATAAACAGTTAATCAGTTTTATGTCAATAGTTTGTGCTATAAATTAGTGCTTAGAAAATTTGACTGTATTTATTGCTTTAAAAGAAATTTGGATTTTTTTTTAACGTTCTCATGAACACACATTATTTTTGCCTCTAGTGTAGAATTGGATGCGCTTTCGTTTGGCGAAAAATTTTCTGGTTACCATGAGAGTTTCAACTTGGTTTTAGCTTCTTGATTTTTTTAAGTGAAAATAAATCGATGTGCAATGATTAGTTTGTGCAATTCTCTGATGTTTTTTTAAGTGAAAGTAGACCGATGTGTACATGGACATGGAGTTTGTGAAATCCTTTGACTTATTATTTTGGTTATGTGTAGCAGCCATCTTGAAATTGTGCCTTTCTGGCGCCGATCTTGGCGACAAAAAAGAATCGCCAAAAAACAAGGGGCACCCAATTGTAAACTTTAACCTTACTTTTAAATAATTAAATTAAAAATATGAAATAGAACTCAGACAATACATTCTACAAATTAAATCATTTTTAATTAAGTAATAAAAAGATTTCAAATAAATATAATTTGTAACAAATGATAGGTATCTACAGTTTGGACAAAACCAATATTTGACTGGTGGATAAATTACAATATTTTGACGAGTCTAGTTATACCAATTTAGACGCAAATCAGACAATACAATTATATTCTAAATCTTCTAAACAGTCACAGCATTTCCACCCCATGCAAATGATTGCACTTTTTAATTGCTCAATTATCAGGAAAGCATCTGGTTGAAAACACTTTCGAATAGATTCAATATTTACTATTTTATTTCTCATACGTTGTATAGGTACAATTTGTGGAGTTATAGATACTTCACCCTCTTCGATTAATTTGTCAGGAGCTGCTCGTTTGGCAACTCTTGAATCTACAAAATTTAGTTCAGTCTCAAGTTTTTACTTATCCGTTTTTTTTTTAAAAATGTATCATCTCGCACACGCACAATTTAAGGTGTCTTTTTTATCTGCCGTCGATTGGAACCAATAACAGTTTCAGTAACAACAACTAAAATTTAATTAACAAAGAAATGGCATATAAGGAAGATAAGCAGAAACTTGTAAGATGATTGAAACTTGTAGGATCATTGAATCAAAAGAGCTGTGCGCATGCAAATCGGCATAAAATGCTTGCACCTGGACTGATTGTGCGCATGCGCTAACGTAGGTGGTGCGAATAGCCTCTAGAAGCTATTCGCACCGTCGGTGCGATTAGCCACTGCGTGCTTAACCACCAGGGTGCCAGGGCACCATAGCCCTACCCCTCATCGAATAACATGATAAAAGTTTCGAATTATGAGAAATATAACTGAATGTGCTAAATGCTATTAAATGAGTAAGAGTTTAAATTCATAATTGCTAATAGTTAAATACATAATTTTTACCTTAAGTACCTAATTACTAATCCATACATAATTAACTTTTTTTTGACAACTATTTCCCAGAAGAATACATGCATACACAAGAGAAACAAAATACGAAGTGCGACGCCTTAGTGCCACTAGTAAGAACAAAATGCAATCAGAAGGAAAAAAGAATTGTATACAATAAAGAATCTGAGCAACAATTTGCATAACACATTTACAAAATTACATACGAGGCACGTCCAGAAAGTAAGTTCCGTTTCAATTTATCTCCGCTGCAGCTCTGCGATCGCAGTTCCGCACATGCGCAGTAGACGCTCTGTATCAAGGAGAAGAAACGCGCGCCATTTGGAGATCGCTGTCAGTCACGTACGCTTTGTTGTGCTTGTTTACAATGTCGGTGTTGATTGAAAATCCCGCCGCTTGTGAAATCAGATCTGTGATTCGTTTTCTGAATGCGAGGAAAGTGAAACCTAGTGAAATTTATCGGCAAATTTGCGATGTTTACGGACCAAAAGCGATGAGTGATTCAATGGTGAGAAGATGGGTCCGAAAGTTCAATGACGGACGTAGTGATGCGCACGATGAAGAACGAAGTGGGCGTCCATCTTTGGTTACAGAAGAACTGGTTCACGCGATTGATGACAAGATCCATGAAAACCGAAGGTTTACAATTAGTGCTCTCGCTATGGAATTTCCCCAAATTTCACGATCACTAATGCATGAAATTGTTACCGAAAAACTGAAATTTCGTAAACTTTGCTCACGTTGGGTACCAAAGATTCTTACTGAGCAACACAAAACAAAACGGATGGGTAGTGCACTTCAGTTTTTGACCCGTTATGCTGAAAGCGGTGAAGAATTTCTGACACAGATAGTCACAGGAGATGAAACTTGGGTTTCTTACGACACCCCTGAAAGTAAGCGGCAATCAATGGAATGGAGGCACACTTCATCCCCAGCAAAGGTTAAGCCGAAGCAAATCTTGACACCTCGAAAAATGATGTGCACAGTGTTCTGGGACTGGAAAGGCATCTTACTCATTAATTTCTTACCGCGTGGTCAAACAATCAGAGCAGATGCTTATTGCGAGACACTTCGGAAATTGCGCCGTGCAATTCAGAATAAGCGCCGAGGATTGCTGTCAAAAGGTGTTGTTTTTCTTCACGACAACGCACGACCACACACTGCAAATGTGACGAAAAACCTCCTACAGGGATTTGGCTGGGACGTGTTTGACCATCCTCCGTACAGCCCTGACCTCGCTCCTAGCGACTTTCATCTGTTCTTACATCTTAAGTCTTTCCTTGGCGGTCAACACTTTAACAATGACGACGAGCTGAAAGAAACTGTTTCCAACTGGTTGAAGACACAGGCGGCAAATTTCTATGAAGAAGGTATACAAAAACTTGTGCCACGCTATGACAAATGCCTGCAATATTTCGGCAGTTATGTGGAAAAGTAGTTTAAGAGTTGTTGAATTTTGTGCAATAAATAACTTTTCTGTAGCTGTACACAATTTACTTTTATTACCAAACGGAACTTACTTTCTGGACGTACATTGTATTACTAACATTTAGGATCGTCCTTGGGCGTTTACTGAAATTGTGGTCCCTATTATCATAACAATAGTTAACAATCACAGGATTGTCCAGAAGTTCCTGTTTATGAACTTTGTGATTTTTATTGAATTATTGGTATTATTGAATTATTGGTATTATTTTTATTGAATCTATTGGTCCCTATTATCATAACAATAGTTAACAATCACAGGATTGTCCAGAAGTTCCTGTTTATGAACTTTGTGATTTTTTTAGTTTCCTTTGTGATTTTTATTGCCTAGATAGGCGGCAATAAAAATCACAAAGATCCTCTATTCTTAACTCTTTACGAATTTGGCTATTCCGAATGTACCAGGGGGCATTACATATCATACGCAATACTCCGTTTTGGGCAGCTTGTAACTGCCTTCTCAAACTTTTGCACGAGTATACTCAGACGGGGCATGCATAACTAAGAATTGGACGCAACATGGTTTTGTAAATGAGCAACTTATTATCAATAGATAGAACACTGTTTCGAGCAATTAAGGGGAAGAGTGAAGCTTTACTAGCTCGAAACTTCCTGATATGTGTAACGTGTGGGTTCCACGTAAGAGATTTACTGAGAATTATCCCAAGATAAGGGACTTGCTTGACCCAGGGAATGTCCACACCATACATTTGCAGGTGAGTCGGGAAATTCTTCTTAGTAGTAAACAGTATTCCATGTGTCTTGTCGACATTCACTTTGACTTTCCATTTGGTCAGCCAAATCTCTAGCGAGTGTATGTGGTGTTGTAGCTGTTGTATTGCTGAACTAACAAATGCACTTTGCGTAAGGATCGCTGTGTCATCTGCATACATGGCTAGTGTTGTGTTGTGTGTAGTGGGGATGTCATTCACGTAAATATTGAATAGGGTAGGGCCCAGAAGGGATCCCTGTGGAACACCAGCCCATATAGGCCGGTTTGTGGACAGTGAACCAGAAACATGACCGACAAAGTGTCTACCGGTTAGGTAGGATTTAATTATGTTTGTGATGTAGCCTGGGAGTCCCAGGTTGTGTAATTTGTATATGAGGGCATCTAGCCATACACTATGGAAGGCCTTGGCGACATCTAAGAAAAGTCCACCAGTGACACGATGTTGTTGCATCCTATTGCTTATTGACTCAAGTACTCTCTAGAGTTAATGCGTTGTCGAGTGCTTCCGCCTGAACCCAAACTGATAGGGTATGAGGATCTTCTATTCATCCAGGAAGATGTTTAGTCTACGGTCTACTGCTTCCACAATTTTGCTAATTGAGCTTAGCAAACTGATTGATCGGTAACTCTCAGTAGCAGTCGCAAGCTTGTTGGGCTTTAGCAGAGGGACAATCCTGGCAGTTTTCCAACTGGTTGGGAAGTATTGCCATCTTAGTATGATATTCACTAGCTTGGTGAAGTAGAGTGTTATCTTGACAGGGAAGTGCTTGATCATCTCATTTGTGACCCCACCTACTCCAGGGCTCTTCCTTTTTGCAATTCGCTTGATATAGAGACAGACCTCCGATGACATGGCTGAGATAATGTTGTCTGAGCATGGCTGTGTTGTAAAATTGGAGTGGAAGTCAGCAATAAGCTGTTCAGTGCTTGAGTCTGAAATGTTGTTAATGCAGAACTGAGATTCCAGATGCTGAGCTAAAAGTTCTACTTTCTCAGTTCCAGTGTAATGGATCCGTTGAGGGCCGTGAAGGGGCGGAATGGTGTTGTAGCATTTTTTGTACGTCTTCACTGGTTTCCACAAGGAGTTATCCTCTGCAGAAAGAGATCTGAGGTAGTTAGTCCAGCGATCTTGTGAGAGTTTATTTGTGAGAAACTTGACCGCTTCGCACAGGCGATTGAAGTTCCTTTTATTATTTCGGTGTCTGGTACGTTGATACGCTCACTGTGCAGCATTTCTCTCTTTAATCAATAATCTGAGCTCTTGAGGTTTGTGTTTCATACCAGGTTTAACTTCAACTTGTGCTTTCTCATAAGCATTTTGTGGTAAAGTGTACTTTGTGTTGGAGCGGGCTTTGACAAAGACCTGCCAGTCTGTACGAAAGGCAATGGTGTCTGATGTAGTATAACTGCTGAGGTCCAGAATAATCCTAACAGTATTGTGATCACTTGAAAGTTCATCCAGTACGGAAACATCCAGTGGAGAACTGGTGTTCCGCAACAGGAAAAAATCAATAATTGCAGTGGACCCAGCAGCATACCGTGTTGGGGTACTTGGAACTGCCAATTTAAACCGTGCCGACGCGGCCAAGGAATAAATCAGTCTGCCTGTTGCATTAGAAGTGTAGCAGTTCCATCCGCGGTGTCTTGCGTTCAAGTCACCACCAATAATAACACGTGTGTGGCGATCACGTGGTTCAGTGAATCCTGGTTAGTTGCTTGCTCGTGTCGCCATCTATTATCACCAGTGAGAAGTAATGCGCCGCATGAGCGGGACTCGATCTTGGGTCAATTTACTGGGAGTCGAATTATTTACCGCTAGCCCAAAAGAGCTCCGTTGTGCTATGTTCAAGAATTCTAACTCTTTCATATTTGCGATGGTGGAGTTGTTCTCGAGATCGGTCCGCCGCATGTGTACCAAGTGTGAGTAGAATTTCGAGGTCTGCCTGAACGACAGCCACAGGTCTCATGAGAGGAATGTAGGTGGAGACAAAAATGTATGGAGTGTTAGTGTCTGTTGTGATGCAGATAGCTGTGGCCTCTACGGCTGAAAGCTGTACGTGTATGAATGCCAATTACATCGAAAGGTTCGAACATCAGAGAGAGTTTCAGTCAGCAAAGGAACAATATTTTATTTCTTTGATTTTATCTGGCAGAAACTATAACGATTGAACTAAGTTAATTAAAGAGTAAAAAAAAAATAGGTCCGAAGTATGAAAAAATTAAATTTAAATTCTGCAACAAAAGCGCTTCATATCAAAACAGCAATGTGTAAAACTAAATACAGTTATTGGATAATATTCTGAAAATTATTATTTTACATATTATTTTTCAAGATACAAGTGAGCATTTAAGCAAAAACCGAACTAGTATTTTTTTTTTTCATAAATTTTTAGAAGAAGAGGAAGAAAGTTGTTTCATCGTCTGTACCGCTAAGAACGGAAATCATGTATTGTTTTGGAGCTAAGATTTGAAAAGTTATTCTGGAAAATTTCCATTTTGTAGATGAGTGTAAATATATCAAGGTGAGTAACAAATATCTATACATTTTTATGGGATTATCAAGTTTTGTATTTAACTGCTTTTATGTAATTTCTACAGGTTGTATTAAGTTTTTTCAGTTACTTTATTATTCTCAAATGACATAATGGTTTACATTTCATCAATTAACATCTTATGTTTCAGCGCGAGGATATTTAACTGCTAATTTATCTTGTTTGCCGATGATTAATTTTTATAAGCAGGCATTATTGTAGATAAAGGTAAGAAAAAGGTGTTTTGTGTTCAAAATATTTTTCTCTTAAAAATTTTGATACAAATAAGCTAGCTCCGTGTATCCATATAAAAACTAATATTTAATTGAAACATATAATTAATTATGTAAAAATTATTGGCTAATATTGCCATACATGTTAAATGGCAAGCTATGTATCCATTTGTTTAAAATTTTTGGTTATTAAATTGATATTGTGATGTTGTCAAGCCATTTGAAGGAAAAATATAGCTTGGATATACAAATTGAATTCATTAAATAAATACGCCATTAAAATTTCGGCTCTAGTGTAGAATTGGGTGCCCCTTGTTTTTTGGCGAAAAATTTTTTGCAGTTTTGGCGATGAAACCCCATTTCTGGTTACCATGAGAGTTTTAACATGGTTTTAGCTTCTTGATTTATTTAATTGAAAATAAATCGATGTGCACATAGACAAAGTCAAGGCAATGTGCAATGACTAGTTTGTGCAATTCTCTGATTTTTTTTTTAAGTGAAAATAGTTTGATGTGTACATGGACACGGAGTTTGTGAAATTCTCAGTGCATTGAAACATTTTCAAATATACGTGAGTAGACAAAATTATTCTAAAAGTTGATATTTTGTCCAGAAAATATTTTGCCATTTGTTGTATCTGTGCATTTTGTATATCATTAGAAGCAATAGTTTTGAGTTTGAGTATTAATTCTACGCATAAACAATTATCTTTACAATCAGACGTGCCAAAAAATTTGTTTTATGGCATAGTATTTCGAACTCCATTTAGTTTCACCGACGAGATGAAGCTTTTGAGATTTGGTTTTAACCTCGATTTCTCTCTACAGATCCATTCTTTGATAGGATTCTTTAAGGAATTTGCCACGCTTATTTATTAGGAAAAAAAAAAGTTCCTTATAAAGCGCTATTCTTAGAATCAACCAATACTAAATTTAGAGCATGGGAATTATACTAATTGGTGATGTGCTTTTGCACTCAACCATTTAGAAAAACAATTGTAAGCTCCCCTTATATTTGACGCGTCATCTGTCGAATTGCCATTACATTTTCTGTTGTCAATGTCCATGCTCTCTAAGAAGTTAATGATCATATTGCACATGTGAAATCCAGTGGAATCTGTGAAAGATAAAAATAACTTTCACTCTTTCGTATATGTTTTCTCTATGAAGATACCTAATAACAACTGAACATTGTTCCATTGGATTTATTTCAGTAATAGCATCAATTTGAAGTGAGTAAAAATTCACTTCTCGAATCTCAGCTAACTTTAACCATCTCATGACATTTTTTATGCTAGTTATGGTATAATGTATCATTATTTTAGATAACAATGTTACGTTACTCCCTCTAAGTTGACGGTCAGCATGTTTCGTCATAACATTGATATGCCTCTGAAGAGCAAGTTCGTATTTTGAAAGTAATAGAATCATTTCCAGGAAATTTCCATGATCAACATTAACATCTGTCAAGCTTTGCACATTTTCATTCCTATGATTTCGGAAATCAATTCTCTTTTTTCCGATAAATTGAACAGCATCAATAATTACTTCCAGCATTCTTTTTCATTCCATTCCAATTTTTTGACGAATCATCAATGTTTCCGAGAACAAAGTACTATATATATCTTTGCCTTTTACATTTATATTATGTGCTTCTGTACATTTATTATAAATTTTACTCGCTTCATTTTCATTCATGCGTTGTATTACGTGACACCAATCTCTCATTCCTCCATTAACAAAGGTACTTTCGTTAGAGCTGTTGGAATAAAGTAAACAAATGAAGCAGAATAATCTGTTTGTCTCTTTATAGAAATGCAATAAATTTCTTTTACTTCTGTTAGGACAATAGAACGCAAGGTAAGGAAGGAAGGCAAATGTTTTGAAGCTGAAGATTGGCAGGTATGTTTGCTACTAAAATCTTGTCGATCTTGAGCTGGTGTTGGTTGTGCAAATTAGAAAGCTGACGCTTATGAAAAGGATGATGATGATGCGCTTGTTGTTGCTACAGTAATATTTTCTATATTGGTTTGCGTCCGTTGTTAGCAGAAACCGAATTGTCCTCACATGTGTTTGATATTTCAGCTTTAAATGGTTTTGAAGTGATGGCCTCTTCTTGTGTTTGTGCAGTAATTGTCGTAGGAAAAGGTGCTCGTTTTGAAAATCCAGGATACATATCCATGATTTTTTAGCAAGATTTTGCAGAACCCTTCATTAGTTTTTGTCTCTTTTCTTGAAGTTTCTGTGCACCTCCTTTGATTTTTTGTTTATCCATTCTAATGTACCTAAAAAATAATGTAAAAGAAATTCAACTGCAATATTTTTTGTTATAAGCTTTAAATTATTCAATGATGCAGTAAAATTTGCTAGAGTCTTTTTTAATTACAGTTATGATGCAATATTTTCAATTTCACAATTAAATTAGACTGTGACTGTACTGTGTTTTCATAAATCTTCTTTATGACTGTCGACCACATATACTATATACTACTACTATAGGCTTCACTCTACCCCTACCTTACAGCCTACGGTTACAGTACCTCATGTGAATGCGATATGCGCTCTTTAAAGAATCAAAAAGTTCGAAGTGCATAAAATTAAAGATAAAACATTTATTTACAACTAACAAAGAAGTTTAAATACGAAAAGCAAGTTACATAATGGCTAGCGGCAATCTTCCATTACTAAATCTTAAAACGGAACTGTAACCTTTTTCCAAACAAAGATTCTATTGCCAGATTCCTACAGTTGAATAAGTAAAGGCTCGGAAATAGCATTTCTAACATCCTCCCACCTTTGTAAAGTGAGAGCTTTACAAACATTAACAAAATCAAATATCCAGAAGGTTTAAATGTTCTTAAAGATCAAGTCTTTCTTTCGGTCGAATCACTCTCCCAGAGCGTGTTTGTATAGGATGTTTCTCCAATTCAACCTCGGAAAACTTTCTCTTTTCGAAATCTTGAGACCGCTGAATTAAAGGTTCCCTTTCTTCAATAGATTCTTCAGTCTTACAATGAATTTCTAAGGGATAGAGTCTCTGTATAGGTCTTAATAGATACCCATTAGCTGTTTTTACTCTTATAAGTCGATTAACACCATCTCGTCCTGGAAATACTTCAACAACTTTTGCTAATGGCCAATCCAGTCGCCTTTTGTTGTCGTTACCAATTATAACAATATCTCCTACTTTAACTGTGTCAGCGTCTCTGGCTTTAGATGACTTAAGCAGACCAAGATATTCCCGTTTAAATCGCACTCTCAGTTTCTCTCTAATACTTTGGAGATAATTAAATCTCTTCACCAAGGTAACTGCTTCGATGTGATCTAGATCAGCTACCTCATTGCCTGGAAGACTTTGTAAAAACATGGACGGTTTCAAAACACTCAGTTCATCAACTTCCTCCGATAAGTAAGTCAGTGGACGGTTATTCATGATAGATTCACATTCACATAGCAGAGTGTTCAGCTCCTCATAATTTAATGATGCTCGACCGAGATTTTTCTTTAAAAGATCCTTTAATATTCTTATCAAGCGCTCCCAGAACCCTCCCCACCAAGGAGCAGTGGGAGGACTGAACTTCCACTTAATATCTTGTAAACTACATTCTGATTGAATCTCATTCCAATCTAACTGTTTGAAAGCTGAATTTACACCAGTGAAAGCAGTACTATTATCGGAATATATGACTGATATTCTTCCTCTTCGAGCTATAAATCGTCTTAGGGCTTGTATAAAGGCAATGCTATTTACAGATTGGATAAGTTCCAGGTGAACAGCTCTGTATACCGCACAGGTAAATATAACAATCCAGCATTTCTGTTGCCGACGAGTAATAAGTGGTCCAGCCAAGTCGACGCCAGTTATTTGGAAAGTAGAAGTCATCTGTGTTCGATCTTTTGGAAGAGGTGGGATAGGAACTTGGAGAGCTTTAGAATGGTTTCTTTTACAAACAATGCATTTTCGTACAATTGAACCTACAGTTTTCCTTCCCCTTAAAATCCAAACCTTCTCTCGAAGAATGGTAAGAAGTGAAAGAGTTCCAGCATGTTTATGAAACAAATGCTTGTGTTCTATCATCCGTTCTACTAAAGGATGTTTAGACGGAAGAACGACTGGATATGTATATTCTGTGGTATTATTTTCATCTATTATTCTTGACTTCATGCGAAGAATTCCTTGATCATCTTTATAGACTTGAAGAGTCTTCAAACTATTCTCATTGTCTTCTTCCAAAAAACTTTCAGATTGGATACACCGGAAAACTACTTTCTCAGCAGTAGAAAATTCTTCCGCAGTAATATAAGGAAGTCTTGAAATACCTGGAGTTTTCCCTTTCAAACGAAGAATCCATGCAATTATTCTTACAATTTTAGGATAACTTGAAAATCTGTTAGCCAAATATGTCGTTATCATTTCTGTTTCACTGTTTTTTGCACAAAGATTAGTTTTTCGTTTTTCCTTTTCTACTTCTTTTGATTCGGGAACAGAAATATTACAAGGCCAATTCTGAGGAGCACCATACAACCATTCTGGACCCTCCCACCATCGGGACTTTAAGAGTTGTTGGGGAAGACAACCTCTTGATAACAAATCTGCAGGATTCCTGTTTCCTGGTACATGATTCCACTGCTGTAGTTTACTAAGCCTTTTAATTTCTTTTACTCGATTTTCAATAAAGACAGACCATGGACCCTCATTTGTTATCCAGGCTAAGGCAACGGTTGAATCTGTCCAGAAGTACACCTTGAGATCCTCTTCTTTCAGCTCATTCCTGATGAAGGAATACAGACGAGCTCCAATTAGAGTTGCCATAAGTTCAAGACGTGGAAGTGTTAATGGTTTAGATGGAGCAACTCTAGACTTTGCCATAAGAAGTCTAACGTAAACATTTCCTTCAAATTCCGTCCTTAGGAATACACAACAGGAAAAAGCAACCTGACTAGCATCACAGAATACATGTAATGAACTAGAAGTGTTGATGATTACATGGCGAGGTATCTTACATTCCTCTAAGCAACTCAGTTGTTGCCTGAATTTTTGAAATTCATTGCATATGTCAGTTGGTAAAATGTCATCCCATCCTAATTTTAGAGACCATGTTTTTTGAAGTAATAATTTCGGAATTAAGGTTGTAGGAGCAGTAAAACCAATAGGATCAAACAATTTTTGAGTTGAGGATAAAAGTGATCTTTTTGTCAAAGAATTTCCTAAGCAGTTTATCATAGGCACATTACACCCTAATTCATCTGTTGAACAGTACCATTTAAGTCCTAAAACATTTTCTACAGTTTCATGTGACGTATTGCTCACCCATCCTCTAAGATTGAACCCAGCCGAAGACATCAACTCAGTTGCCTGTGAGATAAATGCTTCTCGTTCGTTTATATCTTGCACACCCGTTAAACAGTTATCTACATAAAAGGATCCGAGAAGTCTTTCAGCTGTCTTTGCAAAATCAGGGGGAGCATTCTTTAGCAAATGATTTATGCACGCAACCAATAAGAAAGGGCTAGATGATACTCCAAAAACAACTCTACAATGACGAAAAATGGCTATTTGATCATTATTCCACCATAAAAATCTTAATGCATCACGATCAGCTTCATCAATTTCAATCTGCAAAAAGGCTTTTTCAATGTCAGCAGACAACCCAATGCGATATTGTCTGAAATTAAATAGAATGAGCGGTATTTCTTCTATTAAATTAGGACCCTTTTCTAAAAATTCATTTATAGAATGTCCATTTTTGTCTGTGGCTGATGCATCAAACACCGGTCTTACAGGCGTTGTGCTATTTTCCTTTAGGACAGCTCGATGAGGTAAATAAAATGCTTCTAAAGCTTGATCTCCATCTTGAACTGGCTCAATTATACCTCTTCTGTGCCAATCTTGCATAACTAAATCATAGTCTTCATATTTACCCAGCTGATTCAGTTTTCGGGTTGTAATATGCAGTCTTCTCTTTGCTGCTTCTATATTATTTTCTAGGGGTGGGTAGCCTTTGATCCAGGGTAATTTTACAATATATCGTCCTGTATCGCCTCTTTTTACAGTTTGCTCAAAGAATTTACAAACTTCGTCATGTCTTTCACCTTTTGGTACTTGTACTCCCGATTCTTTGATTCCCAAACTTTCCAACTCCCAGAACTTTGAAATATCTTGAGAGGAAAATAATGCAACTAAAATATTTGAAGAGATGTTTCTATCACTTCTTGACGTGCCAATCAGTGACCACCCAAATTTAGTTTTTATGGCCACTAAATTTTCGTTGATGTTATAAATATCAGATGTAATAATTTGAGACCAAACATTAGCTCCAAATAATACCTGAATGTCAGCAGAATCATCATCCTTGCTTGAAAAATCTGTTAAAATGATTCCCTTTTCTTTCAGACTTGTACAAAGAGCCATATCACTAATTTTTGGAACATAACTACAGATAAGATCTTGATCAAGTACATCCACTTCACATTGAAAATCAGAGTCCAAACTTGTCAGTAACAGCTTATAAAGACAATGAGATGTAAGTGCACTCTTGTTACCCCCAAATAATTCTTGTTGAGTATATACTGCACCTATAGGTTTCAACTCTAATTCTCTTGCACACTTCTTGGTAATGTAACTTCTTTGTGAGCCGGAATCACACAATACTCTAACTTTCTTTGTAACATTTTCACCAACTACATTAACAAGTAAAGTCTGTAAATAAGTAGTCTCTTTCTGAGACTTCGTTAACATATTACAGGTATTTTCTTTCGAAATATTTTCATCTTTATTCAATATCTGGCATAATATTGGATAATGTTTTCCTTTGCATGCAGCACACTTCACAAAAACTTTACATTTAGAACTAACATGTCCTTGTTTCAGACAGCGAAAACATGCACCTTTTTTCTTGACAACCAGTTCCCTTTCTTTCAGAGAGGAATCGATAATAGCTGCACAGTCCTGAGAAGAATGTGTAGATTTATTACAAAAAATGCACAGTACATTCTTATTTACATTATTATTGTGTGAAGAAACTAATGCTGCAGCACTTGGTATAGTATTCGACATTTTAGTTTTACACATAACCTGTGAGCTAGATTTATGCTCATTGGATTCAAAGGTAATATTTCTTAGTTTTACTCTTTCCTCTCCTTCTACTTCTATTTTTAAAAAATCCAATAACTCACATAAACAATCATCAGGATTTTTGGTAGAAGCCTTTTTAGTTACACGGTATCTTTCCCAGATCTTAAAAATGTTTTCTGGAATCGCTGACTCAACCAGTGGAAAAAGCATTGCTGCATACTTTTCTTTAGTCACCCCTAATGATTCTAGAGCACGCAGCTGTGATTCTAGTTTATCATAAAGTTGAGAAATTTGAATATTTTTCCCTTTTAATAGAACTAGAGACAATAACTCACGTACATAAAATTCTATTAAAAATTCTTCCTTCCCATATCTGGATTTTAAGAGTTCTATAGCTTTCTCATAATTTTCGTTTGAAGGTGGAAAACCTTCAATTAATTTATAAGCTGATGACCCAGGTTTCATGCTAAGTCTCAAATATTCAAATTTATCTTCATTGGATAAAGAATTATCATTATGAATTTTTGAAAACTGGCCCCAGTAACCAATCCAGTTTCTTAAATCTCCGTCAAATTTTGTCAGTTCTATCTTAGGTAATTTTATCTGAGTTTTGAATCCAGTCTGAGATTCATTTTCAAAATTTGAACATACGGGTTCAGGAAAAATTGTTTCTTTAATCTTAAGAAATCTTAATTCGTACTCACCGCATTTCGCCATTTCTTCTTCCACCTTAGCTTCTGTTACATTTTTATCTTTCAGAAGTTCTTCTAAGTGAGTGGAATTTAGAACATTAATCCTTTCATATTTTAATTTTAATGCTTCAAATCTTGCTTTAAGTTCAGTTTTATCACCTCTTTTGGAAATAAGTTCTTCTAAATTATTTGCGTCAACTGTAAATAATCGCCGAAGAACTTTTCGTTCAGTTGTATCCATTTTTTATCTTCGTTCCAAACAATCCTGTCGCGGACGCCAAAAGATTTAAAGAATCAAAAAGTTCGAAGTGCATAAAATTAAAGATAAAACATTTATTTACAACTAACAAAGAAGTTTAAATACGAAAAGCAAGTTACATAATGGCTAGCGGCAATCTTCCATTACTAAATCTTAAAACGGAACTGTAACCTTTTTCCAAACAAAGATTCTATTGCCAGATTCCTACAGTTGAATAAGTAAAGGCTCGGAAATAGCATTTCTAACACGCTCCACGCTTCCATGTCTCCCTCTCGCTAAGGGCTGTCTCGCCAAATAATCTTGATTCGATCGCTCGAGTTTCTTGATCGGCCCGAAATCGCTGCAGCCCACTGTGCTAAGGCTCCTCTACACCAGGCTGAATCACCAACTTTTCCCTCTTGGCGAGTAAGGCACAGTGCTGCCAGTTTTGGCGCGTTTATTGCAGACACTGTCTGAATGTCTGCCGTTTTTTAAAGATTGATTTTATTGACTGGCAGTATTCCTCCCATATAAACTTTTCGGATAATTTATTATTTCTCAAATAGTATACGGACGTTTTCACTTAAATAAAAATTTCACGTATATTTTGTAAAACGTATTCAAAATAACCTATTCTTTAGATGTTTCAGTTTAGTTAGCAGAGTAAAATAAATAAGATATGAATAAAAACTTTCAATAGTGTTAAATGGAGAAACAGTTAAAGTGTAGAGTGTGCAAATAAGTTTAATGATACTTTAACAAAAATTTCAATAAAAACACAAAATTCATACTCAAAAAATAACTGTAGAATTAAGTCTGAGATATATGGAAATAATTGTACAAGACTCTGAAGAAACACTTTCTTTTAAATGTATGAAATATTTCATAACATATATGGAAGAAGAAAGTACAGCATTCTGAGTTTTGGATGCTTTTCTCCAAATGTAATATAAATACGAACTAAAAACCCGTAATAAAAAGTCCTTCCCCTCCAATCAGATCACCCTTATATAGCATTGTATTTGTAACACTTGCTAAAAACCCAGTTTTTACCTGAATTAAACAATTATTACATAAAAAATAATAAATTTGAATGTATAAGAATGGATTTTGTAATTTGAGTTATGTTACAAAAAATATTTATATATAAATAATTTAGATAAAACCTCTCCTTATTTCTTTTACAATTTAAGAATGTATGTTCAAGACTTAGCCACATGTAATTCATTTCAAAGCATAAAAGAAAGCTTATTTTTGATTTAACACGACGACAGTAGTTTCAGGCAGTCAAGTTTTTATATTTGCTAGTTATTATACAAAATACTTAATTTGAAAAAACATTCTTATTAGTAAGCATAACTAAGAAACCTTTTTTTAAAGCACCACATTTGATTGCAAAGAATGCCGTTAAATTTACAAAAATATGATCTAGATATATGATACATAAAGGCGGAAGATTTATTAATATCAGACAGTTTAAGTACAGCATATTTGAATGCAACAGGAGAAGATAATGATGAAGATATGGAAATTTGTACGCTTATTCCAGCATCTGATGACAAAATTTATGAATTGAAGAAAGTGAATGTGATGCTACACTACAGTGCTTAAAGAAATATGTTCTGAGAAGTTGGCTAAAAAGGAAACATCAGCTGGAACCTCAATATAAAAAGGAGAACTTATTTTATTGCAAATTGCAAACAATATAGTAATAAAATTTTAATATTGTCTATCTCTTCAATTCTCTTATTGAACACTGTTAACACTTTGTCGAATAATTGAATTGTCATATTGATGCCAAAAAATGCATAATAAAAATATCTATAGTTATAGCTCAGCTGTCAAATTAATAATAGTTCAAGGTCGAAGGGATTCTAATATAATAAAAGAATATTGTGTATTATTTGTTATCGTTTTAAAATAACAAGTGTGAGCTATATGTGCATTTCGTTTAAAAAATAAAAATATATCACTATTTTAGAAAAATAAAGTGTTCAGAAAGAACGAAGAACATTTTGTATACGGAGATATTTGATCGATTTACTATAAATATTATTTATAAAATATTTTATCAGACAAGGATTAAAGAAAGGAATAATTATAATACAATATTAAATTAATTTATAATATATTTCATAGAAATCGATCAAAATAAGAACTGAAATTTCATCACTGCTAAGCTTCAGTTTGTACTTGTCATTTGCTTCTTTACAGTTAATACATTTAGGAGTAGTTTTGGACTCCCATTGCTTATGTCTAGTTTCAGTACATCTTGCACATATTTGTGATTCTTAGCTATTCTATTTGAAAATGCCCATACTTTAAACACTTAAAACATTGAGTTACTTTCAAGAATTCTTTAATCCTAAGGCGAGATCGTAAGGCGAGACCATTCAGTTTACCAACCTTCATTAGGTCTCTATATTTTTTGTCTCTGCACTGGGAACCCAGTGTACTTTATTACTTCGACCTTTTATCGAAAACTTTAATTCAAAGCCACCAGCTTCAAAGACTGTATTTTGGTCTCTAAACATTATTTTAAGATCTTATGGAGACACAACAGAATCTACGTCATACATAATAATTTTTGGATCTTTAAGAGGACATTGTATCACTATTTCGTGTTTTAGTGAATTGTTTGTTTTAACTTGTGTCTCCTAAGCTTCGTCATCAGAACATTTAGAATATTCTATTAAAACTCCTCCTTTATTCATCTTAATTTATCCTCTGTAATCTTGTAAGGTTTCCTTTATGTTAATTAACAGTTATTTTAAGTTTTGTGTCTTTCGTAGCTCATTCTAATTTCAGCTTACAGTTTCTTGCCAGAGTGTGATTTCAGAAACGCAGATAATGCAAATGAGAATGAGTTCTATTTAAGTCGTGACTTAACCAACTTTCAAGAGAGAGAGTCTGATTTCCTGACTAGCGCGCGTTTGCCTTCTGGCTACATCTCTCTTAAGCTGTTATTAAGCTCGGCCATATCTTAGGCCCTTGCTAGGCTTCGCCGATTTAATTAATACTTAGGGGCCAACTAGTTAGATTTTGGTAGCTTCGGCTATATTCATTAAGAGCTTTAGTTAAGCTAGTTTTAGTTCAATTTATTAGTATTTAAGTTCAAGCCCGAGTGGCGGCTTTATGTAAAGTTCCAAGCCGGAACTGATTGTAAATATACTGAATAATAAAGGGTTTTAAACCCTTCTCAAGTCTTACGTGTTCTGTTCACACTTAGCGATTATTCGCTTGTAAATGTTCGTGGGGTTTGAAGCTAGAGCTTAAGATTTAAAGAGTTGAATATCACAATGTTTTCACACCAATATGTAGGTGGGTTGGATCAATACAGTGCGCGATTTTATTTTTAACCTCCTGAGAGGTAAATCTTCCCTTTCATAGGTAAATTAGTACTCAGAAATCTTCAGACTTACTTCTATTAGTAGATCTTTCATGTTTTACTGTATTATTCTCTGAGTATACATCTTTGGATCTGCCACTGTTGCATACGTCAAAGGCTGGACATGGCTGATTCGACAACATTGTTGTCCGTTTTTCAGGCTTTCGCTTGAGGATCGCATTATCGAGAGTTTGTGTAATCAATAAATCAAAAATATTCTGTGCGATAGAAATAATTTTTCCTTTAAAATATCCTAGAATCTACTCGAGTCTTCCAAAATAGCTTCTAAAGAACTTAAAGTAGTTTGTCCATCTGTTAGTAAAGTATTAGAATCCGCAGGTTTTGTCTGAATTTCTTGACATTTAAGTAGAGCCATTGTCCAAAGCCTGGGTCACACTGTCCCTGGAGTTCATACTGGTTGGAATACTTCAGCTGCTGAGTTTAGACTCCCTTAGGGAAGGGAGCCTCCAGACCACGACAAGGTACGGAGCAGCGGGAAAGTTTGTTGAAAAAAGGTAAAATATTATTTGATAAACGGTTACGGTATAGTGGTTAGGTGAACTACATATTAGTTTACTTATAGCTTGGCGTTTAGTTATCCAGTGATTTGCTAGTCAAAACTAATATAAAATGCACATATCTTTTAAATAAAAGAAATTAGGAGAGTCTGATTTTTAGACATATGCATGAAGATTGATTTTTTAAAATTATTTTAGGTTAGTCAAATTAATTTCACATTTAAGTAAGTATTTTTGACTTTCAATAGCTTCTTTGTTAGAAGTCTTAATTTCAATTGCAGAGTCATTAGGCTATTTTGAAGCAGGTGACATGAAAAATGAGCAATACTACGCCGGAACTTAAATGTAGATCTCTCGAATACACGCCGAATGTGCTATCATTACACCACAAAGGCATGATGGAAGGAGGGAGAAAATACTTTATACAATAACTGAAGGTAATATTTCTTGTTAGCAAAAAGAAAAGCAATGCTATGAAAGACCTGAAGTGTATTTATAATTTAAGCAAGTTGCAGTTGCAGAATGTCCAGTGTTCCAAGGGACCCTTTTTTAAAAATATTTAAACATAAAATTTCCAAACTTTGCAGATGTGGAATATCATTCTTAAATCATTAATTAATTTCATAGTATTTTGCAAGACACCAGTAAAAATTATTAGTTAAATTTTATGCAGTTTCTGATCTGTGTTTTGATTTTTTTAATATTATTTTATATATAAATTCAAATGTTCTGTTTGGTAAAATAGAAATTCGGCAAAATTTCAAAAAGTACAAAAATTTACTGTATCTATTAAGACATGTGGATTTTTTTTAAACAAAACAAAACAAAATTTCTGTGAAAAATTAAAATTATAATTCTAAATGCAAAACGAGGGAATAAGGGAATAAATTTGACAATTATCAGATAATAAGTATTGGTAATTTTTGCAATTTTGCAGAAGAAATTTTATACTTTGCTGAACAAAATATGCTATTTTTTTTATTAATTGTTACAAATAAATTGCTGCAACTTAAATACATAATCTGGCTTAAAATTTATTTGAACCTAATATTCTAATTTATTTTAATTGAGTATATTTCATATACCATAAGTCTAAAAATGAAGTTAATTCTCATCCTATTTATTAATAAAATTTTTTTAAAGAAAAATGTCATTTCTTTTCCGTAGCTGTTTTGCATGAAGATGCATGTCTTTATACTCGTATATGGGGAGAGGTATTGCCATGTTTACTCACAGATTTCTCCCCTTTTTTATTAATTTTATAGTACGAAAATCGAGAGGGGAAAATTATTCTATCAATTTAATTTTTGAAGGATGTGATTACAGTACCAAGTAAAACCGTATTCAAGGATAAACTATTGTAATATTAACATTTCAGTATCTAATAAGATAATTTCATTCCTGATCCCTCTGCTTTTAATTTCACCCACTGCTATTATTGTCCAGTGCTACTCCCTACATTTTAAAGCATTTACTGCATCTAAAATTGCAGTTTGTGTCATCTTCTGAAGCATGCAAGTCATCACCATTCAGTCTGTCTTACCACATGCAATAATTTCCCAAACTTTTAAAATGGATTCGTCCACATAGCGATTGTTTATTCATGCTAAGAAAGACAAACTTTTGCTTACTACCTGCGAAGGCCATGTTGAACCTTTCCTATCTAAGTGTTGGACCTTATGACAGCCTAATAGAAAAAACGATCCGTTATAGTGAAGCAAACACCTATCTGTATTCACTCTGCAATTTTGCCACGTCAGCTGCATAGTAAAATTCTCTAATTATTTATGAAAGATTTGAGGCCTAAGGAGTAGCAAAGATGACAGTAAGAATAGGAGAAATTCAAGTTATAGAAAAGTAGAAATGAGATAACTTATTAAATGTTGTAATTATGTGGATTCTTATTGAAATGTAGGTTTCTTTTAAAGAAATAAAATTACAATAGTTACTAGTAGTTTATCCATGATTACTTTGCATTTATGTTCTTACTTCACTGTGTCCTTTGGAAGTTTAAATTTTTGCCTAATTTCCCCCTCTGGATTTCAGATCATAAGATCAGTAAAAAACTATATATAATAATAATTATTAAAAAAATAAAATAAAATATGGAATAAAATTATAAGCAAAATGAAAATATATTATTTTTAAGCTAAACTGAAGTATTAATTTTTTATACAGATTTGTTAAAGGCATAGTTATGTCAAGTATTTAAATGGAAGCAAGGCTTGAAAAATTCAGTTTGTGAAATTTTGTGCTTTCTTAAAAAGTACAAAATTTGATTTTTAATGAAAGAGTTCTAACTATTAATTCAAAAACTTCTAATTGTAATGTAACATGTTGACAGACAGTGAGTGCAGATAAGAATATAAAGATTAGTTTGGCTATGTAATTCAAACATACAAACAAATTATGGAACCTTGTAATAACAAAATGAGGTTCACTAGTGTGCTGCATTCCGTACCGGAAAGACTGTTGCTTAGATGGAGAGAGTATAATCTTTTTGAAGCATGGAGAAAGACCATTTTGAGTTCTTAACAGAAATACTTTGCAAAATGTCTTGTACTGTAATAATGTATTCATATCATCCTGCACTTGCAAAATATTTATTCAAATTGGTTAAATCTAAAGCAGTTATCTGTCTATTTCAGTTAAGATTACTGAACAATATTTTGACCCTAATATTTTTTGTTTACATTTTTTCTAACTGCAGCTTCTGAATAACATTGCACGAGCTTCAAGCAGATGTAATCGTTTTTTTTTTACTCTATAGGTTTTTTGATTCATTACCTCTTCATAATATTATCTATGTTTTGTATAGTTTATGTTTCAGAGAAAGGCAACATGCTATGTTCTGTTTTGAGAGTTAGTGTAACTTTGTTTTCTCGGATATTACAATAAAAATAGCATTTGTTATAGATGAATTAGAATTTTTTTTCATTTAGAGTATGAGTAAAACAGATATAGTTATTTTCGAGTAATAAATAGTTTCTTGAGGTAACAAAATTTGGGGAGAATTTTGAACATTTGGCGTCCGCTGACAGGATTGTTATCTGTTAGTAGAATTCTTTCGTTTATATATAATGGATGTTTTGAAGTGCAAACGATCACAATTTAGGAGATTGTTTACAAGAGCTTTAAATGATTTGGAGAAGAATGAAAATGATTTATCTTCAGACGAAAAAATTTCGAAACTTAAATTAGTTGAAGACAAAACGAAACCTATGATTGAAATAGAACAGACTTATAGAGAAGAACTGATTAAAATTTGTAAAGATGAAACTGTGATAAATAATGTGTTTGATGAGTCTGAATGCTATATTGATAAGTGGAGAATGGTAGAATGCAAATTAGTTTCGCTTCTAGCTGAAAAGGAAAACGGTTCTGTTGTGAAAGAAAGCGTAACTCAAAATGCTACTATTCGTTATCCTAAGCTTAAACTCTCGACTTTTGATGGGAATATTAAAAACTGGTTAGGATTTTGGGGCCAGTTTAAAAAGATCGATACTGATCCCAATTTAGATGATCATGATAAATTTGCATATTTATTGCAGTCAATGGAAAAAGGGTCATCTACTGAAAAGTTAGTTAAAAGCTTTCCGCCCGGTGGTGAAAGTTATAGTAAAGCTTTACAACAACTACAATCGCGTTTTGGGAAAGAAGACCTTCTTATAGAAGTCTATGTTAAAGATCTACTTTCGTTAGTATTATTAAAAAACTCTCAGCAGAAATTTTCATTACGAAAACTCTATGATAACTTAGAATCAAAACTCAGAGCATTAGAAGTTCTGGGTGTTGTTAGAGATAGATATGCGACGATGTTGTATCCTTTAGTCGAGTCGGCATTGCCGGATGATACATTAAGAGCATGGCAAAGGTTCTGAGTTTTTAATCGCAATCAGAGAGAATCTGAAAGTAGTGAAGGAAAAGAGAAAAATGAGTCAACACATCGCATGGATTTAGATGGTTTGCTTTCATTTTTGCTCGATGAAATTGAAGGTGAAGAGCGAGTATCTGTAGCTACTCAGTGCTTTACTAAATATCATACTCCTAAGCCTGGGAATGCTAAACACTTTGGTTTCAAAAACCGTGGAGAATTTTCCAAAACACCTTCTGCTTCTACTCTAATAGCAACATCTGAACAAAATTCAACTTTATGTATTTTTTGTCCTGGAAATCATGCGTCTGGTGATTGCTTTAAAGCAAGAAAGATGACATCTGAGGAAAGGCAAAAAGGAGTTCTAAATAGACGCAGTTGCTTTTTATGTTTAGACAGAAAACATGTAATAGCTAAATGTAAAAAACGAACATCATGTGTGATTTGTGGTAAGAAACACCACATACTTTTATGTAGAAATATCCAAGCTGAATCAAAATCTCCAGTTCTTGTTAGCATGAATAAGGATGAAAATACGGATACAGTACCTGAACGAGATGAAGCCCTCGCCAATTTGGGGAGAACAACAAATGTGTTTTTGCAAACTAGGAACAACAAATGTGTTTTTGCAAATTTTAATGGTTGCGTTGAAAGGGCGAGATAGAAAGCGCCAGCCCGTGGTATTATTGATTCAGCTTCACAAAGATCTTATATTCTAAAAAGCACTGCAGATGAAATGAAATTTGAGAGTACATCTAAAGAAAGATTGAGCCATTCATTATTTGGCGGGTCATGTACTGATGTCATAAACCACGATGTTTTTACAGTGTTCTTGTCTAAAACGGATGGAACTTATCATTGTAACTTCAAAGCTCTTAGCCAAGATATTATTTGTAGAAATATACCACTAGCTGCTAAAGGCGAGTGGATTCGATAGCTTAAAGAGAACAATATTTCCGTATGCGACGATAGTAATGGACCAATAGAAATACTTATCGGCGCTGACATAGCAGGCAAGTTGATGACCGGAGGATTTAAATTGCTTACTTCAGGCCCTGCTGCTATAGAAACTAAACTTGTGTGGACTATTTTTGGAAAAACTGGTATGCGTGAAATCTCGGACAATTCCTCACTGTTCGTCACATCTATGTTGAATAAGGAAATATTGATAACTGATCTATGGTCTCTAGATTCACTTGGAATTCTAGATCCCTCAGAGACGAAAAATAAACTGGAGCTTCAAGAAGAGGCAAGAGATCATTTCTTGTCTACTGTAAAGGTGAACGAAGAGGGACGTTTTCAAGTCAGCTTCCATGGCTTGATAACCATTTACCGTTAAAAGATAACTATGACTTAGCTGTAAAGAGATTAGATTCTACAGTAAAACGACTAAAAGCTGAGAAACTTTATGATGCTTATGAAGAAGTTTTTAGGGGAAGGGAAAGGGGAGGCGTCATAAAAGAAGTACCAAAAAGCGAAATTGTTGTAACATACCATTATCTACCACATCGACACATAGTAAAAGAAAACAGTACTACACGAATCAGGCCAGTGTTTGATGCCTCGGCCAAACAGAAAAGATAACCTAGTCTCAATGATTGTCTAGAAAAAGGTCAGAACCTTATCGAACTGATTCCTTCAATTCTTCATAGATTCCGAATGAACAGAATAGGAATTTCTGCAGATATACGAAAAGCATTCTTACAAATAAGTCTCATTCACCATCTTCTAGAATCCACTTTGAAACAACTAAATGGAAACCCAAAGTATAAAGTGGATATTATTGAGCAATTGAAGAAGAGCTTTTATGTAGATAATTGTTTAGCGAGTGTAAAAAATGATGTAGAATTGCAACAATTCATACAAGTTGCTTCAGATACTTTAACTACAAGAAAGATAGAATTACGTGGTTGGGAATATACTGACCCAACAGCTAATTCCTCTAGTACCACAAATGTTTTAGGAATGGTTTGGGAACGATGTGGAGATTACCTTTGCCTTAATATTACTAACATCACTTACAATCTACCAGAAATTTTGTCTAAAAGAGAGATTTTAGCTACTACACACAAAATATTCGATTCTTTAGCAGTAGCTTGCCCCGTAACTCTTGTGCCGAAACTTTTACTTCAGCACCTATGGGAAGTTAAGTATCTTGGGACCAAGAAGTTGATTCAAATTCAAAATCACAATTTTGTAAATGGTTGAATGATTTGAAGTGTCTGGAAAGAATGAGAATACCAAGATGGTTAAACTGTGATCGTGAGATCGAAAATGTGTCACTTCATTTCTTTAGTGATGCGAGTAAGCTTGCATATTCAGCTGTTGCCTTTGTTTGAGTACAAACAAGAGATTCGATTCAAGTTCATTTAGTGCAAGCTAAAGCGAGAGTTGCACCCAGCGGAAGGAAAAAAGACAACTATAGCTCGATTGGAACTTCTTGGAGCTACAATATGTGCACGTTTAGCATCCAGCATAATACCTGAATTTCAAGCTGATGATATTTATTTTTGGACAGATTACTGTACTAGCTTGGATACAGAGGAATGAAGTGTGGGACGTATTTGTTCACAACTGAATTAAGGAAATAAAGCAACTAACTTCTGTCGAATCTTGGAGGCACGTACCAGGATCACTGAATCCTGCTGATTTTCCCAGTAGAGGATGCTCTGCTTCTTATTTAATTAAATCTAGATGGTGGGAAGGTCCTGAATGGGTATATTTATCACCAGAAAAATGGCCAAAGGAAGACTTCAGTGCTGATGAAGAAGAAATAGCGCTTGAGAAAAAGAAAAGGATTATTTCGTCCTTAATAAATCTTAATGCTAGTGAAATAGTTGCAACTAGATTCTCAAGTTATCGTAAGACAATCAGATTTGTAGCGTGGATGTGTCGTTTTGTTTACAACTGTAAACATCAAAACCAGAAAAAGGATGAACTTACTGTATCTGAGTTAAATGCAGCAGAGAATATCTTGATTCGCTTGATACAAAATGAATCCTTTAATGGAATAGAAGATAAACGGATTTTAAGTCTTAATTCATTCATTGATTGTGGCATCATCAGAACTAAAACAGAAATATTTCAAAGAGAAGATACATCTGAGTTCAGAACTCCTGCAATTTTGCTAAGTGATCATACTCTTATAAGAAGTTTAATAGTGGAAGAGCATAAGTTGAAAGGACATATTGGAGTTTCTCACGTCCTAAATTCTTTAAGAGAAAGATTTTGGATATTAGCAGGAAGAAGAGTTGTGTCATCCGTTTTGAAAACTTGTATAAACTGTAAGCGTTATTCAAACAAAAATGTTAACCCACCAGCGCCACCACTTCCTAGAAATCGGGTGCAAGATGCCTCAGTGTTTCAAATAACCGGCATAGATTATGCTGGACCTATATTTCTAAGAGAATACAAAAAGGCATGGATTTGCCTATTGACTTGCGCAGTGTACCGTTGTGCTCATTTGGAACTGGTTACATCCTTAACGACAGATACATTTCTACAAGCGTTTCATCTTTTTGCTGCTAGACGTGGGAAGCCATCCATAATTTATACTGATAATGGAACAAATTTTGTTCGAGCATGCAATGCACTTGCTTCAGTCGATTTCAAAGAAATTGCAAAAAAAGGAGCTGATGAACGTATTATTTGGAAGTTTATACCCCCAGGCGCTCCATGGTGGGATGGCTGGTGGGAACGCCTCATAGGAATGATGAAGAGAATATTAAGAAAGGTTTTTGGGAGAGCCTGCCTTAGTTATGAGGAAATGTGTACCGTTTTGTGTAACTGTGAAGTTATCTTAAATGATAGACCTTTAACAGTTGTATCGGCTGATTCAAGTCTCACTTCCATAACACCTGGAAATTTTTTACGGGAAATACAAAACCATTCAGTGTCAATTGTAAAACATGACTTCAATTCTAACTTTTATAAACGTAGATTGCGTTATATCCAAAATGTTAACCAAGCTTTCACGAAAAGATTTCGCCAGGAATATCTGGGAACTTTGAAAACAACAAACAAAAAATTCGCTAGAAGTTGTAAATTAAAAGGAGACATTGTCTCAATTGGAAGCGATGACAAAAGGAGATTAAATTGGCTTCTTGGTAAAATCATACAATTATTTCCAGGTATCGACGGTGAAAGTCGACGAGCCAGAATTAAAATGCAAAGTGGAGAAGTCATAAGAGCTGTACAAAATCTTTATCCTTTGGAATTATCGATTGCCGAGGAACCTCCATCGAAATTCAGCGGAAGTCGACGATGCGAAAATATTTCGGTAGAGCAAACTCCAATTGATGATGTACCTGTAGAAACAAATAGAATAATCCATACCCACTTAAAATCGCCCACGACAATGAAATAAGGAAGGGTAGTTAAAGTTCCTCATCGATTGGACTTGTGAGAACAATATTTAATTTTTTATTATTTTGCAATACTCAATCCCGAATTCCTTATTGCAAGGTGGGAGGATGAACAATATTTTGACTAATATTTTTTGTTTACATTTTTTCTAACTGCAGCTTCTGAATAACATTGCACGAGCTTCAAGCAGATGGAATCGTTTTTTTTTTTACTCTATAGGTGTTTTGATTCATTACCTCTTCATATTATTATCTATGTTTTGTATAGTTTATGTTTCAGAGAAAGGCAACATGCTATGTTCTGTTTTGAGAGTTAGTGTAACTTTGCTTTCTCGGATATTACAATAAAAATAGCATTTGTTATAGATGAATTAGAATTTTTTTTCATTTAGAGTATGAGTAAAACAGATATAGTTATTTTCGAGTAATAAATAGTTTCTTGAGGTAACAAAATTTGGGGAGAATTTTGAACAATTACTGAATAGAAAAGAAAGTTATAGAACATGCCTTATGAATTGATACTAAAATGAGGCATACTGATTTTTTTCAGCTGTTTTATAGGACAAAGGTAATTTTCAGATGCTTTTCTGTTATTTGATAGAAAGGATTCACAGGTAATTTAATGTAAGGAAAAGCATATCAGTATGAAACTTTGAAACTAATCAAAATCCGTCTTCAGATTGGTATAATTTAAAAGACCTTTCAGTTATATCGGACATAAGTTTCTCTTCATAAAACAAAAGTACTCTGCAACAGAATATTCTTTTACTCAAGCATATTGAATACTGAATTCAACATACTGTATTATAATATGCATTATTTTTAGACAAAACATCTATTATCTACAGATATATCTTTTAGTATTTCAGTTGTAACAAATATATTCTACATATATATTTACATAATGTGATACTGGAAGCAAAAAATCTCTAACCTTTACAGATACATAATTTGGGATTTTACATGAAAAAAGTACATTCTGCTGACGTATTTACTTGCTGTAATAATACAAGCAAATAATTTGTAACGGTTACAGATATATTTATTGGGATTTTGCATGAGAAAAACATGTTCTTTTTACGTAATTACGTTCTGTAATAATACAAGCAAATGACCTGTAACGGTTACAGATATATCTGTTGAGGTTTTATATGAGAAAAACATGTTCTTTTTACATAATTACTTGCTGTAACATTACACGCAAATAATCTGTAACATTACAGATATATCGTTTGGGATTTTACGTGAAAAAAATATGTTTTCTTACATAACTATTTGCCGTAATATAACAAGGAAAAGATCTATAACCTTTACAGGAATAATCCTTGTAAAGTTACAAAGAATGTACCTGTTACTGTTACTCATATAACCCATGGCATCCCAGTTTCCATGAGTTTTTTTAGTAACCTTACAGAATGTTTTTTACAGTGTGTGAGGGTTTTCATACTTTTCTCTTTCAGAGAAATCTTGCAGTTTTCTTCAGGAAGACTCTCCCACGGACACAGTCCTTCATAAGGTAATTGATTGCTTTGCTGTAACAACTCTATCTGTTATTGAACTTATGTGCCATATAGAATAGAAATAGTTTTTACTCGAGGTAAGTATTCAAAGACATCATTACGAGATTTCAGCAACTACGTACTCTTATTATACCTTTTTTATTCCGTCGGAACTTTTGAAAGAAAATTGCAATTATCAACTAAATTATGATCACGATGACATTAATAATGAAGAATCCCTCGTTAATAGAGAAGCATTTCAAGAGTTTTATAATCCGTCATTGCTAGGGAAAACTCGGGAGGGCGGTTCTTTTGAATTTTCGCAGTTTGTTCCGCAACAAAATCACCAGAACCAAAGTTTCAAATATTGTAAAAGTATTGCGAACTTTTCTCATAATTGCTTTCAGTGCTACTGGTTGCGAGAAGAGTTTTTCTAAATAAAAATCCTTTAGAAAGTATTTTAATTCTATAAATGTTTATTCTGCATCTAAGAAATCTTTCTGTACTGTGTACATTACAACAACTTGAGAATCAAGTAGCCTCTACGATTATATCAATTATTTTTGTAATATTTAATAATTTGTAAATTGCAGTATATTTAGTAACTTGTAATTGGCAACACTTTTGGATACATATAAAATTAGAATTATGCTGGTATTGCAATTCTCTGTAACATATAATATTCTGTGGTTATAAATAAATATTTTAAAAAGTTAAAAGTGCACCCTCATTATTTTATATGGTGTCAGGAGTGTTTTCCTTTCAAAATGGAAAGTTTAAAACCACCAGAGTCGATTAAATTTGATAGAAATCTTCTTCAAATTGGCAAAGGTGGCTGCTATCGTTTGAAATATATGAAGCAGCCAGTGGATTACATAACAAGGAAGAGAAAGTAAGAGTTAATACTTTTCTTCGTGTAATAGGACTTCGCAGTCTTGAAATATATAATACATTTCCTGGGTTAAGAAATTAAATTAAGACAAAATTTATCGAATATTGTATTTCTAAGAAGAATATTACATATGAAAGACATTTATTCTTTACTAGAAATCAGTTCATTCTGAGTTATAACGAGTAAATTGATGTCGCAAGTTCAGCATCAAGGGAATCATTGATATCTAAGAGAAAAATAAATTTCATTCAGTTATGTATGTTTTTATAATAACGTTGCACACGGGCTCCTAATAGATTGAATTACAATCATAGGTTGATAAAATTACGATCACAGGTTTACGCACAATTACTATCATAGGTTGATAAAATTTATTTTATCGAAAGATACATTTCAGGAGCTGATGCTGTCTCTGGTCTCATATAGTATTCACCTCGCCGTCCAGGTATTAATAATACTTTCTCCTTCTCGAAACATAGGAAGGCGTATGAGGCCTGAATTTCGATTAGAGAATATAGACATAGAGCATCAATTACGGTAATTCAATAACAATGCCCATTACAGTTATACAGGAGCCGGATCCGAATATCGCCAAATGGTCGCTAAATCTAGCATCTTTTGACAATTTCCCGCCAAATTTCGCGACAAAAATAGTCGTCTCTTCTGTATGTTTTCATTTCACATTATACAGAAAAAATACAACAATTTCACATATAATTGCGCTAAAATCATCTGTCTTTGTACAAAATTTGTAACATTGCCCCCTCCCAAGACTGCACGTCTCGGGCAGTATTTCTGGCTTCCTATCCAGGGAATGTACTGCAAACCCTGGACAGGAAGCCATACTTAAACTAAGGCAAATTAATGCAATACTTAAACAATAATTTCAGTAAATAACCAAACTAAATCAATGAATGAATGTACAAATTTACATATTTAGAAACAAATAGGGTCATGGTTTTAGTATACTATTTACATTATACACCAGACATGGCCAAACTGCGTCTCGCGAGATACTTGCGATCCTTGGCCATCTGAAATGCGACTGATTTTGAAAAAAATATAGTTTAATTTTTTTTAACACAAATGAAATTTAAAAAAGAAGTCATGCAGTGTCACGTTTCTTTATTAATCGCTAATTTAATTTCTGATATTATGAATGTAAAAATTTGATACATTCCAAACTGTCCACTTCTGGCTTATCGCCAGAGCAACAATACGTAAAATTACAAATAATTCCATTTCTGGTAATTACAGTCTTAGTTTGTTACTTTTCGAACAGACAATGGTCATCGGAATGCACTAAAACGCAAGACTAATAGTTTTATTTAATTATTCTCCGTAATATTTTTTCTCTCAAGTTAATTTTGCTTCCAGGCAGTATCTAACATTCCTGTGTGATCTCGTTGTTCACAACAGTTGTGATCCACCTGGAAGATCCGCTATTCGTTGTCGGGTACCATTTTTAATCAATCCTTGAATGACGTGAGCAACTGCTGAAGAAACCTATTTCGCATTGCAATCCATATAATGCTCTTTTAATCTGTGGAAAAATTTTACGAGAATTTTATTCTCGGTGCAGTGAACCTTCAGTCTCTTACTTGGTTGTCTCAATTTTCCGCGGAACACCTTCAAAATTAAGTTCCTATCCCTAAGCAAGTCGGGCATTTTTATGCAACTGCTTCATCGCAACCATTCACAATAATATGCGTAATGAACACTTTTCCCACATGAAACTCTTATCTTTCGCAATAATTTCTTGGTAACCCTAGGCTGAGATCATAGTTTATTTCACCAATGGTTGTGGTTGCTGAAATATTTAGAATCTTGGGAAGAATCACTAGTTTGACAACGATTTAAATTTTAGTCAAAATGTTTAATTTCCATTTTATAAAATATTGTTATTCCAGATAGAATTCTTTCACCTTAATCATCAAATTTTCATATCAATAACGTTGCATCAAGCAATGAGGGATCAACAGAACACAGACGTACGTCTTTCTTCTCCAAAGTTTTTATTAAAATCGGCATATTTAAATTGGTGAAATTTCTTTATCTTGTACTATTTTCTTGTATTTTTTAATTTCTTGTTTGATGATCTTTCTTTTTACCTCGCACTAGGTTAGAGGCATTTTGCTGCCTGCATATCTAAAATTTTTTTCCCTTAGTACGGCCGCTCTGCAGCTGCCCCGGCTCTGATGCCAGCATTACACTTCTTTTAATCTGTTGATATTTTTTGTCTTCCTAATTTTCGATTATCATGTACGTCTGGCACTTCCTATATAAAAGCTTAGCATCCAAACGGAACGTTGTACAATGATTCACTGCTTGATCACTACAAAATTCAGGCAATAATATGAATTTTTGCTTCTGTAAACGTTTATTTTCTAAAATATCCTCTGCTTACAGACTCCATTTCAAATTCAGTTTGAGATTTATTTTCTGTACACGGTTAGGTAACCCAATGCAAAGTTGTAGTATGTAACCGTTAGGCTGAAAATAATTTATTTTAATCTTTCTTCCGAGTTATTTTACTTCGAAATTCAAGAGGAGACGATTCATTTGACCGTCTTTATTGGTCCAACATTTAGAATATTATGGATCTGTACATCTATTTGGCAAGAGCTTAGAAACTAAACTATTGCGCAGACGTCTGCCGTGTTACAAAAGACCTCCACATCGAACATCTGTGTATGTCCATAGAAATATGAAGAGTTACGCGTTCGTGTTATATCTGCATTTGCGAAATAAATTCATTATATTAGTGACAGGTATATTTTCTTTCTGTAATATTAATTTTGATTTGCCATGTATTTGAAAAACAGCCCAGAATTAAACAGTTATGTTGAAGAGTTCGGCTAGTAGACGCAGGGAATATGTGTTCGACGAAGCGTTTATATAGTTCGACATGAATCACTAGATTTATTAACAACAGATTATGTATGTCCAAAATTATCGTAACGATTCAAGAAGTGGGTTCCAGAATTTTCAATGATGAGCATGAACTTCGTCATCTACGTCCAAAATTATCAGGACAATTCCAGAGTTTCAAGAATTTTCAATGAGGCTCCTGAACTTCGTTTTCTATGTTCAAAATTACCGTGACGATTCGGAAGATAGTTTCGAGAATTTTCAATGATGCGTAGTGTACTGATTACTACTAAAAAATTCCGGCAGATTCTGTTGGATGCCACGGCTGAAATACTCTTAACAGTCAGGGCCGTCGTGAGAGATACTGATTATTGAAATACCACTAAAATTGCATGAAATTGCTTTTTTTTTTTTTTGTGTGTATGTGTGTGTGTTCTTCTATACTGGGCATCAGTAAAAGTAGTTATTCCAAAGTTTTGGGGGGAGGGGAAATATTTAACGATCTCTTAGTTTAGGATCCAAGGATTCGAATGATCTCAGTATGTTGATCCTTATGTTGTTAATTGTGTGGAGAAACAAAATTACTGTTTAAGCAAAAGCCCAAACAAGTTAATAGCTTATTTCTAAATAAATATTTTTGCTCGAATAACAGTTGTCTGCAGTACACGTTGACGTGTATAATTTAATTTACCTTTTCTAACAAACAAACAAAAATAAAAAAAGGTCTGAAAGGTTTCAAATTTTAAATTACGACCAAAGGGGCGTTTTTTTAACATTTTGTATGTTACCTTTATTTATTAAACATCATGTTCTGCGCACTTAAACCATAAAATTCATTTCAAGAGCGATATCGGAAAATAATTTTAAAATGAGCATATCTTTAGAATTTCCGATACACAGTCTCACGCTCTGAAGATAAAAATGTTTTTTCTGTACAATGTTGCCATTTGCTCGCTTTGAAATCCTGTTAATAAAAAATTCGTTAAGTTTTACAGAATATGAAATCGATAATAAAACAAATTTCAAATTTGAGCTTCCAAATGCTTATATTCGGGCGGATACGTTCAATATTCAAAATTTGATGGCTCCAGGTACCGTTGTTTTATCACAGTGCGAGAAATATATATTTATACAGATTCTTTATTATTTAATTTCTTTAATACAGGGCGATAATATTTGGTGGAAACAATTTGAAAAGTGAAACAAGGCTTATAGTGAATCAAAGCAAAATGCCGAAACGAAATTAATAGCCCTTCTAGGCAAATAGCCCCTTTGGACTAAAAAAAAACCTGCTCAGTTTTCTTTTAAATAATGATTTGTAATTTGCTCAAATATCGTTTTTTATGTAACTGTAGACCAGTAAATATTCTTCTGATTAATTTTACTTCTACTAAAATAAAAAAACAATAATTATAAACGGAGAGGTATAAAGAAAATTAGAAGAAAATATTTGGTTTCTCTACTTGAATAAAAACGCTCAGTTGCTCAGTACAAGCCGCGCAATTTTTTTTCCCCTTGGACTTAACTTTTCTGAACACAAAACAGTAGATATAAGATGTATTTATTCATATTTAATCATGTTAATCACATATTCATTAATTTATTTCAAAAGTGTCTTTATATTTAAAAGTCTCATTATTCTTGATATAAATTTGGACTTGCGGCTCTCGAACCTTCATAAAATCTATCGTGCGGCTCCCATCGACTTGAAGTTTGGTCATTCCTGTTATGTACACTATGAAGACTACGTTCTGTAACCGTAGTAAGGGCCTGTCGTGCTGAATGACTTAAGGCTTAGAATTACGGATCTCAACTACGACGTCATTTAGCCTGTTTGGGACTGTATAAAGATCATCGCAAAGTGACTGTAGTTCAGGAGAGAGCCCTTTCCGTTGAATCGGATTCCATAACCACACGTTGTTACTTTCAGTAAGTCGATATTGTGTAGCTCTCGTGTCGCATCGTGTCTTCATCCTCTCCTTCGCCAGTTAACACGCTGTCGTGCATAATTGTGCATCACTTCAAACCGTGATTGGGAATATTGGATGTACTATTTTGGCGATGAAGGCACATCCGGAGGGCGGCCAAGTAAGAGATGACAAGGCAGATGATGTTTACGACCGAAGAGCATCTGCGATAGGGAATAGCTTGTACCCTCGCAGACAGCACTCCGATAGGCCAGTGGGAAAATTGGTAACGTTTTCCCACTGGCCTTTTGGTTTCTGAAAACCGTCTGGAGTTATTAAAGATGGTTTGATTAAATCTCTCTACCATGCAATATGGCTGAGATGTAAAGGTGCGATTTGGGTTTTAAAGGTGCGATTTGGGTTTTATCGATATCGAGTAGTTTGCAGAGCTATTTAATTATAGCCAAAGTAAAATTTCTTCCTGGATCCGAATGTAACTGAAGAGGCACTCCGAACCTGGAAATCCAATGCTATGTTATTACCTCTGCTACAGTGTAGCTTCTTGATCAGGTATAGGATACGCTTCAGGTCACTTGGTGAAGTAATCAATTGAAAACGAAGATGTAGTGTTTGTTGCCATCACAGTTTGGTGGCAGAATTCCCAAGATGTCAAAGGCGCTCCGACGTTGTAACGTTGGAGCTTCCTTAGGCTGCGTTTCTTCGGTCCTTTCCGACCCGCGCAAGCATCGCAAGACTAGCACCACTTTTGCATGTCATCCATTGCATTACTCCAGTAGAAGCGCTCTCGAAATCTATGCAGTTTCTTCATTATTCCGGAGTGGCCTTCTGTTTGGAGTCTGTGATTTTGCAAGTGTCAGCTGCCATCGGAATGCCTTTATAACGTCCGATCCGAACTTCGGTGCAAAACGCCATTTCCAATATCGAGATAGCCTAACACTGTTTTATAGAAGAACTGTGGAAAGAAATGCCCTGCCAGGTAGGTATTCTGTTTGGAGATTCCATTAAATCAATACTGGGTTTAATGTCACCGTCCACCAATTGGTGTCTTTTCTGACTTCTTCCGCCACTGAACTCCTTTGATCAGCCGATGTTGAAGTTGTAACTTGCCATGCTACCGGTATAAGCAGCTCGTGTTTCGCTCCGACCCTGGAACAATATCGGCTTCTCTCTGGGAAGGATCTTCTAGACAAGGCGTCGGCGTTTCCAAGTGATGATACCTTCCGATGACTGATAGAAGTATCATATTCCTGGAGGCTCTTGGCTTCGGGATTCTTGAAATTTTATAGCCGGGTCAAGGATGCATGATCTGTAGGGAGCAGACATTTTCTGCGGTAGAGGTGGTGGCGGAAATAGTCTACGGCTTTAAATGTTGCGATTAGCTTTTTCCTGGTGACACAGTAATTACACTCTGGTTTAGATAGATACTTGCTCCAGTATACCACGAGACGTTCTTGACCATTTTTTTCTTGGCACAAAACACCACCGACACTCATTGCTCGCATCTGTGTCGAGAATAAATGATTTACAGAGCTGAGAATACGTCAGGATTGCAGCAGATATTAGAGCGTAAAAATATTGTTACGGATTTCATATTTATTTGACTATTTATTTAGAAGTGTAATTAAAGTTGGTTTATTTTCCCGTGTAACGCAGACGATTTGTGAAGAGAAAGCTACGTCGGAAAAATAAAAATAAAAGAGCGCGTGCATTTAATGTTAAAAAATAAATATCTCGTAATTACTGTTGTCATTCAAAAAAATATAGAAAAATCGAGATTGTTTTAGTGCTAATTAAAAAGCTTATAAAAGCCGAATTGAAACACCTCATGTCAGTTGTTGTTGTGTCATCATTTTTGGTGTCAGAAGTGGGATTCGAACCCACGCCCACATTCGTGGACCAGAGCACCAGTCTCCTCGGAGACGCGGGTTCGAATCCCACCGTTGCCACCAAAAAATTGTTGCGTGCGTACGGGTTCGTTATGGATTGAATGTACAGGTCGTAAAAGTTAACAAAAATTTATTCTTTCCACAAGAAATAAATCAAAATGCTGAAATATTTCTTCAGCGATATTAGCACAATATCACAATATCTCAAACGTTTAGCAAAAAACTCAGTTCAAAACAGATAAAATAATTCTATCTCACAGCGAAATCGCTACAATCAATAACAGCATTAAATAAAACAAACAGCAATTCGCTTTTTACTGCAACAACAACTGAGATGAGGTGTTTCAATTCGGCTTTTATAAGCTTTTTAATTACCACTAGAACAATCTCGATTTTTCCGGATGGCAACAGTAATTACGAGATATTTATTAATTAAACATTAAATGTACGCGCTCTTTTATTTTTATTTTTCTGACGTAGCTTTCTCTTCAAAAATCGTCTGCGTTGCACGGGAAAATAAACCTAATTGCACATCTAAATAAATAGCCAAATAAATATGAAATCCGTAACAATATTAAATTTGTGAAAGGCATACACGCATTCGTTTTTCCGCAAGAACCTTGTGAGGTTTTATTTGTTTAATTCTAAAGTTCTGTCTTAGAACCCCACGAACACTAACAAGAGAATAATCGCTTAAGTTTGTGAACAAAGCACATAAGACTTGAGAAGGGTTCACTGCCCTCTATTTTTTAGAATATGTACAATCATTTCCTACTTGGAACTTTACACAAAGCCTCCACTCGGGCTTGAACGTAAATAACTATGAAATTAAACTAAACTAGCTTAACTAAGCTAACTGAAGGGTTTAGCCGAAGTTATCAGCAATCTAAATAGTTGGCCCCTAAGTATTAATTAAATCGACGAAACCAAGCAAAGGCCTAAGGTATGACCGAGCGTAATAGCTTAGAGAGAACGTTGCCAAAGGCAAACGCGCGCTAGTCAGGGAATCAGACTCTCTCTCTCTCGAAGTTGGTGAAACATCGACTTAAATAGTACTCTTACTCATTTGCATTTACTACGTTCCTGAATTTACATTCTGGCAGGAAATTGTAAGCTGAAATTAGAAAAAGATAGGAAAGGTACAAAACTTAACTGTTAATAAACTTAGGCTAAACTTTACAACCTTTTCTTGCTGTCTCTCAGCTTATGAAGCGGTCTTGCGATGAAAGAAAAGTCCTTAACAAATCTCGTATAGTAGCTGCAAAGCCGCAGGAAACTTCTCAGCTGATGTTTAGTTTCCGGGTGTTATTACTAAAACATAGCCTCATTATTAAAATAAAAACATTTCTTTCGCTCATCCAAGATACAGAGCAATCCAGAAAACAAAAGACAAAACTTAAATACTTACCTGGGTAGTGTGATGATGAATGGAAATCAATGCTGATGCATGGGAAATAAAAACTTGAAGAAGTTGATTCATCTTATTATAACTACACTACAGCATAATACAATTATACTAAAATGTATACAATGTAACAATTTCCGAGACATATTACTGTCCCCTAAAGTTTTATAACATCTCAATTCGTTCACGTCACGAGGTGCAATCCGGGGAAACCCCTTTTTTTTCCTAGTTCGATGACAGCCAACGCCATCTCTACCTCGCACATCAAATGAAGAGGAGACTTATTTTTAACGTTTGTAAGATACTAATCAGTTTCACAACACTCCCACCTTTTTGATTTTCAGAAACAAAAATCAAATAATGGTATCCTTAGTACAGGAACACACTTCTAGAGGATACAGTTTACGCACAGGGTTTAAAGTTCTCGCAACCTATTAACACGATGTCTCCAACTTTTAATTCACAGTCCTTTTGCCCATGCTTTTGTACTAACTGTCCAAGATACTCCTTGCGGAAACGGCTTCGGAATTGTTCTCGAAGCTCCTGGCAGAAACGCTGACGAGCCAAGAGTTTATTTCGATCTAAGGTATCCAAATCTGCAGTACCTGAAACCTTAATGTAAGAACATGGAAGGGGTTAATGGTAGAAGATCCTCAGAGTCATTTGACACATAAGTAAGTGGTCGACAGTTTGTTACGGCTTCCACATCACAGATGATGGTGAGTAACTCTTCGTAATTGACTGCAGCTTGTCCTAAGACTCTCACAATCAAATTCTTGGTTGTGCGAATTAGACGCTCCCACCATCCGCCCCACCAAGCAGCAGTGGGCGGAATGAACCTCCAGGTGATGGGCTGCAAAGTTTCCTGAGCAATTACCTTTACCCAGTCGACCTTTTTCAGCAATGCAGAATGAAATTACCTTTACCCAGTCGACCTTTTTCAGCAATGCAGATGTACCGACGAAATTTGTGCCGTTGTCTGAGTAAACTATAGATGGCCGACCTCTTCTGGCTATGAACCGACGAAACGCTTGAATGAAGCATTCGGTACTTACGGATGTCACTAGCTCCAAATGTACACATCGATACACAGCAAATGTAAACAGTACTACCCAGGCTTTATTTTTATTTTTGAGAATCAGAGGGCCACATAAATCTATGCCGGTAACTTCAAATGCGAAAGCATCTCGAACTCTGTCTAACTGTAATTGAATGGGTGCAGCAGCTGGAGGTTTAGCTGAAAATCGTTTACAACGGACGAACTGTTTCACCACCGATCTAATTCGGCGTCTTGCACCAATGATCCAGAATTCTTCTCTAATTATAACAGTTAATGCTGGTACGCCAGCATGAGAATGCTTTAAGTGGTAATCTCTAATTAAACACTCAACAATATAATGCTTTAAAAGGTAATAAAATCGGGTACCGGAATGCATAAGAATTATCTCGTTCGGTGATTTTCGTTTTTACTCTTCTTTAGCCACTCTGATCTCGTACGAGATCCTCCAGTCTCTGGAAAATTCTCCCCCTGAACAAGTGAAAGAAGTATGATTTTAGATTCCTGTATCTCGGAAGCAGACAGGAAAGGCTCTTTATTTACACTTTTCTTTTGACAATTTTTGATAAATCTCTTTATCCAACCTAAAACTCTTAACATTTTCGAAAATTTAGAGAACTTCTCATACCACTTAACTTTATCCACTTTTGTAGTTATACTAAGATTTATATTTAAATTTATGCCTTTCCTGCGCTCTGAAAAAACTAAAGTTTCATTTGGTTTAACCTCTAATTTTGGCCAACTATCTCTAGGTTCTTTGAGCCAAATAGGCCCTCTCCACCAATTTAATTCGGAAAACTGAAGAGGGGAACAACCACGAGAAGCTAAATCAGCTGGGTTAGAATGACCCGGCACATATGACCACTGATTTGCTCTAGTGAAAATGCAAATTTCCTTCACACGATTGCCCACAAAAGTCCCCCACGCATCATTTCTTTGAATCCAAGATATGGCCGTGGTTGAATCGGTCCAAAAATATTTTGGGATGTCATCTAATGTAAGAGCTTCTGTTACATATTTGGAAAGACGCACGCCCAAAAGGCACGCCATAAGTTCTAGACGGGGAATAGTAAGTTCTTTTAATGGTGCGACTCTTGACATAGCCTGACTAATGTTTCTTCTTTAGTTTCACATCTCAAAAATATTATTGTGGCATAAGCATGTTGGCTAGCATCACAAAATATATGAAGTGTCCAGGAACTTCTATCTCCAAAACCTATACGTCGCGTTATTCTCAACTTATTCAAAATCTGTAATTTATTATACTACCTCGAAAATTTACTTTTGATACTATCTGGTAATGGAGTATCCCAGTCTGCTTTTAGCGCCCAAATTTTCTGTAGCAGTAACTTTGCAGGTAATAAAACAGGTGTCAAGAAACCCAAAGGATCAAACATTGTCTGCGTTAATGACAAAACCTCTCTTAGACAAATTGTCGGAAACCAATACAGTCTTAATTTCAATATGAAGGTTGTCTTCTTTTCTGTCCCACATAATCCCTAGAACTGGTACATAGTTCTCCATTGTGGACTCGGTGCACAAAGCACTTTGGGTTAGTTCCACATCTTTTTTTATTGGGCCATAGGCCCACATACGTAATCCATTTTTGCTTCAGCTAATATTTCACAAAATTCTCAAGCTCCTTTTCGCTATCAACCGAAGTCACACAATTATCAATATAAAAAGATTTATTTAATTTCTGAGCAATAGAACTTTGTTCCTATGGTATTGGGCCAAATGAACCGAAATAACCGCCCCCCAATAGAAAAGGGCTGGACTTTACTCCAAAAACTACCCTTGTATGGCGGAAACACATTATCTTCTCCCACCATAAAACATTCAACACATTATCATTCTCCCACCATAAAAATCTCAAAAAGTCCCTATCTTCTTTCCGTAATTCAATCTAAAAATGCACGCCGGATATCAGAAGTTAGGCCAATGCATTTTTCTCTAAATCTTAACAAAATTGAAGGGATTTCTTGTATTAAATTTGGCCCTTTTACTAAGCAATCATTAAGGGAGGGCGATCTATTAACTTTACATGATGCATCAAAAACAGGTCTTATCTTAGTCGAGGCACTGTCTGGTTTAAATACTGGGTGATGCGGTAAATACTGCTCCTTAGAATTCAATTCATCGTCTGGTACTATTTCAATTACACCCTCCTCCATCGATTCATTAAAAATTCTATCATATTCTTCATATTTATGTAAAGACTTGAGTTTTCAACTAACACTAAACAATATTTTTTCTGCTACATGACGATTTGAGGACAATTCTGCGTTAAATACTAACCAAGGTAATCCTACACAATAACGACCATCTTCGTTTCTGGAAAGTGAGTTTAAGAATTGTTCGTGGGCAATTTCTTCCTCAGCAGCGTTAGTTGAATTCTGATGAGTTTCTAATATGCCGATCGTTTCTAGACTCCAAATATCGGAGATTTTAAAGTCGTGGCCCACTAAAGTTGCATACAAAATGGAAACAGCTTTGTGATTAACTAGTTCCTCTGATGCACCACAAACTGTCCAACCAAGTTTCATACAAACTGCTGTTAATCCTCCTTTTAATTGTTTTACTAATCCCGTGAGAATTTTTCCATAAATATCACTACCGATGAGCATTTCTATTTTTAGACAATCTGCTCCCAAATCCGACAACCAAATGTTGTTTCTTTTTAATTCTTTTAATATCGGACCCTTGGGTACCCGAGGTATATCCCCACATATTATGTCTTTATCTAAAAATTCAAATTCTAGATCTGAATACTTACGCGGACTGGCTGAACATAATTTTACCCGATATTTGTAATGCAACTTTGGTTCGGTTCTGGCACCTCCAAAGTAAGAGCAACATTTTCTTTGGAGATCTTCAACCTCGAGATCTTCAACACCCTTGACTATGAAATTCTCATAGAGGACAGATATATCAGACCTTATGCCGCACATATATGTAATTTAAACTTTCCCACGTAAAGCACTTGACACTTACTTTTGCTAGCTATTTGCTGGTCTGTACGTAATGTATATATTCTACTTATTCAACTTTATTTTCACTATTTTTGTATTTGTATTTTTATCATTGCATATTTGTATTTCTTTATGTTTGTATTTTATATTTGTGTCTGTATTTAATTTCATATTATGCGTTTTATATTTCTTGCGCTCTAGGCCATTTGTCTGGTTTTGCGTTTTCTCTCTCCTTGTCGCTGCGCCGATTGTGATCATTTTTGGTTTTTCTAAACCTGGTGATGCATGGTCACCCCCCCTCCTTTTTCGTGTATGTATTTCACCTACCTGGACCTACCCATATCATGTGCCTTTTGGGCAAATTATCAGGAGCCGGACACATCGTGCAATTGCTACGATATTCCGGCAATACTTGACTGGACTGGACTGGATTCTTCCCCTTTCTGGATATTTTGTCCTCTTGATGAGAAGGGACCTGTAGCTGCCCTCGAAATCGATTGAGTGTTTTTAGTAAATGTACCCCAAATACAAGGTTGTTTCAGCGAATTTGATTGTTTTTAACCATATTCGGTGTTTCATGTTTTTCTGTATTTTAAAATTTTTAATGACGGTGTTTCGACTTTTTATGGATTTTTACTTTACCGCAAGGTGAGAACTGAATTATGGAAATGAGAAATGCATTTCTAATGAAATTCGAGGAAATGAGTTTAAATGAAATACTGCAAAAAATGTCTATAATTAAATAGGCTGTGAGAGGAATATCGTTATTTGTTATTCTTGTGCTTGAAAACCGGATTGATGTGTATAATTAGGCTTTCAAAATTTTCAGCATATTCACGCTAAATGCGAGTGAGATTCCCTAATGCAGCGTACTCTTGTTCATCCGGGCCAATGCTGGGGGAGTAGGTAACGGATAATTTCAAGTATCAGTTTTCATGCATACTGTATGTATTTATTTCTGTTAAAAAATATAACTATTTTTGAGAACGTTTAAATGTTGGTCGAATTTCACTACGTATTTTTCGAAGCGCTATGTTGTCACTGTATTCGAATCCCCTTTGGTCGACGACGTTCAATAGAATTTCAGAAGTCATTGTATAGGTTCTGACTATTTTTGGCTACATAAACTAATCTAGATCCTACTAATGAACTTGGCGACTTCTCGCACAGGCGTGAAGTAATGCAGTACAGAACAGTGAAAATAACACTTTATTAATTTCAACTATGAATGGAAATGCACGTACTTCGTGCTTTACAATAACACCGACAACTTGCGGTGGAAACTAAGAATTTGTAACACAAATATATTCAAGTCTAAAAAAGAATAGTGCTGCACCAGCACATTAAGTTACGCCTAATCTAGGTTGACTCGACAAACCTGACAGCCGTGATAATTATTCAAAATGGCCAAGAGGCGTATCAGTGTAACAGCAAGGTCAAAAACGAAACGTGCGCTGGCTAGCTAAAACACGCTCTGAATAAACTCCAAAATTCACCAGTTTAAATACTCACTTCACTTTAAATTTACATCCTAGCGAGGAAATGCGTGGGGAAGTTGAAGAGTTCAGGAAAGGAAACAAAACTTTGAATAATAGGTTAGTTGAACTAAAGAGAACTCTACAATTGCTCTCTCAGGACTAATGTAACTGTCAGTATTTTCTTGACTTTTATCTTCGGAATCAGTGTCTGCCTCTTCTGTTGTGACATCTGAAACGATATGCGTATTACTCCACCATTGAATGTTGGGCTAAGTCAGATCGCCATCGAACCATTCCTTGATGTTTTCCTGATTGACATTTCCAAAGAATTTTACATTTTCAATTTTTTTTTTTTTTCATCCAACTTTAGTTAATACCTCGACTTTTGCACAGTTGGATAAATGCTCGATTTCTGTATTAGGAAGAATCTTTCTCTGTGCTCGGACTTGCACGTGTTTCTTTGTTATGCACACTTGCGCATGACGTTGTGTGCGCGTGGCTTGATCACCCACGGATAATGGAGAGTACACTATACTTTCCTCCGTACAAATATGTTTTTCATTACATAGGTGATTTTCCAGTAGTTTGCCGTTCATTGATTAGCCAACGTAGGAAAACTAGTTGCTTTAATGTACACGCGTGTTAAAGTTTGAAAATATCCATCCAATTTCGCCAGTTATCAATTCAAAGATGAAATATTCAGTTTATGAACTGAACAGATGAGAGCAACATAAATGTTTTCATTAGAATTTGAGACTGAAAAGTTACTTTAGGCTAATCCTTAAACTGGTGAATACAATCCTGAATGTTTGAAAGAAGATTGCGAATATGTTTTATGATGTTAATGTCCAAAATAAGAATGCATATTAAATAAATTCTTTTAATTTTCTGTGACAGGAATCTGCGCATCAGTTCTTTAAACCAGTGGTCTCAAGCTGGCTGCCTGCGAATACATTTCAATTATGTATTTATTGCAAAGATTTCAAGATTTGAGTTATTTGAAGCCCGAGTTTACAATATTTTCATACCTATTAAAAACAAACATGAATAACGTGCCAGGAAGTATATAAATATTGTTAATTAATTTACAGTATGATATAAATCTTATTCAATATTTTGAAGGTAAAGATATGATTAACTTTAATTCGTACTTGTCGAAAAATAAGCTCAGTTAGAACATCCGTTTAAAAGAGTAAGTTTATTTAGGTAGGTAAGTATATATTCCGCATTTATAATTAAGTTATAATAAATATTGTAGATCATTTTTTAGATCTCCAAACCTAAGCCATTGGGTGGACTGCAACACCTTGAAAAACTTGGAAGCAGACCGTACCCTGGAAAAGTCTGTAGACCCCTGGTCTAAACAAACATCCGTGAATGATCACATGCTGAGATGCAAAAAGTATAATTCAGACTAATATTTTTCTTAAAAAATCCTCTACACTTCTAGTTCATTCAAATGAATTAAATCTGCCTTCTACAAGTAGTTTCATGCGAAATTGAAACAGAAAAGTACTAGTGAACATCGAAACAGGGAATCGAGAAGCAACGTACGTACTATATGTAATGATGATAACTATATGGTTGACGTTAAATTAGAAAGTATTGATACGCTTGTTACAGTAACAAAATGACTGAAGATATATCGAACCGAATTAAACCAATATTTTTTTTCAGTTCAGTTCCGGTTTTCGTTCTGATCAAAATAAGTTTTTTCCGGTTTTCGGTTCAGTTCCGGTTCGAAGCCCTGCTTGAAAGTCTTCAGCCCCGCTTCCACAGTCCTCGAAATGTGGGGATCGGGGAGGAATAAAATTCCATTCAATATCTTGCGTAGTTAGATATCCCGTTAATATCTCATCTGGCTTTTTAATAAAACTGTAAAGACTATTTCATTGTGAGCTCCAATAAATGTTTTAGCATTGTCACTAAATAATTTGCTACTTTTACCTTATATTCGAAAGAATCTTTTTAAGGTAGCAATAAATGATTCATATACTTGATCTGTAACTATTCTGAATGTATGGATTAGTTACGAAACAAATCGAACTTGAAACATAAATTTTACTATGACAGCTTTTCTTTGCTGTTTGTATCTGTTAAAGAAAAGCACCGCAAAAATCAGTATGTGTACAGTTGAACGTATAATTCTGATTCACTCGAATCTCGAGTTGCCTAAAAGTTGGTTGGGCTTTGAAACAAGAAATATATTCGTGCACAACTTTTCTATCCAGTGTTTTACATATATATAATGATATTGTGGGGAAAGGCAACGACTGTAGTTGATAATACACATTTATTAGTATATACAAAGATAGATTACATTAGGTTAACAGTTATTGAGATAATACATGAGCGATCGAGCAACGTCTGCTCCGCTCGCCAGCTATTCCTCGTCTATCTCGAAGGCGGGAAACACACCTGCTGACGTAATGCATACGTCACACAGTAGGGGATTAAGGAATATCATGACATAACGTTTCCCACATTCGGCCATCATGACCGGACAGGCGACCTCGCCTGAAGCAACGTAATATATCACCAGATTAAAAAAAATGATTATAATATAGTAACATAGGTATGAGGAAAAAAAATAATCTGTAGATACAAAGCTGAGGATACTTACACAAATGGAGCAAACAAAAAAAAATAGATTAAACATATCACAGCAGTTAACTAAAAAATAAAAAGAACATTAGTTATCACAAAATGAATTAAAAATTTGATATGAGGGAAAAACAATTATTAGAAAGTTCTCAGGTATCATCTGTCCAAACACAGGAGGACCTATAATGCTGACAGTTTAATAAAAATCAGGTGATACGTTCAATATTGTTGGACCAGGGTTTCATATATTCAGCACAAGTGGATGTTTTGGATGGTTCGTCGAAATATGCACACTTTTCCACATCATAGGTGTCATTTTGTTTGAGTTTGGTGACTTTATAAGGTCCGAGAAATTTTTGTTTGAGTTTTAGACCAGGGCCAAACTGAGTTCGTTTGATGGCCACGAGGTCATGAAGTCGAAATTTTTGGGCTTGTTTTCGACGCAAATTATAAGTACGGCGATTGTCGTCTTGCACTTTAGAGATTTGCTGTTTTGCGTCCTTACGGAGGTCGTCACGTTGCTGAATGAATGCAGATTTGATCTCCTCGTCGATTAGAGCAGCGATGTTGATGTCATTTTGTGATTTCATTTTAGTCCCAAGGAGAAGTTCAAAGAGAGTGGAATTGATGCTACGTTGAAAAGTGGAATTAATAATTTGTTGCACGGCGGGAACATGGCGGTACCATTGTTCAGGGTTAGTTATGGAGAGTTTAGAAAGGACAGCAATAATAATGGAGTTCAAACGCTCAACTTGACCGTTCGATCGTGGGAGGCCAGCTGTAATAAGAACGTGCTTTATTCTCTGTGTGTCACAGTAGTTTGCAAATGCAGTGGATTTGAATGCAGGGCCTCGATCAGAAATAATCCGTGAAGGATTTCCGAAGACTGATCTTTGAGTTTCCAGCCGACTGATAACTTCATCTGCGTCTGTGGACTTTGTCGGATATAGCCACACGAATTTAGTAAACGAGTCTATAACTGCCAAAATATGTTTGTATTTCTTGGATGTGGTGGCAAGGGGACCTAGGTGGTCGATATGGTACGTGTGCAAGGGTGCGTCGTCTTTATCAATGGGGTGCAGTAGTCCGTCTTGTTTGCCACGCTTTCGATTATTGAGGATGCATGGGATGCAGTTATGGATACAGCGCTCGATTTTTTCTTTCAGATTTGGGATAAAATATTCTTTGTTTAAAAGTTCTTGAGTGCGGATTACGGCGAAGTGGCCTCGTTCGTGAGCAGTTTTAATGACATTTGCCTGCATATCCTCAGGCACCACAAGTAAGTCAATGCCGTTGACGTTTTTGTACAGGAGATTGTTCTTAACGAGAAAGTTATCATACGAAGGCGTAGTTTGAAGAAGTGCTTTAATAGCCGTAATATGCTCGTCGGTTTCTTGTGCTTTGCGAAATTGGAGAAGGACACTGTCTTGGATAGTCATGCAACATGGACTGCGACTGAGGGCGTCCACGTGAGCCATCTTTGAGCCGGTACGGTGTTCAATTTCGTAGTCAAAATCTTGGAGATATAAAACCCATCGGGCTATTCTCGAATTGAGTTCCTTTTTATTTAGAGTTTGCACGAAAGCGTTGCAGTCAGTGATAATTTTAAAATGCGAACCAAGGACGTAAATACGGAACTTTTTTAAAGCTTCAACAATTGCAAGGACCTCGAGTTCATAACTGGTATATTTACGCTCGTTGTCCGATGTTTTTTTCGACATGTAGTAGACAGGGTGAAAGCTGTTATCGTTCATAGATTTTTGTAGTAGGACTGCCCCCAAGCCATCAATGGATGCGTCGGTATGAATTTCGATAGGACTGTTTTGATTAAAAATACTTAAAACTGGTTGTTGAGAAAGCAAATATTTTAATCTGTGAAATGCGGCTTTCTGATCAGCATGAAATTGAAAGGGGGTGTCCTTACGAAGGAGATCACTAAGGGGTTTGGCAATGCTAGAATATGAGGGAATGAATTTTCTAAAATATCCCGTGAGACCGAGAAAGCGTTGGACGTCTTTCGTACTCTTAGGTTCGGGGTAGTTAATTACAGATTTTGTTTTCGAAGGGGAAGGAAAAAGTTTACCGTCTTCAATGATATGTCCAAGAAATTCGATTTTTTTGTGAAGAAATTGACATTTACGAAAATTAATTTCTAGACCATATTCACTAGCAACTTTGAGTACTTGATTGAGACGATGAATGGCCTCATTTTCATTTTTGGCGGGAATAACGACATCGTCCATGTAGGGTAAAACATAACCTTTGACAATTAAATCACGAAAAACATAATTTATAAAGCGCTGGAATACTGAAGGGCAATTTGAAAGACCAAATGGCATTCGAAGAAACTGGAATTGTCCGTTGTGAGTTACAAAAGCTGTATATGGTTTACTTTCGTCCGCTACGGGCACATGAAAAAAACCGTTACGTAGGTCAAGAGTACTGAAAATTTGGGCGTCTTGAAGTCTATCCAAAATGTCATCAATAAGAGGAAGAGGAAAATGATCCTTAATTAAAAGTCGATTAAGTTTCCGATAATCTAAGCAAACACGGGGCGTACCGTCTTTTTTACGCACCACCAGAACTTGACTGGCATATGGAGATGAACAAGGTTCAATAATTTTAAGTTTCAACCATTCATTTATTTGTTTGTCAACAATTTCCCGTTCAACAAAAGGAAGGCGTCTAGGAGGGTGAAAAATCGGTTTATCATCGGATAGAGTGATATTAAGTTTAATATCTGTCGTCTTTGTTTTATTTGGAGCATAAGAATTCAGCAAACGTTCTGCCGCAGCACGAGTTTCTTTGGAAACATTTGAACCAATATCAAAAGCTGGAACATCGTCATTTATGGCAAAAATGAAAGATTCAGGAGTAGTTTCAAAGTATTGCTCGGGTTTTGAAAAATATATACCGTCTGGTGTAATAGTTAATTTAGCATTTTTAATTACGTCACATCCTACAATAAGAGAAAATTGCATAGAATGATTTGGAACAACTCTAATATTAGCCGGAAAGTCCTGGTTATCAATGTTGATAATGGTTTGAAAATAGCCAATAATAGGAATTTTCGAGGATCCAAAACCAGTTAACACTCCAGAATTATTTGAAAGTGGTGGGGAACCAAGTTGAATCCATGTGTTTTGTGTCAGTAATGTGACCTGACTTCCAGTGTCAATTAATCCAGAAACTGTGCTATTAAGTATAACGACAGTTTTACACATATTAGCGTGAGAGGTTTGTACTGTATTTACTCCGGCAGGTGGAGTGGAAGTCTCATTTGGAGTAGTGAGGCGGCAATCCATAGATTTGTGTCCAAAACGACCACAAGTTAGACATTTTGGGCCAAGAGAATGATTAGGACAGAACCGTGAGAGGTGTCCGACCTCATTGCAGTTAAAACAAGTTTGTGGTTTATTTTTAGATGAACCAGTATTATTAAATTTCGTGTCATGTTGTTGGTCTGAATTTTTTCTTCCAGTACCACGTCTGGGGCCATTGTACGTATTTTTTAAATTCGATGGATGAGAGGTATTTGTATGTCTAGTCGTAACTACAGTTTCATAAGTGCGTAGCTTTTCCTTGGATTCAGAATATGATTTTGCACCGTAGAGAATAATTTTATCGGATGGGGTACCTAGTAGTCCTTGAATGGTATACTGAATGACAGAAGCCTCGTCGATAACACCGTCACCACGATTTGCAATTTCGCGCATTGCGATAAAATATTGCATAAAGCTTTCATTCGAACGCATTTTTCTTCTTTCGAGTTGTTTATGAATTTCAATAGACGTAATTTTATCGGAGAACTCATTAAGTAATACTGTTTTAAACATGTCGTATGAATTGAGATTCCGTTGTGAAAACAAAAAAGTTTTAGCAGTACCCACAACAAGTCGTTTCGCAAAAACTAATTTTTGCTGGTCGGTGAGATTGGGGAATAAGTGAAAATTATCCTCGACATCGTTGAAAAAAGCACGGACTGAATAGCAATCACTGCCTGAAAAGTTTCTGCATTTGTTTGAAAGATCTCTCAAAACAAACCAAAAGTCATAACTCATCTAGCGAATCTCGGTGCTCGCCGTCAAAACACCGGAGCCACTCGAATTCAAATTTATTACTTCCGGGTTAGAAGAAACAACGCAATTTGGGTTTGGCGCCGTGGAGGGAGGGGAAAGGGGAATAGAAGAATTTAGACCTACAGGCGTCGGTGCATTATCAGTTTTTGAAATTGGATGATCGTCATCGGATAAAAAACCAACATCTAGGGAATTGTGGAAATCCGTCAGATTAGTGAGCGCATGAAAAATTTTTTCACATAAAACATCTTTATTAGTGGAAACTTCCAAATGCAATAAATTAGCCACTGATATAAAATCTGAGAAAGAAAAATCTTTTAATAGAAGTTCTTTATGTTTTGCCAAATCGAAACTGTCCGGGAACGCGGCAAAATTTCGCATTCTCTTTCGCGAAGAATGATCAAAATCGGAATATCCAAGCACGGTATTAAATAATTTAATAACTCGTGTTGTGCCATATTTAAGAGAGTTCGCTATCAATGGGATATCACCTAATTTTAGGGCCATAGTTCTTTAAACAATCAAATAGGACAATATGAATATGAAATAGGGTATGTATGAATGAGAAGTAAACAGCATAAACACAGCTTAAAATCGTAATATTAATAAATTATGAACGAATCAGGGAAAAATGAGCCTACCTAACTCTGGGGCAGTCCTTATAATCCAACATGTTTCTTGTCCAATCCAATGTAATCCAAAATCGAAAACGTGCAAAATCAGAAGAATGGTCAAAGATAAAACTTCAATCGTCAATAAATCATCAATAGTCAATGTAACATCAATCGTCATAAGACATAATCATCATAATTGTCACGTCTTCAATCGTCATAAAGGCACGTCTTGCCTTTGTTAGCTTTCGTCGTTGATGATTGCTGGTGTCTAGGGTTCGATTAACGCATGCACAAAAGGTACGGTCGAGCCCCCAAAATGTGGGGAAAGGCAACGACTATAGTTGATAATACACATTTATTAGTATATACAAAGATAGATTACATTAGGTTAACAGTTATTGAGATAATACATGAGCGATCGAGCAACGTCTGCTCCGCTCGCCAGCTATTCCTCGTCTATCTCGAAGGCGGGAAACACACCTGCTGACGTAATGCATACGTCACACAGTAGGGGATTAAGGAATATCATGACATAACGTTTCCCACAATATAACAATGATTGAGCTCCAGCAGACAAATATTTTGTGTATGAATACTGTACATTGTGTTTTATTAGAACAATGCTTGTCAGATAAGATGGCTGGACGCTTATGGCAAAATTTTAAGTTGGTATTTTGCAGCTTACCCCTAACTCTCAGAACACCACCATTATCTCGAAAAAGATACAAATTAAGAATGCGAGAATTTGTAGGTGATGATTTCCCTGCTTTAATTCTTTTAAATTCAGATAAAAAAAAGTTACCGCTTGAACTTGCCCAACACAGCATGATATGCAGTATTCTAATTCCTTCGTAGTTACGTATCCTAACTTTCTTCTCGGCAATGAAAATTTGGCATCGTTACTGAACTCCAGCAACATATGAAGAGTGTAATTCTTCCTTGAATGCTTCCTCACAAATTGGAATTTTTTGACAAAATAGAATTTCTCTTGATATTGTTATATAAGGGGATTTAAATTTTCACCAAATTTGTAACTTGAAATTTAAAATTTATCAACTATCTTATTATCAAGGTGCCAAACACGATTAAATTATTTTTCTATGCACTACGTTGTGTTAATTGAAAATCTAAACAACCCAGAATAGTAAGAGTTAATGGTGACATACAACAACAACAACACACACACAATAAAAAGGTTGGGGGAAGAAGAAGGAGAAAGAAAGAAAAAGAAAAAAATGCAATTACTTCCAAATTATTTTACTTTAAAACTGCTAAAAAGGCCCCATAGAAACCAGTAAAAATTTTATGGGTACCCATAAAATTCTATAGGTTTCTGTTGACTTTTACTGGTTTCTGTTGGTCTGTGTGGGTTTTTCTTACTGGTTTCAAAATGCCCCATAAAAACCAGTAAAACTTTCTGCTGGTACCCATAGAATTCTGTTGTTCTCTACTGACTTTTACTGGTTTCTGTTGATGTCTGTGGGGTTTTTCTTACTGGTATCATCTGACACCCATTCAACCAACATCAATGCCACAACTTTCTACTGGTTTGTATTAGTTTATATTGATTTTTACTGATTTTCTTACTGGTATCAATATAATAGAAATAGATGCCAAATACATCTGTTGGTTTATATGGGTTTATTCTAATTTTCTAATCGACGGCAATAGACTTCTTTCTAAACAATGAAATTAATACAGGTGTCAGTAAACCAAAATTCATTGGATTCTTGTTGTCTACTGATTATTTTAAATTATTTATTTATTTACTTTTATTTCGTTTATTTGGATACTGTTGAAAATAAGGTTATTTCTGTTTCGTAACCAACAGAAAGCTTTGAAATTAAAAAAAAAAATATGCAGTGAACCCTCTCATCTCCAGCTCTTCTCTAAGACGAATCAGCATTTCTAAGAATAAAAATATGATCTCTTTAAGACTATCAGAGTAACCTGGAAACGCAGGCGGTCGTTTTAGAGAGGGTGTTTACTACATATGCTCATTTATTTGATTTCTTAAAAGCTTTTGTCGGAAACATTAACAGTAATCATTTACACCACACACAGCGAGGTCTCTCTAAGGCGACCAGCCGCACATAAAAATGCATCTCTGCAAGTGGCCGCCTTAAAGAGGTGATGCTCACTACCAATATATACTTATGTTCTCAGAAATACGTTTATCTTTAAGAGGTGGTCGTCTTAGGGAGGTTGCCTCTGCGAAATGAATCTCTCTAAGGCGACCAGCCACACTTCCAGAATTTTCTTTGCGGCTGGTCGTTTTACAGAAGGAATGTTTCAATACCGAAATATACTTAAGTTTTCAGAAATACTGGTCTCGTTCAGAGGCGGTCATCTTAGGGAGGGGATTTCGGCACGAGTTGGTTCTCTGAATACACTTACATACACACTTATATATGCAAATATCAACATTTCTGATATTACAAATAAACACCGGTATCAACCATCATCTCTTTAAGGCGACTGCGTTCAAGCTATTTTTCTCCGTGTTAACTCTGACTCTAATCTATTAACTCACGTTTATTCCAGTACCGATCCTTCAATAATTCCCACACTATAACCATTATGTGACCTGTTATCTGTTACCGCTAGTGTCTGCACAATACGATATGCATCACCTTTTAATGAAGATTTTAAATACTGTAACTTTTGAGCATCTGACAGCTTGGGATTATTATACACACATGCATTAAACAGGATCATTAAAAGTTATCCTCTCCTACAAATTTACACCAAATGTTGGCAAATTTAACTTTGGGAGTTTAACCCTTTCTGAAGACCTTCCTCCAACTTGTATCTCTGATTTCAAACCCAACTTAAGTGTCTCAGATTTTCTATTTAAAGATTACTTCATCTAGACTTTCTTGAATACTAAACTGCTCATCACCGTACTCTTCATTATCATTTTCCTCACACTTAAATATACAACTGACCAAACATTTCTCTCAGTTCACTACTGTGAAGCACTGGCGCCCTGTAGGAAGAAAGAGGACGCCAACGCCAACGAAATACAAAGAAAAATAGAAAACGATTACGATTATTATATTGTAATTCAAAATGGAATCACGCGCTCAATTGTTGAAATATCAAGCAAAAATCTCTAGAACAGTTTTGTAAGTTACAACAACGATGCAGTTATACTAGATGACTCTGAATAAAAACGCTTGTAATCAAATAGTTATTTGATTTTTGAATAGTAAAAGAATAATAAAAGAAAAGAACTGAATTCTGAATAATAACATTTTCTGAATAATAAAAGAAAAGAACCCACAATCATCGGTCCGGACAGCTACTATATACATTATACTTCTTTAAAAGTAATTACCATGCAGTCTACGTATTCTATCCTAACGTTCTCTCTAGATTTCTTTTTTTGCGATTTTAATACTTTCTATCTAACAAGTCTTTTTGATTCATGTTTAAGAAAGCTGAAAACCGAATTTAACCACTGTAGATTCACCAGCTAGCTACCACTTACAGAAGAGTGTTCGCTGTAGACGGATCAAAAGCATGTCTGCTTGTAAGGGCTAATAAAAAAAAAAAGAAAGAAAGAAAGAAAGGAATTACATGACGTTGAGGTTAAAATCCTTTTATTTCTGCTAGAAACTCCAGGTTGCACGTGGTCTCTTCCTCAGGTTTACATTCCTCATAACAACAACTTACCACAGTGGGATGCATTTCAGTTTAACGCTCCATAGAGGCGGTGCTCTTGCGGGCCTTTTGGTCACAATCTTCTTTCACTGCAAGCTTTGTCGGCGCCACATAGCCTAGTCCTTCTTTGTAACCACATGTAATAGAAATCTCCTGACGTCACTGCTTGTAACGCACAGCAGTATTACTATTATTGTTTATGTGTTGTTTGATAATTATTTAGTAAGCGTAATTTAAAATTTATTTGAAATATTTTTTATTTTGTAATAAAATTAAAAGAAAAAAAAAACTCTCCCATCAGCTGTTTTCAGATTATGCATTTGGCCCGCATGCAATTTGAGTTTGAGAACACTGGTTTAAATTGTATGGAATAGAAGAAAATATCGCAGAACAGCAGTTTACGCATCGAAAAGCAGCGTCCTTAGCCAGCGTGACCTCTACCTAAAGAGTATTTGCCTTTTGTCATTGTATACAAACCTGTTTCAGCCATTTTTTGTTGCAAACAATGGAAATGCTTTCTAGGTTATGTATGCAGAGAACAGTTTTCCATTGATAATGTTTGACTCATTTATATCTGTATTTCGCGTTTCGAAAGCCTTTTATAATGAAATATGAAATGGCTTTGAGCATTGGTTTCTAATCAGGGATGCAAGATAGCCTTTTTTTTGGGGGGGGGGGAAGGTTAGAACGGTAAAATTGTTTATATGTGGGACTGCTATGACACCTAGTTGTGCACTTCCCTTTTTTATTGCCAATTTTTAAAAATTTTTATAGTACCAAAAATATATTTCCGACCCCGCTTACTCGGCCTAAAATTCCTTTTCTGGCCTTTATTTCACAGTGTTGTATTTCTGGCCTTTATTTTTCAGTGTTGTAAACATGTTTCCAATTACAGAACTGTTTTAAATTACAAAAATATTCGTTTTGGAAATTTCAACTTAAAAAAAAAAAAAAAATTCGGTGGATAACGAAACCTAACTTTTAATTCTCCCGATTCCTATGGTTATTTTTGGGAAAGTTTTATACTTGATATGAAAAAATAAAAATGCAAGAAGTTTGATTCCGGTACTACAAAAATTGACCAGGACATTTCATTTCAAAATTTGCAGTTTTTGATGCCGTTTTTAACTCTGCTTGAGGAATCGGTTAATTAAGTTAGAATAAATCGAGGAAATAAGTTTAAATGAAGTGCAGCAAAAAATGTGTTTAACTTAATAAGAACAAGGAAGTCGTGGTGTCCACAGAAGATTTTTTTTATTTAAAATAAATTAAATAATTGTTTAAAAATTACTTGAAATACAATTCGAAAGTAATACGTTGGAACAACATTGTTGTTTGGCAATGAATATGTTCCCAAAATTTAGTGATAAGGTACTAACTGTGCACATCCCATTTGCGACGACGTACTTATGCGTGCTTGGGTTTAGTGCCCTTTTGTAAAATAAAACTCGGAATTCGTTTGGATGCCCGACAGATAGGCGAATTACTATTAGCAACAAAATGCCACGGTATAAAAAATTCTTCACCTGTGAACAGGAACAAAAATGTTATTAATTTCTTTTGAAAGGTTAATGCAAATATCAATTTTGTAATATTTTCTTATTTCCGTGTTTCATATCTGTTTATCGTTAAAATTTCATTACACAACATTTTTTTTTTTTTTGGAAGCGTAAGTGGTTTAAGGGTATATGGAAACATGGGGATGGGAAATGTTAGGAGCCAGTGATTTAAAAAGCGCCTGTTGCGTTTTAAAATCGAATTGCGGCAGCTTTGGTATTTCTGATACTAGAAATTATATTAACATTCGTTTCAGAAAACGCGTGCACTTTTCTCATACCCTGATCTTCACCTGCGCAACTGCTTTCTAAAGCACTCAGTCATTAATATTAGTTTTGCAGCGTTGCTAAATAGAACATCGCGGCATGTGGGGCATAAATAGCAAAAAATAGGTGTCATGTATTTTTTTACATGCTGTTTCTGTAAGCATTCATATTTGGCAATAAAATGGGTGATGTGACATTTACGCACATGGCCGTTCCGCACAAGGGACATTTGCGCACATCATCCGTGCAGGAACAAATTTTCTAACAAGTGTAACCACTTATGGACAACAAGTGACATTTCCGCACAGTATATCAGACACAATGAATTAGCCTGGTTATTTATTGACATGATTTTTTTATAAATAGTGTCCATTCCTACTTTGATAGTAGATTTCAGATAACTATAATTTTCTTGCTTGCATGCATACACCATTACTCCAAAACCATTGGTCAGAATTTCAAAACAAATTAACCAAATTTATAAACTGTAAGTTTAACAAAAGCAATTACTACGTCTCTCACCGAAATGTTTAGAAATTAATCTTTATGTTAAAAAATTATTGATTTTGAAGCTACGGAAACAATATAAATAAATAAAATATTATTTTGTAGGAAAATATAATTCTATTATTTTTAACGTAGGTCATTTTAGTTATACATTATTTTGCTAATTGAAAAGAAAAGTCAGCTAAAAGCACTATTACGAATTGTGCATATATGTGAATAGTTTTAGTGATATTATATGTAAATTGTAGTATGTCTTAATAATGTAACATGATCGGCCTCAGGTGTGCGAAGCATCGCCGAAAAACAGCTTTAAGTCCATTTAACATTGAGGAAAGCGCCAAGCTGTGGATGGTTTTGGCGACTAATTTTTTTCGCCAACTTTGGCGAGAAATCACTAAAAGACACCAATCCTGGCAATTATTTAACGACATATTGGTTTTATTTCTAATGTAATTGTAACTGATTCGAATTCTATGTAACTGTAACAGTATCCGGCTCTATATAAATGTAGTTGTGGATGCCTTCCAGCAATTTCGAGAATCCGAAGGTACTGGAAATTTCTCGGCGGATGGGAGAAAAATACAGAAGACCAGAGAAGCATCAGTTTTCAGTTGCACTTTCATGCTATATGCAACGTTAAGCGCCGAAGGGTCCCACTTCACGTGAGAGAATAAAATTGCGCTTCGCTTAAGCAAAGAACCTCTATGTAAAGAAGGAAAGGCTCCATAGACGTAATGTAAACCACTTTATCTGCAACGCCGCTACAAAGAAAAGGGAACATTCGCCAAGGGATTTGGCGACGAAATCTGTTGGCGAGAATTTTCTCTCTGTGATATGCCGGTTCTTTGGTACCTAGCCGACATTTTCCCCCTTCGCGACGTGTATAGGAAATTGAGGAACACGGGTTAAGATGAATCGTTCTTTGACTTGTCGCGATAATTTAAACTCAGAAATGATGAAATATTAGGTGAAGTTTCACTTTCACTGGCTGTTGAACTCCATTGTCCATATCGCTACTTGAAACCAAAGAACCTATTCTTTGTTTAAACTCTTGCTAAACGTAACGGTCGAACCTGTCCAAACCAACTTCGACATTCAGCTTCGAGCTTTGGCGCTTTTTGGCGACAGATATTTGCATGCGCAGTTGTTTCCCTTTTCGTTGGAAGGGAGCCTATTCTGCTTCTGCGAAGTTTTCCTTCTTAACAGTACATATTCTTTGACTTAAGTGACCAACAATAATGTGTTATATTCGTATTCAGGTTTCAGTTAGGAGCCACTAAACAGCTACCGTACTCTTACTAACTGAAAACTGTTTGAAAATCTGCAGGATAGCCTTCTCTTATAAGCAAACTTAATTCCATTGCAAAGATTGATCGCGCATTGCTTGATAATCGTGGCATATAGATAAAATTGGAAAAGTTTTCACTTTAAATTCAGTGTTTAGGTCAGAGTATTCAAAGATCATTCTGCGAGCTTACGCATTTGAGAATTTTTGTATTGCCTTGTGTTCAACGTTCCTAATAGTTTGAAGTAGTAACTACTTATTGTGTTTTGCCATACTGACGAGAGCTGCATATGAAGGCTTCTCTGTGAAAGGTTTCAGGACTATAAAAAGTATTTTTATTTCTTTTTTAGAAAATAAATTTCATCAGGCAATCATCAATTCTATGTGCATTCATTCTATTACGAAGCCGTAAGTACGTAACAGTATTGCTATGCCTGTATAATGTTGCCCGCAATACATATTACAATATTATGTGGATGGCTCAATTGGTATTTTATTTAAAATGTTTTACTATTGGAATGTAAAACAAAAGTATCCAAAACATTATCGAGAATATCGAACTAAGTGTACAAACTTTCATGCTCATAAGCCAGTTAGTTATAAAGATAATGAGCTGTAAAATGAATTATATTTTAGAATATTTTGTTAAAGTATTTTTTGTTTGTTTTTTGTTATTGTTGTTTTGGGAATATTGTGTTATTTGTTATATAAACTGATTTTAAAGTGAAGTGTCAATATTTTCCGATTTGCCCGCAATTGTCATATACGCAGCTGCCAATAAACCATAAAATATTATAGATAATTAAATATGAAACACAGAACATCCAAATTAAAATTTTTGGATTTCTATGCGGCAAATTTGCGTGGAAACGTTGTAGCTGTTTTATCGAGTTTTAACGAAAGTTTCCCACCGCCGCAAATATCATCTGCACAGACAGGTCGCGTTGGCGTGCTTAATCATACTTTGTCAACAATTTTGGCCATTTGAAAGAAGAAGACTTGCTTTAGAACACTGTATTCTGAAATTTGTAAAAAAATACCATTATTATTAAGCACAAGGTGTCCGAAATGCAACTTTTACAGTACCAGATTCGAACCGTCATTTACTTTCAGTTCTCCTGCGAAAAGGTCAGCTACAGAATGTCACCAAATCTTGTGTGCAGCTTCAAGTACTAATGTTATATCATATGACACTGTGAAAGTTTGATACCGAAAGTTCAAAAACAAGCACTTTGACATTCAAGAAGCAGAGCGCTCTGGCCGTCCTACTGATGTTGATGAGGTCCGCCTGCGAGAACTTGTGGAAGAAGATCAATATGCAACCACTAGAGAGTTTATTAAGGCATTAGACATTAGTGCCATGTCCATTAGTCGGGCTATGCATCGCATAAACTTGACGTACAAGTTCAGTCCCTGAGTGCCGCTTGAGCTGACTGAAGCAGATAAGGACAGACGTGTTCGGGCTTGCACTAATCTGCGTAAATATTAACGCAAGGACAAAATTCTGGACCGGATCGTCACTTGTGATGAAAAAGTGGATTTACTTCAACAACACAGGTCGGAAACTAGGTTGGTCTGCGCCCCGTGAGCCCGTTGGCAGCGTCACAAAGCGCAATTTGGCTAACAAAAAGATCATGCTTTGTATCTGGTGGGATTTCCGTGGTATTATCTGTAAAGAGTGTCTGCAAAAAGGTACCCTCGACAGTAAGATGTACAGCGAGGTGCTAGTCCGTTTTGACGCTGCTATCAAGAAAAAATGTGGAACTGAGTGCGGCAAAAAGCTAATATTCTATCAAGATAATGCAAGACCACGTGTGTCTGCATTCAGGGGTTAGCTTTGTACGGACTCGATTGGGATCTTTCGAAATTTATGTTCATTCCAAATAAAATTCGTCCATGGTTTATGACTTATTTTTAAAATTTGTATTTTTAAATAATTTTTATGAATTTTCGAAAAAATTTTGAATTACAACCTTTAAAATTTTTACCATCATCTTAAAGTAGATGTATTTCTAGGCACACTTGCAAAAAATTAGAGTTTTTATTCAAAATTTTTTAAGATATACATGAATATACATACTGGCTCGTTTTGAAATTTGGCATATTCGTTACAAGTAATAATAACGCCAAATGTGGTTTACGCACTTTGTTAAAATTATTTGAAAGTAATGAATGTGACATTTTTTCACTCGTTCAAAAAAAAAAATGAAAGGAAAATAGGTTGCTGTAAATTAAAAAGTTCGCCAAGTGAATTATTCTTGGCGCAAACTGAAAAAAATGGCCCAAGATAAATTTTTAAATTTCCCCGTAAATTTTGCACCAGATTTTACAAAATTTAATGTTTACGCATAATTTGAGTCGTGGAATCGAAATATGGAAAAAAAATCGATTTGTCGTTTCAGAAAAAGTCCAATTTTGTGTCAAAATACCAATATTACAACAATGCTATATCTAAATCTGATACATATCCAAAGTCGCGCTTTCGGGACATGGAAAACGCAATTTGAATTTCGTCAATCGCGCGAGCAAAACGTGAGATATAGAACTGTTCCCCCCCCCGTTTTTTTGTTTGCGCAGTGTACCTAATTGGCCCAGTAGAACGGGAGATATAATTTTTTTTTGGAAGTGTTCCTATATGTAGGAACATTAAAATAAAATGGTCGAACCTAAAACGTGGTCTGCATAAAAATGTTAAAGTTTATTGCGGAAATGGATATATAAGAATCTGTCAATAATTTGTATCTAGCGCTGTGAAGTTCCTCTCCTTAGCGGAAGACTTTCCAGAACTCTTTCTTCGCGAGGCTGAAAGACGCTTAAGGGAAGTGACGTAGCTACCCCGGAAAAACCGGTCGAGGCAGGCTGGTGGGGTGAAGACGGGACTTGTTTTTTTTCTTCTTGGGGAGTGAACCGGCAACCATGCCGTGTCAAAAGGATATGACTTAAACATGTTTTTTTTCTTTGCGCGCTATATATATATATTGTGTATAGTTTATTTTAATGGATAACAGTGTATTCGTTTTGTAGTGTAGCTGTGATTGTTATGTGTAATAAATTAGTGGATAAAATATCAAACGGATAAAGATTATTTCCTATTGTGGTGAATGCACCAGACGAACCCGCCTCGTGTTCGAATGAGCGCGAGGCGTGACAAGCGCTAAAGTCTTTTTTGGCAGTGTGTGTTTCAGTTCTTCTTGCGAGAGAAGCTTTTCAAAATTGAAGTTGATTAAAAGCTGTCTTCGATCAACAGTGTGCCAATGAGACTTAACGGTTTGGCAATCCTTTCCACTGAAAATGCAGTAGCTAAAAACACTAATTTTGACGAAGTTTTAAACAAATTTTCAGGAGTCAAAGGTCTCTAAACACCTTGATCGAAAACTACGAATTACGAATTGGTCTCTAAACACCTTGATCGAAAACTACGAATTACGAATTTGTTGTAGTTAACGTTGTTTTAACTAATTTGTGTATTAGCTTTAAAAATACGAATTTATTTTAGCTCTTTTTGTTGATAGATACGTTAGAAACATTTTTTTAAATGATTAAAAATGGCAGGATTAATAAACTTTTTTATACAATGTACGTCCAGAAAGTAAGTTCCGTTTGGTAATAAAAGTAAATTGTGTACAGCTACAGAAAAGTTATTTATTGCACAAAATTCAACAACTCTTAAACTACTTTTCCACATAACTGCCGAAATATTGCAGGCATTTGTCATAGCGTGGCACAAGTTTTTGTATACCTTCTTCATAGAAATTTGCCGCCTGTGTCTTCAACCAGTTGGAAACAGTTTCTTTCAGCTCGTCGTCATTGTTAAAGTGTTGACCGCCAAGGAAAGACTTAAGATGTAAGAACAGATGAAAGTCGCTAGGAGCGAGGTCAGGGCTGTACGGAGGATGGTCAAACACGTCCCAGCCAAATCCCTGTAGGAGGTTTTTCGTCACATTTGCAGTGTGTGGTCGTGCGTTGTCGTGAAGAAAAACAACACCTTTTGACAGCAATCCTCGGCGCTTATTCTGAATTGCACGGCGCAATTTCCGAAGTGTCTCGCAATAAGCATCTGCTCTGATTGTTTGACCACGCGGTAAGAAATTAATGAGTAAGATGCCTTTCCAGTCCCAGAACACTGTGCACATCATTTTTCGAGGTGTCAAGATTTGCTTCGGCTTAACCTTTGCTGGGGATGAAGTGTGCCTCCATTCCATTGATTGCCGCTTACTTTCAGGGGTGTCGTAAGAAACCCAAGTTTCATCTCCTGTGACTATCTGTGTCAGAAATTCTTCACCGCTTTCAGCATAACGGGTCAAAAACTGAAGTGCACTACCCATCCGTTTTGTTTTGTGTTGCTCAGTAAGAATCTTTGGTACCCAACGTGAGCAAAGTTTACGAAATTTCAGTTTTTCGGTAACAATTTCATGCATTAGTGATCGTGAAATTTGGGGAAATTCCATAGCGAGAGCACTAATTGTAAACCTTCGGTTTTCATGGATCTTGTCATCAATCGCGTGAACCAGTTCTTCTGTAACCAAAGATGGACGCCCACTTCGTTCTTCATCGTGCGCATCACTACGTCCGTCATTGAACTTTCGGACCCATCTTCTCACCATTGAATCACTCATCGCTTTTGGTCCGTAAACATCGCAAATTTGCCGATAAATTTCACTAGGTTTCACTTTCCTCGCATTCAGAAAACGAATCACAGATCTGATTTCACAAGCGGCGGGATTTTCAATCAACACCGACATTGTAAACAAGCACAACAAAGCGTACGTGACTGACAGCGATCTCCAAATGGCGCGCGTTTCTTCTCCTTGATACAGAGCGTCTACTGCGCATGTGCGGAACTGCGATCGCAGAGCTGCAGCGGAGATAAATTGAAACGGAACTTACTTTCTGGACGTGCCTCGTATATATGTAGGGCCGGTACTTACTATCTAGGAATATGACGTCTGTGAATTTATTTCAGAGATGGTTGTCTAGGGGCTCTCAATAATTAATCCGATTTATGGAAAACTCGATAATTTAATGGAAACAGGAGTAGTTGCTAGAAACTTACAAAGTGATTACATTCATAGAAGGAAATGGATGAAATTATTTATAGATGAATAGGAGTCAGCGTCTTTTACATTTAAAAATCTTTCAATCGCGTCTTCGTCTTAATGGTGGAATCATCTGTGTTCCATCACGCCAAAAAAAATCATTTTACACAGCTTGACACGTTATCCGATTATTATCGACGATACCATCCCACATCTGCTCGTCCATTCTGATGAAATGCGGCATTGCATTCTGGTAGTATGAGCATCAACATCTGGGGATCTGAAAAATAGAATTAAAAAACAAAATTAGTTTGCGTTGAATTTTGCCTCCGTCGTCATGGTCGTCTTAGAACATCACCGTCGTGGAATCTCATCTTCACCATTGTCTGGAACAATCTGTCTGGATTCGTCTTCGTACTTACGGTCTTCTTAAAATATGAATACGAATGCGTTTTTTTAGATAGCGTCTGGATATATCATCTAAATGAGTCTCATGATATCCTCATGATCCGTCATTCGAATGCATCTTCTTAAAATCGTGTTCTTTAGGCCGTCTTCCTTGATAATCTGCTATAAATGCCTGGATTATTTTAAAAAAATTACTGAAAAACTAATTACAAGACAGACGTTATCCAGATGTTAGCTGATAAAATACGTCATAACTACTAATAAACCAAAAAGAAATGCAAGCAGAGCAGACCTACCAGAAAGAACAGCCCCAAAGAGGAGGAAATGTGAAATAAAACTTTGTAATTGTAATATGACTACTAATATTTGTATTTCATGCAATAAAATGGTGTGCGGATAATTTCATGGCAAGCTAGATTATACATGCAAAAACTGCATTCGTGAATTTTAGTTAAAAAAGGATTGTTAGGTATATGAATTTTGTGAAAAGCATGCCATTTTTTTTCATTTTCTTATAATAGTAAACTCAGTTATACGTTTTTTAATTTAATATTTATATCTATTGTTTCTAATTACAAATTTAAATGTTTTAATTGAATAATATATTCATTATCATGTTCTCGTTTGTGTGTTTACCTTATAAATCCCCTTGGAGTCGAAATGACTCCGGCTGGCGGTCTAGGGGGATAAAATTTGCGGGCGTTCTAGTGTTAAATCAAGTGTCGAGAACCACTTGCTTCCAGAAAGAATGTCCAAAATATCGTCAGTTCTAGGAAAAGGGTAACTGTCTTTCTTCATAACTTTGTTCAACCGACGATAGTCAACGCAAAATCTGGTTGAACCGTCTTTCTTCCTGACGAGGACGATGGGAAATGCCTATGGACTTGCTGAAATCTCGATGAGATCGCTTTCTTGCATGTCCTTTAAAAGTGTTCGTACCTCCTCCTGTTTAGCAATCGGTAGACGTCTTTGATGTTGCTTGTTGCGTGAAACTGGTTCGACCCACGTCAGAAGACGAGCGGGAGAAAACATCCTCATGATCTTGACTGACATGTTCGGCAGCCTTCCTCTCTTCATCATTTAAATGCGTATTCTGCAATAACTCCGCTGTAATGCTCTCTGAAGACATGGATTCTGGAGTGTTAATGTTTCGTTTAACGCTGATCACTGGAGTACATCCTGCCACCACTTCACCTTTCTTAATAACTCTCGCCTTTCCAGTTACGTTGGCAACTCTCAACGGGATAACGGTTCGCGTTAGGTCGACGGGTACAGAGGCTACGAGTACTCTTTTTGTGTTATTACAGTTCTTGGGATATTCTATGATGCCGTAGCGAAAATTTCTATTTTCGGCTAAGGATCCAGGAAGCAAAAATTATGTTCTTGCTGGTATTGTGATATTATTGTCTTGTGCTATTTGTGGACAGATTTAACGCTTCATCATCAATTCCGAATAAGGCTATGGCCTCAGAGGTAGAATGCAATTCGTTATTTTTAAAATCCAAAGAAAAACTGTATTTCTTTAGAAAGTTCAATCCGAGTATGCAAGGTTCTCTAATCTGCTATATATGCCATGTGATGGTAAGTGGCACTTCCAAACGTGTTGGTAACTTTTAATTTTCCTCCGATTTCGAACTTCTCGCCTGACACAGTCTGGAGGGAAACGCAGGGCGGCGTGCAGATAAGTTTGCTTTTCAATTGTTAAGCCACATCTTTTCGAATGATGGTAACATTGGCTCCTGTATCGATGGTTATATTACAAGGAACTCCATTGATGTGTCCCATGATGAAAAGTCCGTTGCTGCCGCCAGTCACTGCAGAAATCTGAAGCGGATTAAACTGGGGCTTTACATTATCTGGCAACTTCTGCTCCGCGAGATGGCCACGAATTAGTTTCCTTCCTTCTTGATAAGCGCGGTCTTAACATCCGCGCCCTGGGGTGTTCTGCAGTTTCTTCGCATGTGTCCTTCAGCACGGCAGTTCCAGCACTTTACGGTCGTTTTCTTGTGACCAATATTCCATGTAAAGGCATTCACTTTTCTGGTTGAATCGCCTAGGCGAGCAGTCATTTGATCCACTGGTTCTTGTATGTGAGTCGATAAAAAGTTAATAAAATTTATTCTTTTCACAAGAAATAAAACAAAATGCTGAAATATTTCCGCAGAGATATTCGTACAGTATCACAATATCTCAAACTTCAAACAGAACCCAATTCAAAACAGAGAAAGTGAATCCAATCTCACAGCGAATTCGCTACAATCAATAAGAGCATTAAGTAAACAAACAGTTCGCTTCAAACAACAGCAACTGAGTTGAGGTGTTTTAATTCGGCTTTTATAAGCTTTTTAATTATTCACTAGAACATTCTGGTCAAACCTATTTTCTCGATTTTTCTGGATGGCAACAGCAATTACGAGATATTTATTTATTAAACATTAAATGCACGCGCTCTTTTATTTTTACTTTTCCGACGTAGCTTTCTCTTCAAAAATCGTCTGCGTTGCACGGGAAAATAAAACAATTTTAGTTACAATTCTAAATAAATAGCTAAATAAATACGAAATCCGTAACAGTATATACTTGGCGTTCTGACCAATTTGATTTATGCCGGGTGATTCTTTTTGGCGTAAGTATTTATTTCAGATACCTCTTTCTAATTTCGGGTTTTTTTAGGAGATTTTCATTTCTTCCGTCGCTTTTTCTCAAAATTAAATGGTTTTATTTATAAGCTGAGATCAAAAATTTGTCATCGATTTTTAAACTACTACCGAGTTCAAATTTTGCACACACTATTTATGGATGGCAATACGATGTGTAGAGCCTATTACGTTTTTTTATTCTAAACTATACTGCTCTCGCTGGGATTCGAACTCCGATTGGTCCAAGACGTGCTTTCCAACTACACCACGACGGTATGCGGTAAGAAGAGAGAAAATATCATACATACTTCCTCTCTTAAAGGGCGTCTGGGAAGAAGTGGCAACATCCTCTTAAACTTCCTGTTTAAGAAGGTGTTGGAGTGGACCCAATCGTCAAATCTTGGCAGCGACGAAGTTTCGACCACTTTTTAGTTGTCGCAGCACTTCTAAAGATTTTGGACCAGGAAAGGTGAGACAATTTGGAATGCCCTCGCCGAGACTCAAACGCCGGACCTTCCGATTGCTAACCGGCCGTGCTTTCCAGTCACATTACCAAAGCACGCAAGGAGGGAGAAATTACCTTATAAATGTAGTGCAGCGATTTTTTTCAAAATTCGATTTATATATATATATGTATATTTTTTTAAAGTTTAATGTTGAAATCATTTTGTTTGCATACTTTCGTTTAAGGAACAAACTAAAACTCTCAGAATTTCGCAGTTTGCTTCATTGGACAAAGCGAAAAAAAAATCTTTCAAGTGAAGGTTATATGAGATTTTAACGTAATTCCTGATTCGAAGCAAAATCTTTTTTTTTTTAGTCCAAAGGGATTTAGTCCCGAAGGACTATTACTTTCGTTTTGCGATTTTGCGTCGGAAACACAAAAACGGCGTATCACTTTTCAAATTGTTGCCACTAAATGTTATCGCTCTGCATTAAATTTTAAAAAATGAAAAATCTGCATAAATGTATGCATATTTTTCTTTTTTTTTGACGTAGCTTTCTCTTCAAAAATCGTCTGCGTGCGTTGCACGGGAAAATAAAAAGGAATTCTAATTACAGTTCTAAATAAATAGCCAAATAAATGTGAAATTCGTAACAATATTCTCTAAAACTTTAACGAATTTTTCATTAACAAACTCAAAGATTTCAAAGCCAGCAATACCAACGTTGTACAGAAAAACATTTTTATCTCCAGCGCGTGAGAGCGTGTACCGAAATTTCTAAAGATATGCTCAATTTAAAATTATTTTGCGATATTGCTGTTGAACTGAATTTTATGGTTTAAGTGCGAAGAACATGGTATTTAACAAATAAAGGTAACACACAAAATGTTAAATAAACGCCCCTTTGGACGTAATCTAAAATCTGAAACCTTTCAGATTTTTTTTTAACCAAATTTAGGTGTACACCATATTTCTGTTTCAAATCTCGGCTGCGTGGGCATTTGCGTGTTTTTATCCATCTTTAACGTAGATAAGAGATAGTTTGCTTTAGAAAGTCTTCCATGAAGGTATGCTTTCCTTTAGGCAAATAACTCGGCAAATAACAATTTTCTTTAGGCAAATAATCGCGTGTTTTACGATAATTCAAAAAAAAATTACGTTCTACAGTTTAATTATTCACGGTGAATGAACTAAGTTTTAATTATTCACGGTGAATGAACAAGTTCTGAATATGTATATATATTATTTTATGCAAAATAAATGAAAATAAACAACTAAACAGATAAAATTCGTAATTTTAGTCTTGCTAAGGTTTAAACCAGGGATTCTCAACTGGTGGTACGCAAGAGAAAAATAGGTGGTACGGAAAGAAGCAAAGTATTCTTAACTATTAAATACAAAAATTAAAACTCTAACATCCTGATTGAGTTTTTTCTCTAACACTCGTAAATTTATGCGATCTGAGCTTTGTTCCAAGGTCAGCTTATAGACTTTAGCAAGAGGCGAACGATCTGTCTGCATGGCAGTTTTCGTGGTTTTTCTATGTTGTACGCTTCATAAATATTCTTTTAGCCATATACGGAACAAAATTTACCATAAATGATGTTTTTAAAATTAGTGATAGAGATGGATGCTGTATTTAATAGGAAATAATAATAAATTCCTACAAAAAATATAATAGTATCTCATTAATTCTCTTAGAGTTTTGTCAGCACTTTATGTCGCCATTTTCATATTGCTCCATTTTTAATGAGAATCATTTTTTTTACGTCGGTTTGATGTCTCTAACAGGAAGTATTTTATCTTCTTCTTGTTTTGTATTCCTTACTTTTCTACACGATTTTAGAATATCGTAGTCTGTTTTTGAAGAACTCGTAATATATTGTGAATTTAAATATTTGTGACAAAATAATAAAACAAACTTAGATTTTCAAAATGGAAAAGTGGCTAGGATTAACTAAGCGGAAAAGTGACGATTCACAGGCGATGGATCCAGGACAATGTACTAGCACTAAGAATATTGAAAAGGAAAGAAAAATTGTTTCCAGAAAATATAATGAATGTTATCTATCATTCGGATTTAATTGAAAAGGATCCTCAGCCTCAGCGTGTTGTTTGTAGTGAACTATTATCCATCAAAATATGAAGCAATCGTTTCTTAAAAGCCATCTTCAATCTAAGCATGCCAATTTAAAAGATAAATCTGAAGAATATTTTTAGAGGAAATTATCGGAGTTCAAAAATCATAGACAAATAATGAAAAGTTTTATTACTTCAAGTGAAAAAGCTTTGGAAGCTAGTTACCTGGTAAGCCTAAGAATTGTTAAAACTGGGCAGGCTCATATTATTGGAGAAAACCTTATATTACCAGCAACTGAAGATATTGTTTTAACAATATTCAACGAAAAAGCGGCTAATGAACTTAATAATATTCCGCTATCAAATGATACAATAAGTCGACAAATTCATGAAATGGCAAATTCCGTAAAATAGACACTTATTCAAAAAATAATAGACAGTGAATATTTCGCATTGCAGTTGGATAAAAGTACTGATATAACGAAATTTGTTCAGTTATTAGTTTACATACGTTTCGAAGAAGATAAACGAATTGTCGAAGAGTATTTATTTTGCAAATCTCTTCATGATAGAACAACTGCAAATAAAATTTTAAAATTGACAATTTTATGTCTGAGAATTATATTCCTTGGAATAAGTGCATTGCCGTATGCAGTGACAGAACTCGAGGAACTTTAACAGGAACTCGAACTTTAACAGGAAAACTTTCTGGAGTGATTTCTTAAAGAAAGTCTCACCTGTAACTAAATTTACTCACTGCTTCACATACATCGTGAAGCTTTAGTAGCCAAACCAATCCCTAAAAGCTTGAAAATCGTTTTAAATCAAGCTGTGAAAATTGTTAATTTTATTAAAGCCGAGCTTTAAATTCAAGATATATTTACGATTTTATGCCAAGAGATGGGCAGAGAACATGAAACGCTGTTGTTACATTCCGAAGTAAGGTGGTTATCCAAAGGCAAAGTTTTAAATCGTCTTTTTGAATTTCGATCAGAAATTCAAATTTACCTCTGCGCTTCAAAATTTGAATTGCAAAAATGTTTATGTAGTGAATTATGGTTGGCGCGTTTAGCATATTTAGCAGATATTTTTGGAAAGTTAAGTGAATTAAATTTAGGACAAAATGTTAATCTGTTTACCGTTAGAGATAAAATAAAGGTAATGATAAAAAAAAACTCGAGCTAATAATCAGAGTATTGGATAATAATATTTTAAGCTTTTTGCCACTTTCAGAAATTTTCTAACCGAAAATGATTTGAAAATAGAAGAATTAGCATCCGACATTAAAAATTATTGTTTTTCATTGATAAATAATTTCGACATGCATTTTCCCGAGGATTATGAAAAAACAAATTTTATTAGAAATCCATTTAGTTCAAATATGCCTGAAATTTTATCTCTCGAAGAAAAAGAACAGTTGATAGAAATTTCCTACGTTCGAACTCTAACTGAAGATTTAAAAAATAACACACTTATTAACTTTTGGTTGAACCGAGAAAAAGAATTTAGAAGCATTTCAAATAAAGCTATTAAATTTTTATTGCCTTTTTGCACAATCTGTATGTGTGAACAAGGATTTTCTTCCGTTTTATATTTAAAAAATAAGTACAGAACAAAATTAAATGCCGATTCTAATTTACGCTTGAAACTAAGTGAAATAAAATCAAACATTAAGAAATCGATTTCTCTTAAACAGGCCCAAATTTCGCATTAAATTTTTGAATTAAAGTATTATAATTTAAATTTTTATAATTAAAATGGTAACCAATTTTTAATTTAATATTTTTATGTGTGCATATTTAATTCGAATAGCCAGTAGGGTGTGCAAATGGCAAAATAGCCCAGAAGGGCTATTAATTTCAAAACGGCATTTGGCGCCGATTCACTTTTCAAACTGTTGCCACCAAATATTATCGCCATGCATTATATTTAAGGAAACTAAATAATGAAGAATTTACATGAATGCATGAATGTTTCTCGCATTGTGAAAAAAACAGCGGTACCTAGAGCCATCAACTTTTGAATAACGTATTCTTCGAACCGAACATAGCCACTTGAAAGCCCGAATTTTGAACTTGTTTTATTATCTATTTCAAATTTTGCAAACTTTTAACGAATTTTTTATTAACAAACTCAACGACTTCAGTGGGTCCAATAGAAACACTGTACGAAAAAAAAAAAAAAATAATCTCCAGCGCGCGAAACTGTGTATCGGAAATTATAAACATATTGTTACGAAAAATTCGGCGGTTGCGCCTGTATGTAAGCTTTCCGGCATAGCACTAGGGTTGCCATAAAATAGTGTATGGCAGGGTTGCCAGATTGGCGACTTTATCGCCCATTTGGCGACCAAATCGGCGATATCCCATGGTCCAATCGGGAAGCTAACTTCCTGTCGAGATATTTCTCGAAACGTGTGGAACTTAAAGAAAAGCTATATAAACCCTTGCGTTTCTGAGAGCAGTTGTTGTGAAGTGTGTGATTAATTGTGATTAATTGTGAGAATAGCTGTTTACTGTGAGTGCTAAGCTACGCGAGAGTTTTGTGAACGGAAAGCGATCGAGATAGTGCTTTGCCGTGAAGCTATCTTTTACAGTATAGCTTGACAGTGTATTGGTGATTGTTCCACGGTGTTTATTACAAGTTTAGTGTTGCCGTGAAGCTACCTTTACAGTTACAGCCTGAAGCTGTGTTGCTGATTGTTTCAGCGTATTTATTGTAGATTTTCGACGCTTTTAAAGGTAATTTTGGAACTGTGCTGTAAATAGTGATTCTTCTAAATAAATTGTGCTTTTTATTGTTCTGCATCGTGTTTTCATCGGATACTCTCAAATCTAGGAACCCGTATAAACGCAACAATATGCTGTTTTGCTGCTTTTAAATATTTTATGATATTGCTGCTGAATTAAATTTTATGTAGTTTAAGTGCGAAGAATATGATATTTAATACATAAAGTTAACACACCAAACTTTAAAAAAACGCCCTTTTGGGCGTAATATAAAATCTGAAAGCATTCAGATTTTCTTTCTTTCTCTTTAGCCCAAAGAGCGTTAGCCCAAAAGGGCTATTAATTTTGTTTTGGCATTTTACGTTGAAAACTTTAAATGTCCTTTCAATTTTCAAATTGTTGCCACTAAATATTATCGCCCTGTGTTATATTTAAAGAAATTAAATAATGAAGAATCTGCGTAAATGTATGTCATTTTCTAGCATTGTGATAAAACAACGGTACCTAGAGATATCAAATTTTGAATAACGTAATCCTTCACCGAATATGGGCATCTGGAAGCCTAATTTGGAATTTGTGTTATTATCTATTTCATATTTTATAACACATTAACGAATTTTTGATTAACAAACTCCACGATTTCAAAGCGATAAATGGCAACACTTTACGGGGGAAAATAATAATAATAATAATAATTTTTCAACGCCCTTGACTGTGTATCGGAAATTCTAAAGATATGTTCTTTTAAATACTATTTTGTGATATTGCTGTTGAATTGAATTTTACGGTTTAAGTGCGAAGAACATGATATTTAAGAAATAAAGGTAACACACAAAACGTTAAAAGAACGGCCTTTTGGGCGTAATATAAAGTCTGAAAGCTTTTAGATTTTTCTTAAAAATTTTTTTTCAATGGCGGGCCTTCAGCCGACGTCGGCTGCTACTAAGGCTAGAAGTGGATTATGGAGGCACTAAATAGGGGTCACCTTTGCCTCCTATGAAGGGACGCACAATTACAGCCATGTCTTCTCCGGGATTCGAGCCAATGCCCCTCAGTAATTTTAATAAATGGTAAATGAAATATAAAACAATAAATAAAAGTAAGTCTAATAAATATAATAATTAAAAAATAAAGTTATAAAAATAATAAATTTAGTAAAAACAATAAAAATTACAATAATAAATAACGGTAAT
>KK116131.1:89531-102754 GCA_000611955.2 Stegodyphus mimosarum
TATACGTTAGCTCTGTTGATAAAACAAAATTCAATAAAATAACGCGCATTTTATGCGATAATGGCTCCGAAAGAAGTTGGTGTACGAAGTCCCTTGCAAATGGTTTAAAATTAAAATCAATTAGAAAGGAAAGATTGTCAGTTTTTTCCTTTGGCTCAGCAAAGCCTACCGAGAAATTATATGACGTAGTAGAATTAAAATTATCTAGTAGATATAACCCTAATCAGTGTATTCAAATTGAAGTGTTAGTGGCCGACACCATTACAGCGGCATCTGTTTCTGTTCCAAATAAAGAAGTACAAAATATTATGCAGTCCCGCGGATTAGTTTTAGCCGACTGCTGTGACAGTAATATAAACATTGAGATATTAATTGGTGCAGACGTGTTTTGGCAAATTATTGAAGCCTCTACATTCGAAAAAATAAACCAAGAAATTACTTGCGTGCCAACAATTTTCGGGTTGCTTTACAGGGAAGTCAAGATGTTTACAGTTCAAATGTTAAGACTGCAGTTTCAGCGAATTTTTGTGTAGCCGCTTCAGATGTTCAGGTATTGTGGGAACTCGATGCTTTAGGAATTAAAGAAGAGTTAAATATAGTTGATAAAGCGTTGATAGATGAATTTGAGAAAAATTTAAAATTCGCGAATGAGAGATATGAAACTGATTTATTATGGAAATTTAGCTATGACGAATTAGGAAACAATTATTTTTTAGCTAAAAAGCGGTTTCAGGAGTTAGAAAAGAATTTTTCTACAAATGATTGGGTTGCTAATGAGTATAGGGAAATAATAAATGACCAAAAACAAAATGGAGTTATTGAGGAATGTGAGAGAGATGAGCATGAGTATTTTATGCCTCATAGAGCAGTTGTTAGAGAAGATAAAGAAACAACCAAAGTTCGGATTGTCTTTAACTGTAGTTCAAAATCTAAAGGTAATCTTTCCCTGAACGATTGTTTGGAAACTGGCCCAAATTTAAATCCAAATATTCTTGATGTAATTCTAAAATTTCGTAATTACAAAATAGCGTTCAGTGGTGACATAGAGAAGGCTTTTTTAATGATAAAAATTTCTGAAAGAGATAGAAAGTTCTTAAAATTTCTTTGGTATTCAGATAACCCTAATGAAGAATATAAAATTATGAGAATGAAAAGACTACCGTTTGGATGTAAAAGTTCCCCTTTCATTTTGAGTGCTACGATAAAGCATCATATAAAAAAATATGAGGGAAGTAAACCTAAGTCATTTGAAATGTTGAATTCATCACTTTACGTAGACGATTTATATTATGGCGGAGACAGTGTGAGAGAGTCATTTGACTTGTCGTCGGATGCTGTATCAATATTAAAGAGTGGTGGATTTAATTTGAGGAAACTGAGGTCGAACAGTAGAGAATTAGAAAAACTGTGGATAGAACATGGACTTAGCGATAGTGAGATGGTGGGAGTTCAACAGCTGAAAGTCCTAGGGTTGAATTGGAATCCTGATAAAGATGAGTTGTCGTTGGAGGTGAAGGGCTTGGTGGATTCGTGGAAAACGTTGCGACGCACTAAAAGATGTGTTTTGCAGACAGCTGCAAGAATCTTTGATCCTATTGGTTTGATTGCGCCATTTGTGATACGTATAAAGTTATTGTTACAGGAAATTTGGGAGAGAGCGTGTGATTGGGACGAAGAGTTGCCAGAGGACTTGCGGCAAAAGTGGATAACGTGGTGTAGCGAAACTGGAAAATTAATAGACGTTACTATTCCGAGATATTGTTTCCTGGATTGCAAGAATGAGCAAGCGGAAGTACATGTGTTTTGCGACGCTTCACCAAGTGCTTACGGAACAGTTGTTTATTTTAGATATTGTGAGAATAATGCGAATTACAGAGTGTCCTTTATAATGTCGAAGAGTAGAGTCTCACCTTTAAAGAAACTAACGCTGCCGCGGTTGGAACTGATGGCCATGGTGATAGGTGCTGGAGTGGGAAATTACTTTAAGAGTGTTTTCAAGGATAAAATTGGAAGAATAGTGTTTTGGAGTGATTCTTGTATTGCATTGTATTGGGTGAAGGGAAGTGCGAAGAGATGGAAACAGTTCGTTGCCAACCGGGTTGTGGAAATTCAAGATCGATCGAGTCCGAGTGATTGGTACTATTGTCCGTCTGAGGATAATCCCGCGGATTTGCTTACTAGAGGAATCTCGGCTGAGAAGTTGGTGCTTCATGAGAAATGGTGGTCAGGTCCAATTTGGCTTCGGAAAAGTTTTGAGAGTTGGCCTAACCAACGGGTTAGAGAGTTACCGAATGTGGACAATGCGGAAATACTAACAGAGCAACGGAAAAATTCTGTCAAATGTTTTGTAGTGCAGTTGGAGTTAGTTGAGCAGCTTTGGAACAAATTTTCAGTTTGGAGCAAGTTGCAGAGAGTTGTCGCTTGGTGTTTAAGGTTTATAAGAAATGTGAGGGGGGATAGGATTTTGACTCCCTTCTTAGAAACAAGTGAACTAAAAGAAGCGCATGATATTATAATCAAACTAGTCCAAAGAACTGACTATAAAAAGGAAATATCTACTTTAGAGAAAGCGAGAGTGTTAAAGAAAGGTTCTTTAATTTCTCTAAATCCGTTCTTGGACAATAGTGGCTTACTACGTGTAGGAGGACGTTTAAGAAATGCCAGCTTACCAGAGTCTGTGAAACATCAAATAATATTACCTAAGAATCATCCCGTTACAAAATTATTAGTGAAATTTTATCATCTTACTTACATGCATGGAGGAGTACAATTAGTTAACTCTGCGATGAAACAAAAATATTGGATTATAGGAGCAAAGGCTGCAATACGCAGAGAAATAAAAAGGTGCGTTATCTGTGCCAGATTTTGCTCTGAGCTTTCGAAACAAGTGATGGCTGATTTACCTTCTGCGAGAGTGAATCCTGGAAGACCATTTCTTAGATCCGGTACTGATTTTTCAGGACCATTTTTGATCAGCCCTAGACGTGGAAGAGGCGTTAAACCACTGAAAATGTACGTGTGTGTGTTTGTATGTTTCGCAACGAAAGCCGTCCATTTAGAACTTGTTAGTGATCTTAGTGCTCAGGCATGTATTGGAGCTTTGAAACGATTCATCGGACGACGTGGAAAGCCAGCTGAAATATTCAGTGATTGTGGAACAAATTTTATCGGTGCAAAGAATTATTTAAAAGCTTGTACGATAGAAGCCCTTGGTACTTATTTGACCAATGAAGGCATTAAATGGACAATGAATGTTCCATCAGCCCCTCATTTTGGAGGCCTATGGGAGGCTGCCGTTAAATCCATGAAGTTTCACATGAGACGTGTTATAGGATCGCAGATCCTCTCACAAGAAGAATTTTCAACGTGTCTGGTGGAGATTGAAGCCATACTTAACTCCCGTCCTTTAGTGGCTGCTTCTGAGGACCCAAATGATTTTTCTGTCATTACACCGGGTCACTTCATTATCGGTTCCGAGTTAAAGAGTGTTCCTGAACCTGATGTTACAAATGAGAAAATTCCCATTCGTGAGCGGTGGAAATTAGTCACACAGATTTCCCAATCGTTTTGGAAATCGTGGTCAAAGGACTATTTGACTCAGTTGCAAGTGCGCAACAAGTGGAAACTCCCCAGTGCCGATTTACGTGTGAATGATTTAGTGCTAATCAAGGATGAAAACTTGCCGCCACTTAAGTGGAAAATGGGAAGAGTAATTCATACCTATAGAGGAACTGACAATAGAGTAAGAGCAGTGAACTTAAAAACTGTTTCAGGTGAAATTAAGAGACCAATCCATAAACTGGTCCGACTTCCTGTGAATGACTGATTGCTTTGATTTATTTCTTTCATTTATTTATGTGTGATATTTACAGTTTGCTTAATTTAATGTTTGCATTTATATTTCAGTTTGTTTAATTTCTAGTTAAGCTGATGACAGGGTCATGGGGGCCCAGTGTGTTACGACATCCACTGCCCACCGAGAGAGGGCGCTGTATAAACCTTCTAGTTTTCTCTGTAATATATTAGTGAGTAGTAATAAAAGTGTTGTCCGAAGAGGTCGTGTTAAATTTTTCTAAGTGTGGAGTCAAAGTTTCTGCTCCCTGTACAAAAGAAGTGAACATATATATTGTGACGTTTCGTCTTCTTTGCTAACATACAATACGAAAACTCAGAACGAAACTTCGGAACTTTTAAAAATTTTACGTAAATTGTCACTGTGTCTTGTAAGTACCACAGAAACAGAGAAATGATGTAAAAGACGCTTTTATTTGACTCAAATAAAAATTAACAGACGGCACCACTCATGCTTACAAAAAATTTAACAATTATGGCTTAAATCCAAATTAATAGATTAAACTGAAACTAAAACAAGTAAGTTAGCCTAATGGCTGCTTATTATAATAACTCGCAACTGGCTCTGACCTAAGGTCGACTTAACAAGCCTAATGGCGAGAATAACCCATTGCTGCAAAGTACTATTAGCAAGTGAATCAAATTTAGCAATGTGGCCTTCAGTAGGCAGAAGACGCTTTGATTCTACCCTCTATGAACATTCCTTTAAATACTTCGTTCTTTCTCCCTCATTTGAATATCACGCGAGCTCGAAATTTACATTCTGGCAGGAAAATGACAATGAGGAAGATAAGGAAAACGGTTTAACATAAAATAACTGATTAGAAACTAAAACGATACTCTACCATACCTCTCTCTGTCTCTTTATATGTATATATACAAAGAGCAACAGTAATACGCCAAAAATTAAAAACAAAAGTTTTAACCAGTCCTGCATTGTATACAGGGCTAAAGTAAATTAAACTTAAAGCATCTAAAGTTGAAATTAATTTGGAATAAAAAAAGGCAGTTCCCCAATAATATTAATAATTGGATAAGAGGTCTAACATTATATCTAAATAAATCAAAATTAATATAAGAATTCATCAATAGAATAAACCCGAAAAAGAAAAAAAATATATATATAAAAATTATAAGAATGTGAGAATATAAAAGTAAAAAATTAATCTCTTTTTTTCTGAAACCTTAATTCAGAACTCGTCAGGGGAAAATGATTTAAAGTTTCATAAAAGTCGATTAATATGTTTTGAATACATGTTTCTGAATCATTTAAAATCAAGAACCGTAAAAATATTCAATTAAATTTTCATTTAAAACATTAAAATTCATTTAAAAACAGAAGTCCGAATCTCAAGTATATCCAGAATTTTCCCTACGCGAATTCGAAACACTTGGAAAAAAGAGAAAAAAATGAATACATACAGTAATTAAACCTGCCCATTCAGAGCTCTGTGTAGCTCTAAGTAAAACGCAATTGATTCGAAAATTTGTAGCTGGACAATTCAAAGAATGCGTAAAAGTGCCCCCCCCCCGAAAAGTAAAAAAAATTCTATTTAGGCGGCGCATTACATCGGAATATAAACAAACTACAGATTCCAATACAAACATCGTTTATTCGTTACAGATTATTTAGCTATGTAAAGCGTAGTGTTTAATGTTGGCCCCTTCATTAAAGTGTAAAATGTGCTGGCAATGAACATGGTGTTCAACAGCTGACCGCAGCTGATCGTCTGTGATCCTTCACACATGCAGCGTTATACGGTTCTTCAGGTCATCCGAAGTTGCTATATTTCCCTGATAAAAAAAAATGGTCCCATAATTAAAAATTACATGGCAGGAAATCGAGAGAACGGACCGGTTAAGGAGTAGGAAATGAACATCTAATCACCCTGTCATCTGCACAATATTGCCGCAAAAAACTGCATACATAATCAGTTAATTGAAGAGGCACGGTCCTGCATAAAAGTGGCAGACGCAAGGCATTGTCGCTGCTGAAATTGAAGTTAGGCGAAATTGTTGAGCATGTCATGATATCTGAGGGCCATTACAGAGCATGTAACATTGTCATTATACACTGCTCGACAATGAAAATGCAACACCAAGAAGGAGTGGTCAGAAATTTATGCAAATTTTAGAGTAGATGCACGTTACTGAGTTATGCGAATGATGTTAAATACGCAGCTCTCCGACGCACGTGAAATAAGATATAAAGGAAGGAACGTGCAGAATGGGCAATATTCGTGTCGTTATTTCTGCCAGACGAATTATCGAAGAAAGTTGGTTTTTGTCCCGGAGGATACGTGTAATAGAGAGAATGCTAGACCGCCGTCAACGAAGGCACTTCCAGCAGATAGACGATTTTACGAGGGATATGGTGATCGGACTGAGAAGGGCGGGTTGGTCCTTACGTCAAATCGCAGCTGATACCCATATGGATGCGAGCACTATGCATCGGCTGTGGCGAACATGGTTGGAACAAGGGAATGTGGGAAGAAGGAGGGGTGCAGGTGCAGCCAGAGTGACGTCAGCACGCGTGTATCAACGCATCCGCCGACAAACTGTGGCGGTCCCGCAAGTCACTTGTACCGCTATTCTGCAGCATGTGCAAGACCCTGGATGTTCCCGTGTTGACGAGAACACTTTTCCGTCGATTGGTTGAACGTTGCCTGCACTCACGGCGTCCGTTAAGAATACTGTCATTGAGCCCACAGCATGGACGCCAACGTTTATAATGGTGCCGGACTGGAGCGATGTGATGACAAAATGGCGAAACGTCGTGTTCTCAGATGAGTAACATTTCTGTTTATCCAGTGACAGTCTCCGCATACGTGTGTGGCGTCGACGTGGAGACAGATCTAAATCCGGCAGTAACTATGGAACGCCCCACCGCGCGACAACGTGGCATAATGGTTTGGGGCGCTATTGCCTACGATTCCAGGTCACCTCTAGTTCGTATTCAGGGCACTATGACGGCCCAACGATACTTGGATAATGTACTGCGGCCCATAGCAATCCCCTACCTTCAGGGGTATTCCATTGGCCAAATGCGACAATTTTATATGTCCACGGTTCCATTGAGGTGAAAACGTGCCTTGTCAGTCCAGGGGATGTTCTACGACTAGGAGTCATCGAATTCGTGTAAGAAAGGTCAGTGCAAAAGGTAAGCGACGGTCAGTGTCGGTAACAAGCAGATGTTGGTTGTGGTTGATCTTAAACGGAAAAAATTGCACTATTTTTCTCAGTATCTTCCACACTGTTACATATGATACGTCTGATTGTCGTGATAGTGCACGTGATTGATCATTCGTCAGTGACTGTTCGAGAACAATCGTCGCTATCTCTAAAACGACTTCTGCCGTAATAGGTTTTCGTCCTTTGTCACGCTGAAAGCATAACGCACCTCTTTTTCCAAATCCAGGTATCATGACTATGGGTCCCCGGCGCCACTTCTTTCGACTTCGAAATTCACAAAGGGCTGCTACAGCATTTCCCTGTTTTTTGTAAAACAGTTTCACGATTAACGCATGTTCTGACAAACTAATAGTTATCATAATTCAAAACGAATGCTACTTACTCGTTCTTTGAAAATGTTAAAATAGCCCACAGTTATTTATTGCATGTCTTTTTAAGCATTTTGTTTGTAATACGCCCCCTAACAGAATTTTTTTTTTTCCCAGATTTCAGATTCTTTTAGCACATCCTTTGAATTATCTCTCTACAAATTTTCGAATCAATCTTCATTGCAGTTACAACTATAGAGTGCTCTGACCAGGACAAGTGTAATTAAATCACCTTGCATATATACCCTCCACTCTTACCCGGCTTAAAAGGTCTTACTGGCCACATTTTCGCTATCGTTGGTCGTAGACATATACTTCCATGCATAGAAGTGTTTTAAGTAAGGAAAATATTTGTGTTTTATAAATTTCAAATTTTAAAAAAGTTAAGTTTGGATAAATAAAGAAATCTAACATTTAGGGTATCTGAGCACGTTCGGAACACTTTAAAAAAAATACGCAGTATAGGTATACTATAACCACTTCCTTTGATTTATTTTTTAGAAAGATCAATTATGGAATAACAAAATATAATGTATACTACTATTATCCTGCAAAAAATATTAAATATACGTAAAATTTTAAACAAATTAAAAAAAAATTGAAATACCCCTGCATGGATAACTACTGCAGTTATATAAAAAAAATCATGCAATAATAACTAGAGAATGAGGTATGGTTTTAAGGATTTCTTAAAAAGTGAAAAGTTTTCAGCGTACTGGAGTTTTTTTTATGATATTTTCAATAAATTTCGGATGTCATTATTTTAATAAAGGTCACAATTTCAAAAATATTTAACATATAAATCTTCTGGTACGTCATTCTCTAGATAACTACACATAGATTAAGTATACAAAAATAAAATAATAATAATTTGATTCATCTTGCACCAAGTTAAGCAAGTATTGAGCTGAAATAGATTTAGAGAAAAATGCATTTAAAGTTTAAAAATGCTATATTTTTATTATTAAATCTTCACCTAGATACCTAAAACTCCCCAAATTTCTAGGTTACACCTTCGTTCTGCTTAACTTTATCCCTTTTGCTTTATAAATCAGCCTATTTGTTTTTTCTGGCAATTTTTAATCTAGGTAGTGAGTGACATGATTCACTTATTCGCTCTGTGTCGAGCTTACTAAATTCTTCAATCACATATTCACCATGTTGTATACCTATACAATTTAAAAATCTAGTGAGCCTCGAAACCCGCTGTTAAATTTGTATAATAGCCATATACTATGATCCCAGTTTAAGAGTTCGTAATTCCACATACACATCCATCGGTATAAAATTTTCAAAAACGGCCATTACAATTTTGTTTGCATTTTATGTCTTTTCTTATAAGCACTATTCTATGAGCTTCTGCTCACATAGTTTCGTATATACAAGCTTAAGAATATTAATAATATTTTTTGGCAATCTTTTGAATTTGTCTGTGTTCATTCTTCCAATTGATGCAGCGCCCAATAGCGGCCGAGCTGTAAAATCTCTGAATAGTGGTAGCTTGGTCCGAGATTTAAATCCTGCGAACGGGCTGGCTGCAAGGGCCTTTTCTTCATTTTCCCTATGTGTAGGTGCATGCGAGCGAGTTTCCCTTAGAAAGTCCTCCACCAAGGTATCCCTCTCCTTACACGGATAGCTCTCGACTGCTTTGACATAATCAAATAAATCAAATCAAACCAACTGATGCAGAAAGAACTCGCTAACATTTACACCAAGCATCTGGTCCAACTGGGCACAAGCATGCAGAGGATGTTTGGCACTAGAGAAGGTGGGAAAACGTAGAGCAATTACAGCACTTTCATTGCTCATTTATATACATTGCTCCTGATTGTAAATCTGTAATAATTTTGAAGTTCGTCAATGAAGACATCCGTTAGTGGATGATGTTGATCGGTCCACTAGGACGTTTTTGTTTCTTCAATTTTCTAAACCTAGAATGGCGCTTTTGAATATAAACTGTGCATTCATGCTTGGTGACACTATTTAAACACAAATAGCGTTGATTTCACAAATCACTTTCAAAAACATCTCTTGTTTATAAGCAACTTTTTAGTTTTGGTTCGCTCGATGGGAATTGTTTTATTTAACATTATTTTCGTTTTTCTTTGCAATTCGTTTCATAGATTTGTTCCTTACACATTTACGTTTACAAATACTGCTTCGATTTTTTTATCACCCCACGCTAGACCGTTAGCTCAAGTTTGTTAAAAATAATCAAAGAATAACCGAATCAAATTTAAACTCATACGTTAACGAGAAACAAGCGTTTTCAATATGTAAATAATAAAAATATTGCATTTTATTTGAATTTCATGTTGCCGCACAGATTAAGATTCTTTTAATTCCTACTCTTTAAAAGCCTTTTAAATTATATTTCAAGGGGAAAAAAAACTGTTTATGTCCATTTCTGGCTGTTTTCTGCTCTTTGAATGCGGACTTTCGGTTATTTAAATGTCCATTTCTGGTTTTCGCGTCTTAATGAAATCCTTAATATCTCGGTCTCTAATTAATGCAGAAACAAAAGCAGACCTATTTCGAGAAGCTAAATAAACGATCTAACCAATGAATGAATACAAGAAAATTAGCGTCTTTGGCCAAAACAGACCTTTTCAACTTCTTTGGATACCTTAATGCGGTCTCACGGTTCCTATATTTATATTTGGTAAAGTGTTATACTCGTTATGAAAAAAATAAAAGTATATGAAGTTTGACTCGTGTACGACAAAAGTTGGCCGAGGTATTTAATTTCAAAATTTGCAATTTTTAATATCATTTTCAGCTTACCCTTATGGATCGGCTAATTACGTTAGAAGAATTAGAAGAAATAAATTTAAATAAAGTGCAACAAAAAATGTGTGTAATTTAATATGTGTGTAAGGAAGTCATGTGATGTTTGCATCAAACTTTGGTTTAAATCAGTCAGAATAAAAAGTAGAAAAAATATTCTTACTCATGGATTGTTTATAAATCCCTTGGTTTTTTCACTTAGTAACAGACAGGTTCAATTGAAAGTTAAATAAATATCTTACATTTTACTAAATGGCAACACGCTGGCACGCGGGATCATTAAAGTGTTTATTTCCGACAGTGGCAACATATTGGTTAAATAGCAGAATTTGATGATTAAAACTGTTAGATAAATGTCTTTGTCGAATATCATGAGTTTGACGCGTTTGAGATAAAAATGTTTTATTTCCAACAGTGTTTCCAATGCTTGCGTTGAAACCTCTGAGTATGTTAATAAAAAATTCCTTACATTCGTTAAAAAGTATGAAATTATTTTCAACAATTCAAAATTCAGGCTCCGAGCTGTTTGAGTGAAGGACTACGTGTGTTTAAATATTTACCGAAGGAATGGAGTATTCAATTTTTTCAATCTTGCGAATATTCAGAAAGATTTGAAAAATTGAATATCTGCTCCCCCCCCTGCGACACACGAATGTTTTGAATTGTGACTTAAAAACGATAAACGTTTGATTGAAATCTCTCCGCAAATTAGTTTTATTTAAAAAGTTCATCAAAATAAAAAAAAATACATTATATAGTATTTACATTAATAACTTACATAATATTTTGTGGTAGTATTTATTCATTTATTTTAATTAACCGTTTGGAGGGTTAGTCAGCTAAGATAGTAATTATAAAGAAAAAATATATCATGATTTTAATGAGGCTACCTAGCATAATTTTATAAAACTATTTAATAGTTCTAATTATACATCTCGTGATTTAAATGCATTTTTATTTAAATCAATCATATTAAAAAGCGGATCAAATATTTTTAAGAACCGAGTTTGTTGCTCCTAAATAGCTTCTTTGTTAACTCAGTAAAAGACAGATTCAATTTGAAAGTTAAATATCTTACATTTTGCCAATTACATTTTACACTCAACGATGACACACTCTTACATTTTACACTCAACGATTTCAAAGCGAGCAATGGCAACACTTTACGGGGGGGGCATTTTTATCTGAGCGCGCGAGACTGTGTTTCGCAAATTCTAAAGATATGCTCTTTTAAATATTTTGTGATATTGCTGTTGAATTGAATTTTATAGCTTAGGTACGAAGAACATGATATTTTATAAATAAAGGTAACACACAAAACGTTAAAAGAACGCCCCTTTGGGCGTAATATAAAGTCTAAAAGCTTTCAGTCCAGTGGCGGGCCTTCAGCCGACGTCGGCCACTACTAAGGCTAGAAGTGCTGCTCACTTTCGACTCGAGTTCGAAGAGTCAGGACTGCGAACACTACTCCTGTTCACCTCTTTCGAGACAGTGCTAAGATTTCCCATGAGTGTCGGTACACCTGTTGCTACTCTTCAATACACAACTCGCGCTCTGAATTTATTCTGAACTGAATGTAACTGTGATTGAATATAGCTCTGAATGTCCATGTGATTTTGTGTTTTTATGCGTAATTTTTTTTGTGAATTCATTAATAATGAGTTTTAGGAAAGTTAATGAGAACCAAGCAACGAAGAAAATGGTTAGGATCACAACGGAGGTGAAAAAAGAGATTGTTAAAATGTATGAAATTGGTGTGCGTGTTAAAATATATGAAATAGGTATGCTATCCGGGATTCGGCTATTATATACCATATGCTTAGTACAACAACAGGGTTTTAAAAACCAAATGTACTCTGAATTCGGCTAGCGTTGCAGTGGGGGTGAAATTCATTACTAAATAAAGACCAAGGATGGTAAAGCATGTTAAAAAATTGCTTTCGATCTGGATAGCAGAAAAACTTTTATGTACGGTATCACTGCAGTGCTTCATTTATATATAGTACATATTTCATCACTGCATTTTTACTTTAGTATTAAATAGCACTCACTATAATAAGGCCTTTTTTATAAGATCGGACTAATTATTTTCCTTTTATTTCTTATTGGAAAAGTTATTTCGGTGTAAGTCTAAGGATCTATAACGGGTTAATTACGGATACCGAGGTTCCATTGTAAAATCATATCGCTCCTCGCACTGCTGAAATTATCTTTCTTCCTGTTGAAGTACAGTAACCTTCCCTACTAAACAGGGTTTCCTGTTGTAGTAAGGGAGTATGGCTCATCGTTCTCGAAACTGATTTCAAAATCTACGGCAATATTAGGTTGCTTTTCTGCCAAATTTTAAAATCTCTGCTCTGTATAACATTTTGTTACGAATTTCACATTTATTTGGCTATTTATTTAGAATTGTAATTAGATTTGCTTCATGTTGCCTTAGCAACGCAGACGATTTTTGAAGAGAAAGCTACGTCGAAAAAAAAAATAACAATAAAAATAAAAATAAAAGAGCGCGTGCATTTAATGCTTAATAAATAAATATCTCGTAATTACTGTTGCCATCCAGAAAAATCGTGATTGTTCTACTGATAATTAAGCTTATAAAAGCCGAGGTAAAACAGCTCATTTCAATTAGTTGTTGTTGTTGTTGCTGTTATACTTGTAGCTGTAAAAAGCGAACTGCTGTTTGTTTACTTAAATGCTGTATTCATTGTAGCGATTTCGCTGTGAGATAGAATTATTTTATCTGTTTTGAACTGAGTTTTTGCTAAACGTTTGAGATATTGTGATATTGTGCGAAGATCTGTGAAGAAATATTTCTGTATTTTATTTCTTGTGGAAAGAATAAATTTTTGTTAACTTTTTAACGACTTGTGCATTCAATATATAACGAACCCGTACGCACGGAACAATTTTTGGTGTCAGAAGTGGGATTCGAACCCACGCCCACATTCGTGGACCAGAAGAGATAAAATCCGTTAAAGAAGAAATTAAAGCTGGCCAAGATTCCGTGAAAGAGGAGAT
>KK116133.1:0-29256 GCA_000611955.2 Stegodyphus mimosarum
ATAAATTATTTTTAATTAATTGTCAATTCAAAGTTATTTCGCTATAAAATATAATACAATAAATGGGAACACTGCGTGGAAGAACAACAGTTGGATATAAGAAGTTAATATAAAACAAATTATAAATACAGTGGGGCTTTCGCTTAACAAATAATAGTTTAGTTCTTCTATTCCTTCTATTTAGTTTTAATATTAAAAAAACCAAAGTGCACAAATAAAGGTTAAGTTAGGTTACTGGAATATGGGCACATGAGAACTATTCACATAAGAGAAGGGATGCCTTCGCGGAGAACGTTCTTAGGAAAACTGACTTACGTTTCCTTTACACAAGGAGAAATCTACAAAAGCTCACAATGCAGCCAGATAGTTCACCTGGGTTCGAATTCGGGTTAAGCTACTGGAATTCAGGGGTCTTAACTATTCTGGCACTCGTCAGACCGCAATGGATAAATAAATGTTTAAAAATCTGGTGTGGACACCACATGATTTCCTTGTACTGCCTATTAAATTACACGCATTTTTTGCTGCATTTTATTTAAACTTATGCCCTCGAATTTCATTAGACATACATTTCTCATTCAATTATTTCAGTTCTCACTTCGCGGCAAAGCAAAAATACATGAAAACTCGAAACATCTTCATTTAAAAATTGTAAAATACAGAAGAAAATGAAACACGAAATACAGTAAAAAAACAACTGTTATACAAATAAAATTAGCAAAATCTACGCAAAAAAAGCAATCTGGTCAACGGGCAAGAAGACTGATTTTTCGGTGCACACAACTAAATGTTTACGTTTGGTCCCACTCGGCAAAAGACACTCATATTGGTGCAGAAACTGACTTAATTTTAATTATTCTCCTTAGAATTTCAAATGTAAACAAATGGTAGATTCGTTAGGCTTAGTAGCAACTTTCAAATTATCAATAATTCTACAACTACTACATGCAGATTAACTAAAAACATAAAAACCTTAACCGGAACATAAGAACAACTTAATTCAATCTCTTTTAAAGCCAAAAAATGTTCAATTTACCAACATATAAGAATAGAAGCCTGAGCTCACCGAGCCAGGTAACAGAGCGAATATATATATACTTCATTGGCGACCGATTGTAACCGAAAAAGGGAGGTACACAACTACATGTTATAGCAGTCGTACGAACAAAATTTCAACGTTCTCAGACTATTCGTTTTGAGTTATTCGAGATACATACATACATACAGACGTCATGAAAAAATATCATCTGAATCCATTTTGAAGTCCTTTCACAATCCGTTTTTGGAAAATGTGTTCTTTGTTGTGTCCGTAAGTACAGATGTCACGCAAAAACGTCGTTCAAATAGATTCCAGAGCGGTTAAAATGGACATTTTCGTTGAAGTATCATACCCGAAGTTTTTAGCGGTTATATTACTTTCTTTACTTCATACAAGGAAGTAAAAATAAATCATTTAATCGAGTCATTAATTACGAGCTGAGTTATGAAACGTATTTTGTTTCTTTCCCTGCAAGTTCAACTAAATAAATTCTTAATGTCGTTCGTTATGATTTGAGGTATATCATCAACGTAACATTTAGCTAAAATGTCTTCTTTTGAGCTGCCTGATATCCTGTATTAGCTCGCGCAGAAACTACTTTTGCCATGATATACCAAATCGCAAAAATGCTGCACGATGTGAAATTATTTAAAATTTTCATGTTCTACTTTAAAATATTTACGAAAAAAATACATTCACAAGCACAGCGAAAGAACAATTTAATATATTTGCATTTACATATGAGGTTTAAACTCTATGCTATATGTTGTCTTATGGGATTGAAGAGTCATTGGATTTAATCTGATGCAGGAAATGCGAAAAGTCTGGAATGCCCTCACCAGAATTCGAACTCCAGACCGCTTGATTGTCAGCTTGAGGTGTTTCCAATTACATCCCGAAATCACGTTATACGGAAAGAGAACATTCCTTACATTCTTCCCCATTTAAAGAGAGCATGGACAAGAGGAGAACCAGTCACCAATTTCAGATGATAACGATTTATAGTCCACCATATTTTAGTCCAGACTCCAGCTATATAATAGTTATATATATATATGTCGAAAAGACGCGAAAAGTCCCGAGTGCCCTTGACGGAATTAGAAATCCCGATCTCACGATTGTAAGCTGGACGTATTTCCATTTACGCCAAGAAGGCACGCGTTAAGAAAGGAGAAATTTCCTTACTGAGTGACTTAGAAGCTATACTTTGCATGAGAAACTTTAATTAAACTTTTTGCATGAGAAAATTAAGCACAATTGTTGAACTCCCAAGTACATTTCATATTTAAACTGGATAATACTTCTCCTGTGACTTATAAAACAGTCACATAATTATGTCTTCTGCTTCAGATTAAGTAGTATTGATCTTATGTAATTTGTTTCCGGAAAATAAAGGAGGTTTGACTTAAGATTCCCTTAAATGCATCACTAAAAATCACAGCATTTTATTCCATGCGATAATTGTTCCTTCAGCTAAATAAATGCTACTAAATGCGCCATGCCATGTCGCTTGGGAAAATATTTTAATCAATAAAAATGGCAGCAATATATCAGATCGTGTGATAAATGATTTCGAATTTCTTAAGACATAGTGAAGGAATTTAAATAGGTAATTAATTATCTTCTTGAGTCTATTTGGTATTTTCTCGATTCTATTTGATCTTTTATTCTATTGATTCTATTATCTTCTTGATTCTGTTTGGTATCTTCTTGATTATATTTTATCTTTCATCCTTTCGATTGGATTATCTTCTTGATTATTCGCTACTGGCTGAATGAATGCTGCTGAACACCGACAGTTTGTCCCGAATTTTAATCCTGGCCAACGTACAGTGCGCAAAAAAAAGAGGGGCATTTTTATCTCCCGTTCTATTGGGCCGATTGAAGAAATTTAAATTGCGTTTTTCATGTCTCGAAAGTGCGACTTAGGATATATATTAAATTTATACGTAGCATTGCTCTAAGACAGGTATTTTGGCACAAAATCGGACTTTTTCTGAAATAACACATATGTTTTTTTTTCAATATTTCAATCCTATGACTCAAATTATGCCTATATATTTAAATTTTGTAAAATTTGGTGAGAAATTTTCGAAGAAATTCAAAATTTTATTTTGGCGCAATTTTGTTTAGTTTGCGACAAGGATATATCACTTGGCGAACTTCTTAATATATGACAACCCATTTTCCTTTCCCCTTGTACGCGAAGGGAAATAAGGCACATCGTTTCTACTTTCAAATAATTTTAACAAAGTGCCTAAACCGCATTTGATGTTATTATCGCTTTCAAAAATATGCCGTATTTCAAAACGTGCCAATATATAAATTCACGGATATCTTCCAAAATTTAGAATTAAAAAAAACTCTTTTTTTTTTTTGCAGGTTTGCTTAGAAATACATCTACTTTAAGAAGATGGTAAAAATTTAATAGATTATAATTCAAAATTTCTTTTGAAAAATTTATAAAAATTATTTAAAAATACAAATTTTAAAAGGAAATCATAAAAAATAGGCGAATTTTATTTGAAATGAACTTAAATAAAAAGGAAATAAAAAATAGGCGAATTTTATTTGAAATGAACTTAAATTTCGAAATGTGAAAGGAAGAATCAAATAAGTTTAATAAAAAAAAGAGAGCTTAGTAAATATATTCCAAATTCAATTAACATTGAGGAGCTAAAAGTTTGAAAAATAATTTTTTAAAAACTATTCGTGCGGCGATTTTTACAAAACTTGGCAGTTCGGCATAATTTGAGTCGTAGAATAGAAATATAGAAAAAATTTGGCATGACATTTCAGAAAAATTTCGATTTTGTGGCAAAATACCTATTTTGGAACTATGCTATATATAAATCTAATACATATCCTAAGTCGCGCTTTCGAGACGAAAAACACAACTTGAATTTTGTCAATCGGCCAAGTAGAACGGGAGATATAAACTGTCCTTAAGACTGCACCTGTCGTTGGCAAGAGCCTTTAGCACCATACAGGTGACAGTACGACTTCGCTCAGTTCCGCCCCCAATTTTGATGAAGAGTATTCCGGGGAACGGGTCCGAGGGTCTACCACCCCTCTTCCCCTAACACCAACCTCAGCGGACTTTAGGCTCGCTATATATTTAGAGTTCCCCCATGTCGCAAAGACACTATACATTTACAAACATCCATGCCATTTCCGGGTTTCGAACCTGAGTACTAACCGGGAAGTAGACTTCCCTAACCACTATACCGTCTGCTTGACGTTATAGGGGTTTCGTGGATTTCCTCGTATGTAATTTAAATATGAGTTAGTTTCTCTTAAAATAGCCTTCACGAAGAGATTTTCTGATTCTTCGGGTAGTTTGGCTTAGATATTAATTAACCAGTTAACTAACTTACCGTTTTTCTGTTAAAAATGGTTTATCCTGAAAATATCTGTAAATTTTAATTTTTCTTAAATGTTGGCATGATATGCATCCCTTCTGCGAAGCCTTAGTGGGAAAGCTTACATTATCAAAACAAATCAATTTCATTAGCGTGTGTACGTCTGTTGAATTGCCTGAGAATTGCCCATTTAAAGACATTTCGAGAGTTTCGAGAAAACGCATTTTTGAACGCCTCACACATTGTTTTTATTTACTTGGTTTTTGATGCATTTTAATTACAATTTTTGCTGCCAATTTAGCGATATATGGCAAATGTTTTCCAATTTAGAGATATTTCGCGAGTTTCCAGAAAATGCATTTTTGAAGGTCCAGAAGCAATTTTTTCCGAAGTTTCTAGAAGTCTGGACAACACTATACATATGCATGCGTTTGACTTGTGGGAATCAATTCATTTCAAAAGTTGAGGTGAGCGAATCAACTCAGAGTCATATCTATGAATACTACAATAGAGTTTACTCTGAACCTAATATTGGTGACTCGCGATAGTTTTCGAGCGTTGTCCTGTTTCTGCTGTTTACTTTACTTTGAGCTGTTATTTATTTCAATAAAATTCTTATTTCTTTCTTCTCATTCGACATAATTGTTTCTGCTCATTCGGCACACTTTGAGGCAAGTTTTGAATTAGGGGCATTATAGCAAAGAATCTTTTTATGTAGCTGTTATACATTGTGAAGCAGCTGCCCAGACGATATAGTGGCTAGGAGAGCCGACTGCGATACCAAAGGGCCTGGGTTCGAATGCCGGAGAAGGCATGGCTGTAACTTTCCGTCCGTTTATAGGAGGTAAAAGTGCCCCAACTATTAGGTGCCTCCATAACAAAGTGACCACCACTTCCGGCCTTAGTTGTGGCCAAGCCGAAGTCGGCTGATGGCCTGCCATTGAGAAAGAAAAAAAAAACTTATAAAGCATACTTCATGTATTTACACTCATGTCCATAAATTAAGGATAATTCGGAGTCACGTGAAAATCGAACTCTAAAATAAATATATCACCTGTAAAATCACTACACACATCTTCAAGAATCATATGCAAATTTCAGGAAGTAACCAGATGACACCGATGGAACGTCACAATGACAAGAGTGTAAGAGAGTGATATATAAGGAACACAGGCAAAGAAGTAAAATTGTTCGCAGGCGCTTTATAAGCATTTCAGTGCAATAACCGAATAGTTGTGACACAAAGGACGCATTTGGATGATTTTTTACGTGGTAGAATTATCGGCCGCCTGGAATGTGGGCGTACCCAACTGGAAGTATCAGACGAACTTGGAATTTCCCAAAGTGTCATCTCCAGGCTTTGGCAACGATTCCAAGATGATGGTAATGTGAGTAGACGTTACAGCACAGGTCGCCCCAGAATTATAATGTTGAATGAGGACCAGTATTTGGCAGTTACTGCCAAAAGAAACAGGCGGAGCGCAGTCTCAGACCTGTCTCGTCAGCTCTCTTCGGCCACTAGTACGACAATTTCAAGGCAGACCGAGTACAGACGCTTAGGGCAGATTGGTCTATATGCTCATAGACCTGTCAGATACGTTCCACTTACTGCAACTCACTGTCGCCTGCGGTTAGCATGGAGTAGAGAGCATGCATTGTGGACATCGCAACAGTGGGCTTGTGTGATGTTTTCCGACAAGTCCAGGTTTAGCTTGCAGTCTGATTCTCGCAGGACTTTCATATGAAGAGCTCCAGATACCCGTTAAAACCAAGAAAACATCATTGAATGACAGCATTACGGTGGTGCAGGAGTGCTCGTTTGGGGTGGAATTATTCTGGGTTCCAGAACTGGCCTGCATGTTCAAATTGGAACCATGACAAGTCAAATCTATCGGGACGTCATTCTGGAACAACACGTACGTTTTTTCGGCGCGCCATGGGCGCACAATTTGTGTTTATGGATGACAAAGCCCGTCCTCACCGTGCAAACATCGTAAGCGAATGCCTTCAGTCGGAGGATATGACCCGTATGGACTGGCCAGCATTCTCACCGGACTTGAATCCAGTAGAGCACGTGTGGGACATGCTTGGCCGACGAGTTGCAGCCCGTCAACCTCCTCCTACATGTCTATCGGAACTTCGGAGAGCATTGCTTTTTGAGTGGTGTAATATCCCCCAAGATCAGATCGATAATTTGATACTCAGCTTGCCTAGGCGTTTTACGGGTTGTATTGCATCGTCTGGGAGACATACAATGTATTAACAATCATACCAACCATGTAATATTGGTTTTTTGTAAATAGGTTTTTTTTTGTAATTTGCTCCAGGGAGAAAAAATCACTAATTTTTTTAATAATATCAAACATATAGCATCTTTTTTTGGCTCTTTACCTTTTGTTTAATAAATAAGCTTTACAAATAAGTCAAATTTGTTTCGCTTCTAACTTTTCCTTTGCCTGATTTTGCATTATCCTTAATTTATGGACATGAGTGTAGTATGAAATACTCGCGAATCTTGAAGTGACTGGTATGCACTAACGTGCATGAAGTTGCCACTAAAATTGGAAGAACTGCCATAGAATTAGACGACTGTTTGGTATGTCTGCCGAATTCCTGATGTATATTACTTGCATGATACTGAAAAAATTTTTTATATTTATAACTACTACAAAATTGCGTTTACTTAAACATTTTACTTAAACTGTTCTGTTGATTTACACACCACTAGCATTCCTTACCTCTAGAGCATACTTCTACAAATATGTATCCTTTAACCGAAAATGTTTCCTTTCGTTGGTCGCTTTCTCAAATTAATTTTTTTTTGTAAAGAATTTTCTTACCTTACGTAGGTATTTAAAGAATGATTAATGGGTTTTCTTCATCAGTAGCTAAAGTGTTTAAACTCTGTTATTGGAAAAATTAAACTATATAGACATACGTATTTATATACTTCTTTTATGTTTTAAATTAATAAATTACTTTTTTTAATATTGATTGTTTATAAAGAGTTCAACAATGTCATTAATCATCCACGGACAGCGGGGTTTTTCAGCTTCAAAACTTTTTTACTGTAGAAACTTTAGAAACATATTTAATTTTGGCTCAGCTTCTTCATTCGATAAATCACTACCATTCTTTAAACTTCGACATAAATTATTTTCTTTTTATTTAAAGACTCTCAAGAAGAAAAGCCTAAAAACTAAATTGTTATTTATTATAAAACTACTTTATGGAGCAAATTTAAAAAGACGCTCTTTTTGATAAGCGATACTCGGAGAATTGCTTTGAGGATAATATTAAGTAAAAAGGAAGTAATTGAATTAGAGTTACTAGATATAAGCTTTCACACTAAGTTACAGCTAACAATCTGAAATTGTTACTTTCTGCAATTATGTTTTCTAAAATCAGTTATTAATACTCTAAAATATATGTTAGAAATTTATACCAATATTCGTATCATCCTTTTGGTATGGTTTATATGAGTGCCGCAAAGCTTCGAGGGTTATCAGCCTAAGGGGAGGGATGACTTTGTGGAGGGCTTTTTTAGGGGAAGCTGGCTTGTATGCACGTTTATGCATCGAGAAAGCTATGAAAGTACCTGTACAACTAAGCAGTTCGCCGGGACTCGAACTCGGAACCGAACTACCAGTGTTCAGCGACTTCACCGTTCGGTAGCTGGTGGGCCAATATTTAAGAATGTTTTTAATATTACACTTATTAATAAGCCTCCAGACAGGAACGTGGTCAGTGACTCTGATTGGCGAACCGAAGGGCCCGAGTCGAATCCCGGAGGAGGCACGAAGTAAACTGTCTGTCCCTTCATAGGAGGTGACGGTGGTCGCCTATTACGTTCCTCCATAATAAAGTGACCACCGCTTCTGGCATCAATAGCAGCCAAAGCCTAAAATGTCTAATGTTCATTAAAAAAAAGGAAAGAAGCTTGCAAATAGTGCAAATAGGAGACTTTTCTTGTAGAAAAATTTAACTTTTTGTAATTTTCGAAACTTTTCTTTGAAATCTTTTTTCTTAATTTATTTTAAGTTGTCAAGCAAAATTTAATTCTCTGTAAATATTTTCGTAGTTACTGTATTTATAAAAACATTTATAAATCATATAAAAATTTATCATCAGGTTTTCCGATTTTTAATATTTAAAATCTGCTCTGCTATTTATTTGCACCTCTTTATCGTTCCTTTTGATTTCTTTCTTAGCAAAAGTTTAAACTTCAAGAATGCAGAAAAATGTAAAAAGTAACCTAATTTTCTTTTATCATTTTAACTTAGTTTATAAGAAGCTAAATTTAACTTGTAATAGAAGCTAAGATTAAGAAATACTAGCCACAGCAAATTTATTCACTAAAAGCACTAATCTGCTGTAAGTGGGCGTCTCAGAGATAAGTAGCTTACTGGGGGCTTGTCATAGCTGTCTTTAAATTTTGTATAAGGTCCTCCACAAAGTCATCCCTCCCCTTACGCTGATATACCTTGTGAGCTTTGCCATAATTAAATAAACCAAGCCAACCCTCTAAACTTGAAATTTTCCCAATAGTTTATCAAATTTACTTTATAATGATAATAATGGTAGCTAACAGGAAGTATATGGTAGCTAACGGGAAAATATTACAATAAAGAATTAACATAAGTGATAACAAATTAGATAAAACATATCTAACATATTCTTATTTAAAATTCCAGCTTGCACCCTTAAACTTAGCAAATTCTAAAATGCAAACAGCGGAAATCCAAAATCGGCTAATTACAAGATAATAATGCTAAAAAAAGGTGATGGTAAAAAAAGCCTGGGTGAAAAATTAAAGTCCTTTATATATTTAAGAAATTTTAATTTTAAAATATTAACACTTCTTTTTTCGTTTTACTTATTTGAAAGCTGAATGAATGAGATAGATTTCTGGATTATTTAGATAATGAATTCTTATGAATAATCTCTTTTTAATTATAATATATATACATATATATATATATATATACATATACATACATATACATATACATATACATATATTATAATATATATTATATATATAAAGATAAGCAAAAGGAGTAAAATTCTAAAAGCTATTGTATAAAAATAAATTGGCTATCTAAGTTACAGAGTAAAAAACTTGAACAAAAACATAACTTAAAAGTAAAAGTAGTTGTAAAAAATTGAAAACCGAAAAGGAGGTATTGAAAAATTCAACGTGAAAAAAACTTTTTTATTATAAAACACGTAAAAAATTAAGTATTAAAAAGCACAAGAATAAATAACAATAAATGGCAGTAAATAGCAATATAGCCTAACTCGAGTTAGTCACCGACTTATCAAGGGAAAAGCTTGCGTAAATCGAGGTAGCTTAACTCCATTACGCGTTTCGTCAAACGACAATAACTGAGACAGAAGCGATAAAACTTTAATCGAAAAAGAAGTATATCTATATATATATATCTGTGTGTGTAATGACAGTGATAAACAAATGTTGAAATTTGATCGCGTAGAATGTTGATCCACACTGAAAAGAAAACTTAGCAGCCAAGCAGGTTATACCGTGGGCCTATTTAAGAACATTCACATTTTGCATACTATTGCGATAGCAAGAAAAGCAGCACGCCATTATCTTAATGGCTAGAGAGGTAGATGCAAAAGTGCGCAGTTATCCAATATGAAAGCTCACCAAGAGAAGGTTTCGATTTAAGTTGCTTATTCAGAGAAAGTTTCGGCTTAAGTTGTGACTTAGTTACGTCATCAGCGTTATTAATCATATGTATAGATTGATCTAGATATGACGCAGTCCAGAGAAATTTTAATGCATTGCAGATGCTAGGAGAGGGACATATAAAAATCTAAAGAAATAATTTAAAGAATTATTTTTAATTAAGTTAGTAATTACAGATTTATTTTCTTATTTTATATTTTGTATGTATATAAATTTCAGTGAAGGTAATATTTTGCTACTGTAACTGAATCAGTGTTACTAGTCACTTTATAGTTACTGTAACTGAATCAGAGTTACTAGTCACTCAGTCATATTATTAAACAGTTACTTTTCCTGAATTAGCGAACAGGTTTAAAAATCCCCCACCCATAAATAAACTTTTAAATAATTTTAGTATGGTTGGTATCATAGTAAAGTAAAGTATAACTTTAGTAACATTGGTATCAACTACATACTAACTTTTAGTATGTAGCTGATAACAACGTTAGTATATTATTTCATGCTTTAAGAATTAATCGTAAGTCATTACGTGATGAAGAAATCTTATTTAAAAATACAAACTCTAAGAACGTTATAGTCATGAAAAGCCTATAAAACGAGAAAAAGTGTTTTCTGTGTTATGACTATAACAAATTTGAAGATATTGTGCTAACTGCTTACAGACTTTAAGGAAGTTATAGTTATGAAAATCCTGTGACTGGAAAAAACGTGTTTTTTATGTTATGACTATAATAAGTTTGAAGATATTGTACTAATTGCTTACAAACTTTAAGGAAGTTGTAGTTATGAAAATCCTACAACTCGAGAAAAAGGGTTTTCTATGTTAGGACTATAAAAGTTTGAAGATATTGTACTAACTGCTTACAAACTTTAAGAAAGTTATAGTTGTGAAAATCCTATAACTCGAGAAAAAAGGGTTTTCTACGTTAAGACTATAACAAGTTTAAAGATATTGTACTAACTATTTATAAACTTTAAGGAAGTTATAATTATGAAAATCCTTTAACTATAAAGTCCTATAACTCGAGAAAAAAGGATTTTCTATGTTAAGACTATAACACGTTTGAAGATATTGTACCAACTGTTTACTCCAGTTAATACAACTTCAAACTTCTATCTTTACGGAATTATAGTTATGAAGATCCTGTAACTTCTGAAAGAGGATTGTATATTATGTTTTAAGGCTATAACAAGTTTGAAGATGCTGTATTAGCTGTTTACTCCAGTTAGTACAAAAACTTCAAACGTCAAACTTTAAGGATTCGAATCCCGAAAAAGGGGTTGGCTGCATGGGCGTTTTGGGGATTTTCCGCATGTGTAGCTTGTGTACGAGCCAGGTTTTCTTAAAATGACATCCACGAAGGCATCTCTACACTTCTAAGCCTAAACCTATCCTATAAATCGAGAAAAGTGTTTTTTTTTTGTGTGTGTGTTAATGCTGGTTTGAAAATGCTGTACTAACTGCTTACTCTAGTTAGTACAACAAATTCAAGCTTATACTACCTAGAGTAAGAAACTTACAGTTTAAAAACTATATCATTCTGCTGACAGCGTAATCGCTCTTGCACACCAAAAATGTAGTGCTGCAGTGCGCATCATTTCAATCAGTTTCTGACAAGAACTGAGAAAGTCATTCAATATTCATATAGTAATCAATATATGTTTTGTTGATCTTAATCTTACTATTTATCTTTTGTTTATCTCAGTCTATGTTTATCTTAATCTTATATTTATCTTTGGTTTATTTTAGTGTCACTATTTATCTTTTATCTTAATTCTGCGTTTATCTTTGGTTTATTTTAATCTTACCATTTATCTTTTGTTTATCTTAATTTTAGGTTTATCTTAATCTTTGTTTATCTTAATTTTGCGTTTATCTTAATCTTTGTTTATCTTAATTTATGTTAATTGAAATGACATTTACCTTAATCTTTGTTTATGTTCATTTTTTGTTTACCTTGATCTTACTTAAAAATGCAAACTTTGCAAAAGTTAAGAAAAACCTAAAACTCGAGAAAAAGGTTTTCTATGTTAAGGCTACAGAAAATTTGAAAACAAAATCAAACTGCTCACTCCATTTAGTACAAAAAGCTCAACCTTCAAACTTATATTACCTGGAGCAAGCAATATGCTAGTCAAAAACCATATTAATCTGTTGACAGCACAATGACTCTTGCGCCAAAAATATGGTGCTGCAGCGCATGCATTTCAATCAACCCCTATCAGGAAGTGAGTAAAGCATTCAAGGATCGTTTAGTAATTAATTTATTTTTTGTTTAGCTTTTCATTTATTTTTCGTTTCTCTTAATCGTTTTCCATCTTAATCTTACGTTGATCTTAATCTTTGATTTATTTTAATCGTATTACTTATCTTTTCTTTATCTTAATCTTATGTTTATCTTAATCTTTGCTTTTCTTAATCTTTTATTTACTTGATTTTATTTAAAATGCAAACTCTGAGGAAGTTGTGAAAATCCTAAAATTCGAGAAAAAGGGTTTTCTATGTTAAGGCTACAACACGTTGGAAAATACTCTGCAAACTTCCCACATCAGATAGTACAACTTAACGCCAGACTTTTACTACCTGAAGCAAGTAACATGCAGGCCAAAAATTATGTTATTCTATTGACAACAAGTCACTCCTGCGCCAACAATACGGTACCGCAATGCATGTCATTTCAATCAACCTCTAGCAGGAAGTGAGTAAACCATTCAGTATTCATGTAGTATTTAATTTATCTTTTGTTTATCTCAAACTTTGGTTTATTTTAATCTTTTGTTTACCCAGATCTTATTTAAAAATGCAAACTTTATGAAAGTTATGAAAATCCTAAAACTCGAGAAAAAAGGTTTCCTGTGTTAAAGCTAAAACTTGAAAACACTATACTAACTCTTTATCTTAGCACAGAAACTTCAAACTTGTACTAACTGAAGTAAGCAGCATGCAGTTCAAAAACCATATCATTCATTCCGTTGACAACATAATTGCTCTTGCGACCAAAGTATGGCGCTGCAGTGCAGGAAATTTCTGTCAATCTTAAGCAGGAAGTGAGAAAACCATTCAATATTCATATAGCAATGAATCCGTCTTTTGTTTTGATAATCAGAAAATGAAAACGCATTCACAGCAGAAAAGTTCTGACAAGATTTTTGTTCTATGAAACTTCCAGACATCTTCTACAGCATAGTTTTATTCATTTGCACTGAGATGAAGCATCTCTTAACTTGCAATTTAGCAATTTAGCAGCAGAAATCTCTTTGGTATCATTGAAATATCTCTAGACGTCGTAATTATATTTCTTTTGTAAAAGCTAACAGTTAGCGCGAAAACGGAACCTTCAGTTAACAATTAACCCTGATGTGCAACATTCCAGAATACGTGAGCATAATGGGCGACAAGAGGCGATCCATCACTTGCTATGACGCTAATTATTGACTTCAGTGTTGAATACGCTGAGTAAAGAACAATTCACTTTTACCCATCAAACATTTCCGTCTATTCATCTGAAATGCTCCCACATAGACAGGATTTAAAATAATCTAAGCAACTCTTCGAAATAAAGATTTCAATAAGTGTAAGATGTTTAAACGTATTGCAATAAGAAGTATTATCTTTGTAAGGGGGTGATTTTCATTGTTGTTTTGTTATTGCCTTTATGGAGCTAAGATACGTAATGAAGCATAGCGGGAAATTCCCTTGATCCTGATTGACAGTTAGGAAGAATAACAAGATTTGATATGGTTTATTAGCATACCAAAATGGTTCTTGGTCTACGTTAAGTGCTTGATGAGTATTTTCTGGTCTATGCTAAGTGCTTTACATTCGATAACTTCTTGAAGCATTTTAGAGCTTCAGCATCTAAATTTTTATTGTTGTATCGTTTAAAAAATGCTAAGTGGGTGGAATTGTTCACCTAGTCTTGTACTAATTAGACAGAGAGAAATTTGCAACAACAACAACAACAACAAGAGCATTAGAAACACTTCATGTTGTTTAGTTTTCTTTAAATTGAAAATATGGCAGAATCTGATCAGAATAACAGGGAGTCAGTAGAATTTGTGTCCGAAACAGAAGCAATTTTAGCCGCATAAGATAGTACAAGACCGATACAGATACGGATAATGAAGTTGCTTATGGGGCTACAGGAAGAGCTTTAATAACTAGATAAGAAGATTAAACCTCTGAGGGTATATGATCTTGATGAGCCAGCAGGCGAAAGTCGAAGAACGTTCTAGAAAATTAAGTGGGAGACCATTGGCTCCTGCACTGCAGCAATACAAGACACGGTTTCGGTGATGTCGCATATTGCCCATTTTTCAGTAACTGAAAGGACGAAATATTGGTGTCCGCCGATAACATCGCGGACGAAAACTTCGCGGAGAAAACAACGTAAGGCGAAAACGTCGTGGAGCAAAACACCGTGGGAGAAAATAAAGCAAAGAGAAAACATCGCAGTTCTAAAACATCGTGGTGCAAAACATCGTCGTCGAAAATAAAGCTGTTCAAAAACTTCTCAGTTTAATAATATCGCCGTTGAAAATATCGGGGTAAAAAATAAATAGCAACAAATCATCGCATGACGATGACATCGCAGACATGCGTTTTTCAGGCCTTAATAATTGTAAAATTTAATGATTGTTTAATAATTGTGAAAACTCTCATAAAGATTTATGAGCGCAAGATGGAAAGAAGGATAATTGTCACTTTCATATTTTTTATTAACTAATAAATATTTACTGAAAATGTAAAATGGAAACTTAAGCATAGAAATTAACGCAACTTATAGCAGTTAATTCAAACTGACATAGTTGTCTAACAAAGGTCATTAATAAATTATTTTTATAAAGTTTTACTGGTAATCTTTCATGAAAAGTGTAATCTAAAAATGAATAGAAAAAGAAAGATAAGTAACTGCATGAACTTATCTATAAAAAAATTGCTAAGTTAATTATGATATTATTTTCTTCACTTTTGTTAATCTGATACTCTTATAGTGAAAATTATTTTTTGTTTTATTTAAATTCCTTGTTTTTTTTAAATTTATTAGTTAATAAAAATATGAAAGTAAAAATTATCCTTCTTTCCACCTTGCTGTCATAAATCATTATGCGAATATCCATTAACAATTATTAAAACCTGAAAAACGCATGTGTGAAATGTTATCGTCATGCGATGATTTATAGGTAATTTATTTTTTACCACGATATTTTCGACGACGATGTTTTTAAACTGCGAAGTTTATGAACCGCTTTATTTTCGACGACGATATTTTGCAGCACGATGTTTTAGAACTGCGATGTTTTCTCTTTGCTTTATTTTCTCCCACGATGTTTTGTACCGCGACGTTTTCGCCTTGCGTTGTTTTCTCCGCGACGTTTTCGTCCGCGATGTTTTTGCCGCAATGTTTTCAGCTGTAACCGAAATATTAGAAGCAGTTTTAATATTCTTAAACAGTTCTAGTATTTTTTCCCACTAACTAATTTTTTCAGACTAACAGTGGTAAAAGTAGAAACATTTTAGAAGTCTTTGATAATATCAGTTTATTCAGTTCTTTAATGAAACATAAGTAGTTTTAGATATATAGAACCAAATAAAAGCAGTTTTTGAGCTATAGGACAGTACCAATATATATAATATGTTAATACTTAAAACATAAATGTTTTAGAAGCTTTGAACAACATCAGTTTATTCAATAACTTAACTGGCAAAAATGAGACAGCATTTTGGACATTGCCAGTTTATTCAGTACAGTTATATCGAATAACACCTCTTGCTTGAAAGCTTGATAGTGATACACTTGAGTCTGAAAGTTCAACAACGAAATTAAAATTCGGAAATTAAAAAAAAAGTGTTCAAATTTCGGTTTTTTTTCCTGCATTTCATTTAAACTTATTCCATCGAATTTCATTACAGATATATTTCTCATTCAATGCACTTCTCACTCCGAGATAAGGAAAAAATACATAAAAATTCGAAACATTTTCATTAAAAATTGTAAAAATACAGAAAAACGTAAACCAGTAAAGAGAGTTCAAAATCGTTAAAAAGCAATTGTTGCAATTAAAATTAGTGCTTAAATTAATTAAAATTAGGCAGAAAGACAGATTGTTTGTTGCACAAAATTTTAACCCCACTCGGCAAAAAACACTGAAGTTGGTGGAGAAACTGACTTCATTTACTATGCTATTAAGTTTCAAATGTAAATAAATGGCTATTAGGCTTAGCTGAACTTAACTTTTAAATTGTTGATAAGTTTAAAACCATTGCAAGCAGATTAACTAAAGGCATAAAAACATCAACCGGATTATAAAAACAATATAATTAAATCACTTTTAAAGCAAAAAATGCACAATTTACCGACATAATAAAAATGAAAAAACTTAGCTCACCGAACCGGGTAACAGAGTGGTTATAGAAAAAACATATATATATTTAGTACGGCCGATTGCAACCAAAAAGGGAGGTGCAGATCTACACGTTATAGCAGTCCCATATACAAAATTGCATCATTCTGAGGTTCTGAGGTTAATCGTTTTATGTATGTATCTATCTGAAGCAAAAGGAAGGATTTTTGCGTGACGTTTGTACGCACATCTGTACGTCCGTGCGTACGCACGTGCAGCCGTCACGAAAGAAAAATCTTTTCTAAATCTATTTTAAATCCCTTTTGCAATTCGTTTGGGGAAACGAGTGCTTTATTGTGGCCGTACGTGCAGATATAATGGAAAACATTGTTGAAATGGAATCGAGAGAGGTCAAAATGTATATTTTCGTTGAAATACGATAGTTGGAATTTTTCTCGATTACAATACTTCCTTTACTTGGTACAACGATGTAAAAATAACAGTTAAGATCCTGAAGGAAAAATGTTAAAATCTAATCAAGATAATGATTAAATAATTAATTGCTGAGAAGCCCTATAATCAAACAAGCAAACAGGTAAGCAAAACAGTAAGATTTTTGATACTAAAATGCTCTGTGTTTGAGGCTTATTCATACTGAATGTGATGACTACAGTGACCTTTGCCGGAAACATATGTCAAAAAGCATGGGTTCCTGTCAAGAATAAGCCATATATCGGATTCATTAGCGGGGTATCTATGCTTCTTCAAGTGTCCCCAACCTTTTTGCATAGATACCTCAAACTAACTTTCCTGCAGAAGATGTATTATTAGGTAGTAGAGATTTCATGGAAAGAAATTAAACATGTTCAGTAGAACTGAAATCGGATGATCTTGATAGCCATTCAGTATGATCCAACGTTTCCGAGTCTGAGAACTGCCAGGTAGTGTGAACCATGTGAACTCATGCACTATCATTTATAAAAACAGCATAGAGACCCATAGCTGCAAGAAATGGACGAATGTACATCCTTTGTTAGAAATGTTCCAAGACAAAAGAGAAATTTTATAACACACATCCCTATTCAGATTCAGTTCTGATAACACATACACAGTTACACGACGGTCTTCTTGCAATAACTGCCTTATTTACTTGGCGAATTTCTTGATTTATAACAACCTAATTTTCCTTTCCTTTTTTGCATTGCAAGGGAGCGGGAAAAAAGTCGTCATTCCCTCTTTAAAATAATTTTAACAAAGTGCGTAAACCACATTTGACCTTATTATCGCTCAAAAAAAGATGCCAAATTTCAAAACGCTTATAAATATTGGGAATTATGACAGCTCACAACGTCGTTTTTGCTGTTTCCGAAAATTGACTTGTCTTGTGCTTTCGGAGACCGCATCTGCAGAGAATGGATATGTAATAAACATGAAATAATGAATTAATAATCACAACACTTTTAATAGGAAGGGTTTTAAATTAAGAATATATTTATTAAAAATCTCTGTACTTAATACACATGGAGTTAGCACAAGAAGAAATAATACTTTTTCTCTCTAGAAGGGGAAAAAACTACATTTTTTTTAACATTAAGTGCACCACACTACAGAACTGTTGTAAGAAGTGTAATCTCATAGCAACAAAAATACAACGCAGATAATAATCTTTTCGATACTGCTATCAAAATGTAAACAAACGGTAGAGATGTACCCTCGAACCCAAGCGAAGCCAAGGAGTTCCTAAGCGTTGAGTATGTTATCGGAAACTATATCCGTTTTGCCTTAGGAAGATAACAGAGAACTCACACTGTCTTTTTCTTTCTTGTTCTTTTTTTTTTTTTTTTTTTTTTTTAAATTTCTTTTATACATCATTTTGGATTTATTATAGTATTTGAATAGAACATGTGGTAACGATTAAATAATTATAATGAAGACCATTAAGTACGACGAACACTGATTTAACACATAAGAAAGAAATAAGACGTAAGAGAGTTTTAAGTTACATAGCTCGCTCTGAGCTTTCAAATCCTCCACTAACGTTCGTTAAGTCACATGACTGTAAGAAAAAAGAAATGTTTATAGTTTTGTGAATCACGCATCACGTGACCGAATGCGCGGTTTAAAGGATGAGTCACTCTATCTGTTACAATAGGATATTACTAAAATATGAAAAATTACCAACCAGTGTTAAAGTTAAGATTTGCCGCGTTGTCTTTACTGCAATCATACCTGACAACCCCATTCTTGCCTCCAGATACTACTTTCAGTTGGTAATTATGGCAAGTGACGCTGCGGCTATCTGCGCAATGTGGGGTGCGGGAAACGCCATACAGCCGGCCTGCTCGCCCGCAGCAGGGTGGGATCGTGGGCCGCTCACGAGCTCTTACCTTTCTCCCGCATTATCCTTTTCGTAACTAATCCGAGTGCTTGCATGAAAGCACTCGGTATTACAAGATATTCAGGAAAGCTTCAAAAAGCAAAAGCTCTATTTTCTAAACGAAAAAAAAATGTTCTTTAAAAGCATTACTTGAAGAATAAAGCGGTGAATAAAAGTATTTAACATAATTTTTTATTATTACATTATCGATATGGGCATTTTACTCACCATTCATTGATTTTACAGTACATATTGTTGCGTTATACGGGTTCGTGGATTTGAGAATATCCGATGAAAACACGATGCAGAACAATAAAAAGCACAATTTATTTACAAGAATCACTATTTACAGCACAGTTCCATAATTACCTTTAAAAGCGTCGAAAATCTACAATAAATACGCTGAAACAATCAGCAACACAGCTTCAGGCTGTAACTGTAAAGGCAGCTTCACGGCAACACTGAACTTATAATAAACACCGTGGAACAATCACCAATACACTGTCAAGCTATACTCTAAAGTTAGCTTCACGGCAAAGCACTATCTCGATCGCTTTCCGTTCACAAAACTCTCGCGTAGCTTAGCACTTACAGTAAGCAGCGATTCTCACAACTCTCACAACTAATCACACTACTTAATCACACTCTCGCAACAACTGCTCTCAGAAACGCAAGGGTTTATATAGCTTTTCTTTAAGTTCCACACGTTTCGAGAAATATCTCGACAGGAAGTTATTCTAGAAGCTTCCCGATTGCACCATGGGATATCGCCGATTTGGTCGCCAAATGGGCGATAAAGTCGCCAATCTGGCAACCCTACCATACACTATTTTATGGCAACCCTAGTGCCATGCCGGAAAGCTTACATACAGGCGCAACCGCCGAATTTTTCGCAACAATATTAAGAAAACTCATGAAAGCTCTTACAGTGTTAAGTAAGTTAGAATTCATGGATATCCTTCGTCACAGGCAAAGTGGAGTGGAAGTGAAATCATGTCCTTACCAGTGAGGCTTAATGAACTGATAGTAGTAGCATATTGTAGGATTAAAAGAAAAGATTTAGCATGAAAATATAAGCAGGCTCTAAATTCATTTGTGTTGTTATCCATAGTTTATATACTTTACGTAACCTACAAATTAAAAAGATTTTAAAGCTTTCTATGAAAATTGCATAAATGAACTGATGAGCGAAAACATTATGACCACCTCCTCAACAACGCACTGCGCGAGTTTCGCCCTGTGAAACAGCTGCAACTCTCCTTGCCATGCATGCCACAAGTTCTTGGTAGATGATTGGAGACAGGTTGTACCAAATGCCTAAGCAGCGGACAAACTTAGTCGAAATATTTCGATATGGTGGTGTTTGAGTTCTGAGCTGATGCTCCGTGGCATCCAAAACGTACTACTATATCGGGTGAATATCCGCCGAGTTAGGTGGCCAGGGCATTAACTGGAATTCATCCTTTTACTCTTGAAACCACTCCAATACAGTTTGAGGCTTGTGACATGAGACGTTGTAGTGCTGGAAGATTACACTTCCAGTGTGGAAGACAGACTAAATGCAGCGCTGGCTAAATGTCCGTTTCGGTTAAATGTCCTTGTCGTCTAAATGTCCTTTCGGCTAAAGGTCTGTGTCGGTTAACTGTACGTGTCGGCTAAACGACTTGTTGGCTACAAGCTGTCTGCTAACTCTCTTGTTTGTTAAGTTGTTGGGTGAGTGACAGAGATGGAACTCTGAGTGTCAAGTTACACCTCGCTTAATAGTAAGCGCATAGAAAACATGAAGAGCGAGCGGAACTTTCTAAGCATCTTCTTCCTTGTCTGGAAAAGCAGCAGCATCGGCCAAAGTTGTTAGAAGTCGTGTTAGTATCAGAGGACTCTGACTCGAGGTCCAACCTCGATCGAAAATGATTGATTATTATGAAATATTGTACGGTCCGAATAATTGTTAATGGTAAGTATTTACAGAGGCTTTTCGCACATACTTAGAGACTTTGATTTGCTATAAAAAAATTCCTGCTTGGAAATTATTTTTAACTGCAACTATATTTTAATAGGTAAATTATCGTCTGCTGTTTGACAATTTTCTTTTCATGCCAATTGGGACTTTTAAGGAAGAAATGGATGTTTGTGCAGAGCTATGTTTGTGCTCTCTCCAAAGGAAAATTATTCATATTTATTTATTTAAAAATGCTGTGAAATCCCTGATGTTTTGGTATCTATACAAACGATAGATAATATTGTCAATAAGAAAGGAAAAAAACATCAAAATATGACTTCAAGGAGAAAAACTGTTCAAAATACATATCCAAGGAAAAACCGGAATGTATCGAATGTTGCAACTGGAAGAACTTTAATGTTAAAAGAAAATCTTCGAAATCAAAGGACAGTTGCATCATCATTAAAATGCTCAGTGTTAAAGCTAAACAACTGATTTCAATCTTAAAAAGACGAAAAAAACGTACTGTGCATTGTCTTTCTCCACGACATATGGTCGAAAGCAGAACGAACTGCAGAATTCTCTATTAGAAACAACTTTTCGGGCAAAAATGGAGAAATGTCACAATAGATGAATCTTGGGTATAGTTAAATGACCGTAATAAAAAGAAATTCATTTATTAATATCAAGCTGAAGCAAAAATGTCTTGAAACATGGTTCAAAAAATCTAAAGAGAATTTTTCAAAGGGTTGTTGCTGGTTTTCCATATAACGACAAATAAAAATCAAAGAGAGTGCATAACACTGTTAAGGTCAATTGTACATATAATCATAGACATAATTCGTACCCAATTTTCGAATAGGAAATACCTTCTGTTTACCTGCAGTGCTAGCAATCAGTACAACTGCATCAAGGCAAAGTAACATGCCGCACATAAAACCTACTTAATTTCCTGCAAAAAATGCAATAAGTATCAATATAAACGAGTATCAAGGCCATACCCTTCACTCCTCTCCCTACTAAATCTCCTGATCCACGCATTTTTGAGCTTTTGAATGTTTAAAACGGGAATTGTCCAGACATCGACCTACAGCCCTCCTTAGACTTTGGAAAGCTGTCAAGAGAAATGGGATAAGTACCTCTTCCATTACTGAAAAAAAGCTTTATTGTCTTAAAAGATGGTAAAGAATAAGGGTTAGCAAAAGGAACATTTAAAACACAATTATTGTAGGTAAAATATTTCCGTAAATATGATGAAAATCGTCTAAAAAAACTTGCAAACATCCTTAGCACTTGAGAATGAAATGAAACATGAAAACATTCTCCCGCACGTAAAATTTAACAGATGTTGATAAGTTGATGATATGAGGTTACTGCTGACGCATCAAAGCACATAGTTACACAAGCAAGTGAAAATATTTTAAGCAATATTTACAATATATTAATATAGGAACGATAAAATATTCATAAAAAGTTACAAAATTTACATGATGCAGGAAACTAAATACAAAAGAAAAATTATTTTTTAATTATTAAGAGGGTCATTGGCAGCTTCGCATAGTTACGAGAATTTTAATCATAATTGTAGATAGAAATGATGCTGCTATTTGGTTTTCTATAAATGGAAATTGTGTGCCAGATGATGTAAGTAAGCACGAAATTCTGTTATGTTTAATTTTTCATGAATTACATTGTTCCTTAAAAACCATGGTCAGCAGGCGATTTGTATGAGGATGCAGTTCTGCGCAGTCTGAAGATGCTTCCGGTTGATTTTGCAAGAGTATGCCCAAAACGAGTAGGCATAACCAAGTATGCTACGCAATTCGGCTTTGTAAATATGTAACTCGTTGTCTAGAGAAAAAATACAGATTCGAGAAATTAAGGGACAAAGTTTAGCGTGTGTTGTGCAAGTTTAGTTGTGCGAACCATGTGAGATTTTTGTCGAGGATTACCCCGAGCTAGGTGAAACGCCTAGCCTAGATCAGGGAAGAATCATAGAATTTTATATTTCCATCAATCTTTCTTTCCCTTGTGACGAAAACAGCCGTAGACTCGTCTGCACTGATTTTCACTTTACCATCATATTAGCCAGTCTGATGTGCCTGGATGGGGTTTGTAATGCTTCTAATGCTGGACCACCCTTAGGAATGAAACATCGAATTTTACTGACAGATGAAAAAATCACCCAAGTATAGAACTTTTGGAGAAATAGAGCAATTTGTAATTTATACACAGATTAAATATTTGCTGGTTGCATAGGTTTAAATTTCACTAATATATTGCCGCATGCTTTTGTCTAAAAGTATTCATTGCGAGCTAAACATGATGTATGCTAAACATTTCTGCCAAACCAACTATCGGCTAAATATCCGCGTGGGTCTGTGTGGGCTAAATGTCCCGAAGGCATAAATGTCCGCGTCGAATAAAAGTGCGTTCCGATAAGTATCCTTCGCTAAATGTTCTATTGGCTAAGAGTCATGTCGGCTAAATTCACGTGCCAGCTAATGTACTAAATGTCCGGTCGGTTAAATGTTTTGTTCACTATATGTCCTTGTCGCCTAAAATGCCAGTCGGCTAAACGTTCGTGTCCTGTTGGCTAAATGTGCCTATCGGTAAAGTGTATATGGTGGTTACAAGTCACGTGGGGTAACAGGTGTGGCCTATGTCTCTTGTTAGTTTGTAAGGTTTTATTTAAACTAACAAAGTTTTATTTTAATTTAAATCTTTCTATCTCTTCTCATTTTCAACTTCCCGTTAGAAGAAGCGCGGTTTCAGCTTTATGCTAATTTGAAGTGGAGCCAAGTTCTATATAAACGAAAGGTAGAAACCTCTCAGTGTGAGAGAGCTTTTAGTCTCAGATCACGGTCACTCTATTCGACGCTAGCCTGACTAGCTAGCAGTTAAATTCTAAGCCATAGTGCTTTTACGTGATTGCTTATTGAAATAAATCCAAGTGCGTCAGTATTAGTAAATCTTGCTACGCACCATTTAGTTAGAGGCCAACCTCGCGTTATAAGCTCTGTGAGCGACGACTGTTTAATTTCTAATTAGTTTTAGTTTAAATTATTTGATTGTTCATTTTAGATCCAAGTGTGGTCTTTACTTTCTGTATCCCTCCCGAGTTGGGAAGTGGTTTGTAAATAATAGTGATTTAATAAAAGAGGATTTTAAATTCCTTTCAAGTGCAGTTCTTCTACCACTGAATCACAGCATTCTACCACAGAACATAGCTACATTCAGCTCCCTGTTCCAGATCAGGACTTTAAGGTGTCACGAAGATGTTTTCAAAGAATGTGCACCGAACACACAGTCCTGACAAGTTAAGTAGTCGTCGACTAAATGTCCGAGTAGGAAATCTGGTTGTCAAGAGCCAAACATTTCTTGACAGCAAGGGCTTTGAACATATAAAAGTTGAAGAAGAACTGGAACTTTCTAAATCTCTCTTTCCTTGCCTGGATAAGAAGCAGCATCGGCGAAATAAATATCGATAACAGAAAGGTGTTTGATTTAATAGAGCAATTTACAGAAAATCTATTATTACTCGCGTCTGCGGAGCAGTGATGATGTAGGGAATATAAGCGCAGGAATGAGTTTCTGGGATCTGTGTCCTTATACTCCTTCATGACTGTCGCGATGTTTCTTTGACAAGAATTGGTAAATCTTATGTGGTATCAGTAAAATGAGCAGACAGGAACGTATGAATGATAAGATCAAATAGAGAATTTTCTGTACATTGGAGGCAGCTCAGTCTCAAATGCAGATAGCTACAAAGCTCCTTGTAGCACTCAGTGTCGTCTGACATTTGTGAAAATAGGTTGCGTACACTGTATCGATATAGAAAACACCTGAACAAGATCCATCGAGTTCTACAACGATGAATGACGATCGTAAACAACACTTTCCGGCTTTCCGATACAGGACTGCTACACCTTCACAGCTTTTAAGTGAGCTGTATGTTGTCACTGGAATTTGCGTTTCACGGTATACAGTTGCCCCAACCCTTCATGTGATAGGGTTGTATTCCGGAATACTTGCTGTTTATGTCCCGCTCACCTGCACCACAAAATGAGATCACGTTTAGCATGGTGCAGACAACATGTGTCTTGGATAAGACTACAGTGGGAACACTTTTGCAAATAAGTTGAGATTCAACCTCGAAACTGATTCTCGGTGCACCTTTATCTGGAGAGACCCTAGAACACGATATCGTCCCTCTCTCATAAAGGAAAACGATTATTGCAGTAGTCCAAGTGTAATGGGTTGTGCATACATTATGTTGGATGGTTCCAATCCCTTGATTCTCTCTGTCAAAGACGCTCTGACTGCTATGGGGTACCGAAAGATGATTGTAGCCTTACGTTCGATTATCCTTGGAAGCAGTTTGTCTTGGGTTCCTGTTAATGAATGACACGCTCGTCCACATAGTGCTCAACCCCCTCTGTACTATGAACTTAACAAATAACTATGTGTCCACAAAATGGTTTTTTAAAGGTACATCTTTTTCTCTACTATAAAAAAATACTCATACCGAATTTCATTGAAATCTGTCAATTGTCAGTCACGCTAGTGTATACCCATGTTTCCGTTAATATAGAGTTAGAAACAGTTTTTAACATTAGCTCTTTAACAGTTCTCTTAATTTTGCCCACGAGTGTATAAGTATTTTACACCAATAACAGCTAATTCTATACTCAATGATAACTCGCAGGAAGAGAAATACTTTTGTGCATTTAAAAATGTAAATTATTTATTTATTCAGGCTAAAACAATAGAAATTCAGCGTTTGCATGTTCTCCAATTGAATTTGCTGGCAGCAGTATTAATTGAACTGTTGTTTGATTAGATAGCAGTTCTAAATAAGATTGAACTTTTGAATTAGATTAAATGAATCTAGAATTTTTGATTAAGGAGTGTTCTCCGCATGAGGCGATAAATTAGCCAAGCGATATTGTAGACCTAATGCTTGAATATATAATTCTAGTTTAACGGTACAATTTATACACTGGTGTGCAAAAATTAAGGACGAAGTCGAAAAATTAGCATATCAGCTGAGCGAAGAAGCAGAGCGGACAGAAAGACAAATCAGGAGATTAAGTAAGGTGATGTACGGTAGCACATGTGCAGATATGCAGGTAGACGTAATGGGGGAATGTCTGAGTAGCATAAAGCATGTTGTCGGTGTAAGATCAGTATTTCTGGCAAAGAGATTGCACGCCGTATAGCAGTTAAAATCACACCGAGTTGCTGCCTCAGCGAGAAATGGCGAATAATCAATCTGTTAGACGACATCTGAATGCTTTTACTCGAGGTCGAATCATTGGGAAGTTGGAGGAAGGCCGCAGTGTGACAAGTGTGGCTGCAGCGTTCGGAATTGCTCGCAGCATCGTTTCACGACTTTGGAGACAATTTCAAACTACAGGAACAGCTATCCGGGACTAGGTCGAATCATTGGGAAGTGGAGGAAGGCCCCAGTGTGACAAGTGTGGCTGCAGACTTCGGAATTGCTCACAGCATCGTTTCACGACTTTGGAGACAATTTCAAAACTACAGGAACAGCTATCCGGGGGTTTAGTAGTGGTCGTCCACGAGAAACCACACCCGCAGATGACCGGTATATTGCCTTACAGGCCAGAAGAAACAGGCTGCAACAGCGGGAGAAATCGGTAGACACACGACACAGGCGACTGGATGACCGATATCACGTTTTACCGTGGCCAGAAGACTGCGCGGTGGTGGTCTGTTGCACGACGGCCTGTACGGTGTGTACCTCTAACGCGTGCCCATCGGAGAAGGCGTTCTCTGTGGTGCCTGGAACACCGGAATTGGAGAGACAATGAATGGGGACGAGTACTCTTTACAGATGAGAGCAGATTTAGTCTGAGTTGCGAATCTAGACACATACACATCTGGACAGAGCGGGGAGCACGCAATAACCCCTTCAACATCATCAAAAGGGACTGTTTTAGAGGTCGCGGAGTTCTCGTTCGAGCAGACATAATGCTTGGTAGCTGGACCGACCTTCATATCTCCCAAGGAGATTCGTCACCTGGGACTGCTATTGTAACGAGGTTCTTCTTCCTTACATGCGTCTTTTCACAAGGGCTATGGGTCTTCAGTTCCTCTTAATGAAAGACAACGCTCCACCTCATCGCACAGTTACTGTCGAAGAGGTGTTGGAGAGTGAAGATATTGAACACATGGATTGGTCGGCAAGGTCTCTGGATCTAAATCCCGTCAAGCATGTACGAAACTTACTAGGGAGACCCGTGGCAGCACGTAACTTATCGCCAGTAACGATTCCGAAACTGCGATTGGTGCTACAAGAGAAACGAGCAGCAGTGTCTCAACAGCTCATTAACAACCACATATCCAGCATGCACAAATGATGTGAAACCTGCCTAGCAGTCAGGGGAGATCATATCCCCTATTAAAGACCAGATGTTTCTTGCTGGACACCCATCACAGGGATGTTTCGGCCTTCAGTCGCATTGCGCTCCATGCTACTTTTTCAATAAAGCTTCTTTTTATCCCTCTGATTTCTCTTTTAGTAAGTGTTGCTTACATTACTCATGTCCTTACGTATTGGGGATCTTACGGTATTAAATGTGTTGATTTGGAAAGCTTTTGTACAAAGTTATATTGAAAAAATCGTCTCGTCCTTAATTTTTGCACACCAGTGTAGTTCAAACTGACAACAATCTTAACCGCATCGTAGTTGCATGCCTAGTAGTAGAGAGCTGTTTGGTTGCTCCTTCAGCCGCCGATCTTGCATTGCATGAAAATCTGCTCTTTGAGCAATATGTTGCGGGGCATTAAGCCAGGTTGGTAAATGTGAAATTTATAATAAGTTGTCTACCTAAATGGTTATTTGTACCCTTGAGTAGGACTTTTGGTATTATAAAGAGTTAAATTATTGTATTATATTTCAGCCGGTTAAAGATAAAAGTCGAGGAGACTTCGAATTTTATTTGTGTTATTTTAATGTGGTCTCATACAATGTGACATAAGTAAATTAATGTTTTACTAAACCTCGCATGTTGTTGCTTTCGCAGTAACTTAGGCTAAAGGCACTAATTCACACCACAGCTTCAGAGCAATTGAGCTGTGCATTTTTGATACATATTTTTAGCCGCTTAGACAGACCCTGAAGTGTTATAACCTTAACCTCATATGTGGCAAATTTCCGTAAGGGGCCCTGATTGCTTAACCTTGTTCTTTATATAATTTAGCTAGACATCTGCTTAAAACACTTTCGGTAAACAATTTTTTATGTTTGAAAAAATTGTGTATAATTATTCATGTAACAAACATGTGATTTAAGTCTATATAATTTAGGTGAAAACTGTATGTATCTGTGATAATTTTATAAGCGCAGTCGTGAATCCGGGTACTTTAAAAGCTGAAAGTCTCGAGAGCAGAGTGACGGGGCCTAAGGAAGAAGTTGCTATGAAACTAAATTCAGCTAGTTATCATCTTTATTTCTATATTTCCAAGCACACTAGAATAATTTCACATTGACAATATGCTCTTTAATCATAGTAATTACTATAATTTCTTGAATACAATTTACACAGGTTAATGGGAGGGCGACATTATTTTAGCAGAACATAGAAGATACGTTAGCAATGGCGAAAGCTAGGGAAAGGAATGCAGCAGAGTAACGACGTAGATTATTGTGTCAAGAGTATTATACCAAGTACATGCAAAAAGTACTCTGAGCTATGATTGGTTAACATTACTTATAGTTGCCCTTTTCACGTAGCGTTACATAACGATAGAAAGATCTCGAATTCGGAAGAACAGATGAATTTAGCGGGAGAACATCAAATCTAGAATCGTGAATTTTGAGGTTACCAATTTTTTTTAAAGCAGCTACCGTATTTTGTTATATAGTACATATACATATATATATAAAATAACACATACATATATATATATATATAATAATTAATATTATTTTATTTAAAATAATAAATAAAAGTTAATGTAAAGCTCTTGCACCATTGCTGCAAGGAATGAAATTTGAATTTAACGTATACAAAAACCTTATCTCATTCATATAAAGCTAATTTAAATTTTAAATTATGAAAATTTAATTGTAAACAAATAAAAGATTACTATTTCTGCGAAGTAATACAGATAATAATGTCATTCAAATTCAGAAGGCATACGTAAATTATGTGCAAGCATCTAAATAAATGAAAGAAATATTTAATAATTCATAAATCAATCCTAAAATCTTTGAAGAATTTTTAAGACTAAATTAAATTGCATAACATGAATAATTGTTGAGCGGGCAGCAGACAGAGCTTTTCAAGGGGAAGTTGCCTATAGGAATGGGTAATAAATTATACAAAACCAAAAGTAATGAATTGCCTATATGAGAAATTTAACTTTAAAAGAATTTAGAGAAATAAGGGTGAAAATCCAAAGTAATTTAGAAATAATTTATTTAGATACCCTTTTTAGATATTTTTTATT
>KK116133.1:43743-65110 GCA_000611955.2 Stegodyphus mimosarum
TTAAATATCATGTACTACGTACTCAAACCATAAAATTCAGTTCAAAATCAATATCGCAAAATCATTTTAAAATGAACATATCTTTAGAATTTCCGTAAGTCTCGTGCGCTGGAGATAAAAATGTTTTTCTTTTTCCGTACAGTGTTGCCATTGCTCGCTTTGAAATCATTTAGTTTGTTAATCAGAAATTCGTTGAAATGTTACAAAACATAAAATCGATAATAAAGCAAATTTCAAATTCAAAATTAGGGCTTCCAGATGCCCATATTCGCAGTAGGATTACGTCATTCAAAATTCGATGGCTCTAGGTTTTATCACAATGCGAGAAACATGCATACATTTATGCAGATTTTTCATTTTTTAAAATTTAATGCAGAGCGATAACATTTAGTGGCAACAATTTGAAAAGTGAAACGGGCATTCAGAGTGATTCAACGCAAAATCGCAAAACGAAAGTAATAGTCCTTCGGGACTAAATCCCTTTGGACTAATAACATTGCGAAGCATTAAATTATTATTAACAATTAGAAAATTCTCGAGAAGCCATTTTCACTGTTACCATTTTCGTACGACTTTAATCAGTCGAGATATTAATTAAAAACTCTGAAAACACATTTTTAGCATACTTTTTCCGAGTGGCAACAGTCTCGCGCGTTGGAGAAAAAATGCTTTATTTCGAAAAGTGTTGTTACCGTTCGCTTTCAAATTGTAGAGTTTGTTAATCAAAAGTCTGTAAGTTTTGCAAAATTTATATATATATAAAGAAGAATGTATGTTTCTTGTCTGTGCGTTTGTTCGCATTATTGATTTCTGATCAACTATGATCAATTTTTTGCCACATTTAGTCCACTGAAATTGAATACAGGTGAAATAGTGAATGGAACTTCAGTTTTCACGATCATTTGATTAGAAAGAAGAAAATCGTGAGAAGCCATCGATGCTGATATAATGAAATAGAATTAGCTTATTTTCTATCGAAATGTTTAGTGTGGGTGTCATATCGCATCAGACTGAAATATGCTGTGACTATGAATTCTACTTTTTACATAGTTATTAGAGAAGGATTATAGCGAAAACGTTCTCTCTATTGTTAGATGCATTACTCTCAATCTAACTTAACTGGCATCGGGTACTTTCGCTAGTTCAATATACAACAAACCATTTCCTAAAGCAGGGCAATGCTCCAATTTGATACTTTTGGATAGAAAACATACTTTCGCCACCAACTCACTCATTTCAACTGCAGTAAAAGTTATCTAAATTTAATATACATGTTACCAGCAAAGTATGAAATCCGGCATTCTATAGAATGCCTTGAAGATTGTCCTGCAATGTAAAAAGGAAGTAATGTAATCGCGAAAAATTTCGGGTATCATATTTCAACGAAAATCTCTATTTTGATCGCTATCGAATGCAATTTAACGATATTTTTGCTTGACATCTGTTCGAAAGAACAGAATAAAGGAAACCTTTTGCCACAAAATGTTATAAGTTGATTTAAAATGGATTCTGAAGAGATTTTTTCGTGGCTTTTGTGTGTCCGTACATACGTATGTATTTATCTCGCATGACTCAAAAACAGGTAGCCTCAGATTATTGAAAGTTTGTATATAGGACTGCTTGCTATAACATGTAGATGTGAACCTCCTATTTTGGTTGCAATCGGCCACAGCAAAGATATATAAATATATGTATACATATATATAGCATTTTTTGCTTTAAAAATGATGGAATTATGTTGTTCTTATCTTCCGGTTAAGATTTTTACGCCTTTAGTTAACTTGCATGTTATAGTTGTAGAATTGTCAAAAATTTAAAAATTGTTTAAGTGCGACTAAGCCTAATTATATTTAACACAGCATCCATATTTGTTCACATTTTAAACTTAACGGAATAGTGGATTTGTTGCCAATCTAGAGAAGTTAAACTTCGCAACAACAAATAAATAATGCATTCGTAAATTCGCATTGTACTTTCCCTGGCATGAGACTGTATTCTGCATGCAGCAAACACGCCGTTCTGCACCTGAAAGATAAGTGTAGAGACTTTTTAATCTTGTCGCTCTGCACTTCGACACCTTTTGAGATACTAATTTTAGGGGACATGCATAGCGATATTATAGTGAAAAATGCAGCCATTAGTTTTATTTCCGACAATTTTGAAGATCTGAATACTACCCAAGCATGGCGTACGCTCGTGAAAGAACTTTCTCCTTTGGCAGTTGAAGTTTTGTCTTCAGCGATGACTCTCCTGAAATCGAAACTTAAAAATGGGAAATAATTCATTATTTGTTTTCATTGATAATACATTTTTTAATGATTATTTCAGTGTAGTATAGGGTTTTATTTTAAATTCTCAATTCTTGCCTTTCCGTGGTTTATCTTGAACGTTGTTATGTATAAATACATATGAAATGGTTTATCACCTTGACTATATTGTAGAAATGGTTAGTGGATATTCATTTATTTTTATATAAATTTACAATTGATTTTTAAAAGTAAAATTACATTAATTTACTTGAAAGTCTCAATATTATTTAGTATGTGCTTTGATGACAGTTATAAATGAAAAGTTGTGCTTTCCACCTCTCTGAATAGAAATGTTTGCACACTTTTTACTCGCAAATCAACATAAATAAAATATGCATAAAAGCAAAATAAAATTAGAAAACAGGGATTTTTATAAAGTTGTTTTAGTCAGTGAATGTTTTTTATTACTCTTACATTTTTAGTAACATTTCTGGAATAGTAATTTCTTTCAGAATTATAAATTTCGCTTTCACTTGAAAATTAAGTGCTAGTAACGGATAATTCGCAAAATAGTCGTATAAGGTATGTATATATTCAGCATAGTACGATAACATATATATTATGAATAGGATAATGTGCACCTTAAAGATGAGAGATCTTTTACTAGTGACTTTTGAATTCCTATTTTCCTTCGCCTTTCATTATACGAGAGCGGAGAAAAGGTGCATATTCTGCTTTCGCTCGAAAATTAATTGCTAATAATGGGTAATGCGCAAAATAGTCGTATAAGGTATATCTATCTATCTATCTATCTATCTGTCTATCTATCTATCTCTCTCTCTCTATATATATAAGGGAAATACCACTGACTCATCACGAGATCTCCGAAACTATACACCCGATTCACTTGAAATTTTGCATAGTTACTCATTCCGCGATGTAGAAGCGCACTAAAAACGGATTTTGCGTAAATCCTGTCCGAAATGGACTTTTGTTATGCAACCATCGTTCACACCAATTCAACCATAACAGGCCAGCAGTAGCAACACTTTTCGAAATAAAGCATTTTTATATCCAACGTGCGAGACTGTTGCCACTCCGAAAAATGAATGCGAAAATTAGAGCTTTCAGAGTTTTTAATTATTATTTCGGCTGATTAAAGTTGTACGAAGATGGGAATAGACGAAATGGCTTCCCACGAATTTTTGGAATAGGGAATAATGTATTTAGTGCTTGAGAATGCTATTTTTATTTCATCGTAAAACTTAGAAATTTTTATTAACAAACTCCAGGATTTGAAAGCGAGCAGTGGCAACAACTTTCGAACTAGAGCAGATTTTCATCTCCAGCTTGCGAGATTGTTGTTGCCACTCGGAAAAATGAGGGAGCAAATTATTTCTTTTCTGAGATTTTAATTAATATCCCTGATTTCAGCTACTGTTTTGGTTGGGGGGAGGGAAGTGGACGTCGATCTTTCCCAGAACACAGAAAAGAATTGTAGAAAGTCTGGTGACGATAGCTATAGTAGCGACTGAGTTATTAGCGAACAAACAAACAAACTTTCTTCTTTTTATATATAGTGGGCCCAGCAAATCGGACAGGTATCAGTTAGTATATATATGTTTTGTATAGTATAACAATATATATATTTTGAATAAGATAATTGCGCACCTTAAAGAAGATAAACCCTTCACCAGTGGCTTTTGAATTCTTATGTACTTTCCCTTTCATTGTGCGAGAGCGAAAAAAAGGTGCGTGGTTTATTCTTTTAAAAAACTTTAAGAAAGTGCGCAGACTACATTTAGCGTTATTATCGCTTATAAATAACATGGAAAACTTCGGAATGCCCCAATATATAAATTCACGTATATCTTGGGAAAATGAAGAATATATGAATTATAGAAAACTGAAACTTTTTGCAGGTATTTCTAGAAATGAATTTACTTTAATATGATGGTAGAAATTTATATGTTATAATTCATAATGTTTTGGAAAAATTTATAAAAATAACTAAGAAAATACAAATTGCAAAAATAAATAAAATTATAGCTACGAATTGCATTTGGATTGAATCTAAATTTCGGACTCTGAAAGAAGAAATGAAGTAAGTTTAGTAAAAAAAAGAGATTTTAATAAATATGTACCAAATTCAATTAATATTGATTATCTGAAAGTTAAACTAATTTTTAAAAAAACCTGCGATTTTTTTACAAAACTTGGCACTTTGGTATAATTGGATTCATAGAAACGAAATATGGAAAAAACATTGGTATGTTATTTCAGGGAAATTTCGAGTCTGTATTAAAACATATGTGCTACAAAAATTCTACATCCGTGAGGAATTGTTGTTATGTTATTGAATGTTAACATCCGTGAGTAACTGTTGTTATTGAATGTTAACATTCGTGAGTAATTGTCGACTAATATTGTCAAGGGCAACCATCACCTGGAGCTCCTCAGGCAAATGGCTCTTGAAATCATTAATGATATTCCAGTCCAGGCCCTTGTGATATATACAGATGGAGGTAGATCAGATAAGGGTAGAGCAGGGAGTGGCATTTATTGTAACACCCCTGAAGGAGATATCAGATGCAGCGTCAGAAACTCTGATCATTGCTCCATCTTCAGATCGGAACTTATCGCCATCAGCAAAGCACTTGATTATGCTCTCTGTTCAAGTAGCGACATTATATGGATTCTGACAGACAGCAGAAGCTCCATTCTGTACCTTAAAAACTGGCCTAAGATCATGGATAAGACAGGTCAGGATGCAGTATCTAAACTTTTCGAGCTTGGACAACGTAAATCAATATATCTCCAGTGGATACCGTCCCATGTTGGGGTGTATGGTAACGAAACAGCTGACGATCTGGCAAAAAAAGGTTGTGATCGCCCTACACCCACTTCCACTGATTTATGCCCAACTGAAATTCATTCCTATTACAAACAGAAAACTAACATGGCATGGAAAATTTCTCCTGTTCACCAATGGTATTTTGCTGAACAACCAGGCCTGTCACTTCTGAGTAAAAGATCTAGGCCTATCCAAATGACCATGGCCAGATTCAGAAGTGGGCATCTTCGATGCATGAAATTCAAAGAGAGAGAAAAGACCTTCCCCTCGTGGGCCTGGTCCCTCGCTGCCTCTCCCGCTCACCTACTGGATTGTATAGGCGTCTCCCTGAGACAGCTGTCGGCTGAGCAGGACGACGTCAGCGATTTACTTGTGCGGCAAGGTCTCTTGGACTTGTGTATACTTTCCTGCCCCAAGGGGATTTGAAACAACAACAAAACAATGCTACATGTAAATCTAATTAATATTAATATCCTAAGCGCGCTTTACAGACATCAAAGATACAAGCTAAATTCTCTCAGTCTACCGAGTAGATTGGGAGATATAGAACTGTCCCAATTTTTTGCGCAGAATGTACCACAACGTCTTTAAGAGAAAGAGCCCATCAGCTGCCGAGCGGTAAAGTAGCTGAACACTGCTAGTTCGGCATGAGGTTCGAATCTCGCGAACGAGCTGGCTGCATGGGCGTTTTCGCGATTTTTCCATATGTAGCGTGTATACGAGCCAGTTTTCTTTAGAACGTCCTGAACGTCATCCCTTCCTTTAGGCGGACAGCCCTCGGTTGCTTTGGTATTTTTAAATAAACCAAACCAGAGATTAAGATGAAGATTCTGGTGAAAATATTTGAAACGTGGATGCATTGTTTTCATATAATAGACGCATGTATGTGTAAACCCGAAAGAGGGTTCTTCTGTTTCGAAATGAAAGGTTATTCACCAAATTAATTAACAATTTCTTTTAAGCCGTAAGTATCCTTTTTTAAAATCTCCAGTTTCTTATCAATGAAATACATAACAAATACTTTTATATCAGTTATAATAAATTAATTATTCATATCCTAGAGAAATAAAATTTATAACGTTTTCTTTTTTAATAACTATATATTTAAACGGTGTTTTATTCTTCAAAAAAAATTCACTAGCTGAAAAATGATAATAAATATATTGGGTGTAGAATATTTTATACCTTAAGGATAAGAAACACTTTTCATTTGCTTTCGAAATACATAATGTACGAAGTTGTATGTAATCTAATATTGCATGCTGCTTAAATTAAAATTTTGAATGGGTGTGCCCTTCTTCTGCGTTTCCCAAAACTACAATGGCTTAGTGAATGAATTAACATTCCTAAAATATTTAAAACATTTCTTAAAATTGATTATCATATACTAAAAAGGTTCATATTAAAAGACCTTATCGATTAAGCCTTGAGTCTTGAATAATTTTAAATAAACATTTAAGGGCAATTATGAGAAGGCATTAAAAATTTCGTTTCATTTATTTTGCAGCCTACAATTATGAATAAGTATCCTAGAGATTCGCACAAAAATTGAAAAGTTGAGTTAAAAGAAAGCATGTAGTAAAAGAGAAATTATTTTATTTTGCTGAATATATTTTATTTTGCTGAATATTTTCCTTATAAGAAAACAAATTTTGCGTGAAAAATTCCATAAATTTTGGTTACTGTATGTTTTCCCTCTAATTAAATTTAGTAATAGTAACGAAAAAAAGGTAAATAAAATTCCAAAGAATTTTTTTACGCTATGTTAATGACTTATTATATTAAATAAAGCTAAATTATACAGGAGATATTTAAAACAAAATCTAGTATTTTTTTTTACCTATTTAAAGTAATTATTTAAAAGGATTTTGAATATTATCTGCAGGTAAAGATTTAATTTAGAAGTCAAACAACAAAAATCAGCGTTATATTTTCAAATTTTCACAGGACAGTTTCGATGGTTTTACCGAACCCTCATCCTCAGTTGGAAAAACGCAAATGAACGAGATGAGATATAATGATTAGATAAGATAAGAAAACAGCAACTGGCGCCATCTGTTGATGAAACCAGAACTAAAGCATAATTTCCTTAAAGGCTGAAGGCAAAGTTGGATTGAAATTAGGGTCGTTAGCTTGAACAGAAAGATTTTTTTGAATTTTAAATGCCTTTAGAAAATCCAGTTCATCAATGGAAGATGTTTTTTGAATGATTTTGGCAGCAGAAAAATGGAAAGTGTGATTTTCGCACCAACAATGTTGGGCAACAGAAGACTTCTGTGTTTCCTTTTTTCTAACAAAACTTACTTTCTTTTTTTTGTTTTCCGTCCTCTTCAAGTTTGTTCCTCCAAACTATCCCTCGATGAAGAACTAAATTATTTAAAAGCAATAGCTATTGACAGGAGCTTTTCACCCAAAATTATTAATCAAGCAGTTAAAAAATTTTCATCTCAACACACCAAAAGCAGACTCTTGTTTTAGGACGTTATAAAAATTCTGTTGTCATTCCCTTCTTTCCATCAATTAGCTATAAAGTTACAGGTATCTTACAGAAATTTAACTCACGGGTCGTTTATTCTCCCATGAATAAAATTCCGCGTTCCACACTTAAGGACCCCACTCCGGATATGAATTCCTGGGGTATTTACAGGATTCCTTCAGTGTAGTTTAATTTACATTGGGCAAACTAAGAGAGCTTTAAAATTTTGTGTTAATGAACATGAGGCATTGCTAGAAAAAAGGAAACACAGAAGTCTTCTGTTGCCCAGCATTGTTGGTGCGAAAATCACACTTTTTTCTGCAGCCAAAATTATGCAAAAAACATATTCCATTGGTGAAATGGATTTATTAGGGGCTTTTCACGTTCAAAAAAAGTCTTTCTATTCTAGTTAACGACCCTAATTCTAATCCATCTTTGCCTTCAGCCTTTAAAGAAATTATGTTTGAGTTCTGGTTTCATCAACAGATGGCACCAGTAGCTTGTCTCTTGTCCAGGGTCTCTTATCTTATCTTATCTAATCATTATATCTCATCTCGTTCATTTGCGCTTTTGCAGCTGAAGATGGTGGTTCGGTAAAACCATCGAAACTAGTCCTGTGAAAATTTGAAAATATAACCCTGATTTTTGTTGTTTGACTTCTAAACAAATGTTTGTTCGGCGTGTTATTCTATCTTAATTAATGAAGCTAATTATTAAAAGTCATTGTAGAATTTTAAACTTAGATACTTAAAAGTCATTGCAGAATTTTATACTTAATGTAGCTATTAGTTTAGAAGTCAAACAACAAAAATCAGTGCTATATTTTCAATTTTCACAGGACTAGTTTCGATGGTCTTACCGAACCACCATCCTCAGCTGCAAAAGCGCAAATGAACCAGATAAGATATAATGATTAGGTAAGATAAGATAAGAAATCCTGGACAGGAGACAAGCTACTGGCGCCATGTGTTGATGAAACTAGAACTAAATCATAACATGTTTAAAGCCTGAAGGCAAAGAGGGATTGGAATTAGGGTCGTTAATTAGAACAGAATTTTTTTTAATGTGAAATGCCTCTAGAAAATCCAACTCACCAATGAAAGATGCTTTTTGAATGATTTTGGCTGCAGAAAAATTAGAAGTGTAGTTTTCGGACCAACAATGTTGGGCAACAGAAGACTTCTGTGCTTCCTTTATTCTAACATATGCCTCATGTTCGTTAACACGAAATTTTAAGGCTCTCTTAGTTTGGCCAATGTAAATTAAACCACACTGGGAAGGAATCCTGTAAATACCCCAGGAATTCATATCTGGAATGGGGTCCTTGAGTATGGAACTCGGAATTTTATTGATGGAAGAAGAAACGAGCCGTTAAAATTTGAAAATCCTGTGAAAATTTGAAAATATAACGCTGATTTTTGTTGTTTGACTTCTAAATTAGTATTTGTTCGGCGTGTTATTGTATTTTAATGTAAAGAGTATTTTGCAGTGCTGCGTGAATAGTAGGATAATTTAAATAAATATATAGTACAAGGAAATACCTCATCAGTTATATATTTGCAGTAAAACATGTTTATTGGTATATGATACATTTCATTACTAATTTAGTTTATCATTGATACTGAACTGTCGTTTCGCTTTATTAGATTCGTTTCCATGGTTACTCTAGAGAGCTTCAGATAAGACATCTGATAAATGAAAAAAGGGGAGTTTCTGCTAACGTTGAAACAAATTGTTAAAAATTATGCAAAAACAGATTAACCTCGGAGACTTATGTTCTACAGAAAATATGTATCAAATCATCTTCGCAGTTCTTACAACCTTTTTGCAGACATCTGAATATACTTCAAGTGATAAAGTTCTGCGAGATAGCCTTGGATTATATTAAGGAAGTCGAATTAGATAGGGAAGCATTACATCTCATTTTAGACTTATAAGTTGTGCGAAATAGAGATGAGGAATTATAACTTGCATTTTCATTGGTACGTTCCTTTCGGTTGGGAAGGATTGGAATACAGCAGCAGTTTTGGGCCCTCAAATGCGTGGAATCTTTCCTTTCGTCCGGATGTTTTAGGGAAACAGCCAAGAAAACGCTTATGTCTATGCAGACAAAGAGGTGGGTTGAAAGTGGAGCTAGAAGGTTATCTGATTACAAAATCACAAGGCTTCATAAATTTCGAAGGTTCTATGGACAAGCTAAGCACTTTCGTTTTTCTTCCAATATTTTATTATAGGCTTGTAAATAAGAGAGATCCTTATGTTACAATTGACTTGCAAGTGACTGAAAAGAAAACTTCCGAGGAAGAAACTGATGTAAATGTAGAGGTTGCGCAAACTGATACTTATTTTGATATGCTAGATGCATCAGACAAACTCACCGCAATGATTGATGTAACCGCTTTATCCCTTTTATCACGGGATATGAAGACTATGTATGAAAAAAGACATCATTCAGACTTCACACTAGTCTGTGGCTCCAGAAACTTTCAAGTTCATAAGTGCGTTCTTTCAGTCAGATCCCCAGTTTTTGCAAGCATGTTCCAACATTCTATGATTGAAGCAACAGAGAACAGAATGACTATCACCGACATCTATGCCTTTGTGTTGGAGCAACTTGTATTATTCATGTATACTGGAAGTATAAACGAACTTTCTTATTCCATGGCACGAGACCTGTATTCTGCATCCGACAAGTACGCTGTTCTGCAGCTGAAAGATAAGTGTAGCGAGTTTTTAATTTCGTCGGTCCGTACTTCAACAGCTGTTGACGTATTAATTTTAGGGGACATGCATAACGATATTATTTTGAAAAATGCGGCCATTAGTTTTATTTCCGGCAATTTTGAAGATATAAATACTACTGAAGCATGGCTTACGCTCGTTAGAGAGCATTCTGCTTTAGCAATTGAAGTTTTGTCTGCAGCAGTCACTCAAGCCAAATCGGAATTTCAGAACACAAACTAATCAATTATTCGTTGTAATAATTAATTATACCTTTTAAACAATTTATTCGGCGTGTTGTAGAATGTTATTCTACATTATACATTTTTGCTTTTCAGTGGTTTTCAAAAGTATGTAATGGTTTGTCTTAAAGGGGAATGAAAGAGTCATTTTGGCGATATTGTATTCTAGAAATGGTTAGTAGTTATTCATTTATTTTTTATATAAAATAACTGTTGATATTTTTATATAAATTAACTATTGATTTTAAAAAGTTAATTTGTTTTAATTTACACAAAACTTTCAATATTAGTTAGTACGTGATTTAATAGCTATTATATATAAAAAAGGTGTGTAACTAGATCGAAGAGTTTTGTACAATATTCGTTAACAAACTGAACTTAAATTACTATGATATGAATTACTTTAATGTTTTGAAAAGGCATACTTTGTCATAATAATTTACAATACAATAAAAACATAATACTTTATTATATTTTAAACATAATGCTACTATACATTTGTTTTGTGTTTTAGTTCAATTTATTTTTGGCTTTGTTTTTTGTTTTGCTTACATAATAATGGTATTATATATGTATATATATATATATACTGATACCGATTTCGTATTTTTTTGGCTATTTATTTAGAATTATAATCAAAATTGCTTTATATTTCCCGTGCAACGCAGACGATTTTTGAACAGAAAGATGCGTCGGAAAAGTAAAAAGAAGCGAGCGCGTGCATTTAATATTTAATAAATAAATATCTCGTAACTACTGTTGCCATCCAGAAAAATCGAGATTGTTCTAGCGAATAATTAAAAAGCTTATAAAAGCCGAATGGAAACACCTCATCTCAATTGTAGCTGTAGCTGTTTACTAAATGCTGTTATTGATTGTAGCGATTTCGCTGCGAGATAGAATTATTTTCTTTGTTTTTGAATTGAGTTTTGCTAAACGTTTGAGATATTGTGATAGTGTAAGAATCGATATTGAGAGAAGAAGTGTCGACATTGAGAGTGTATGAATCGATATTGAGAGTGTAAGAATCGATATTGAATCGATAATTGAGATAGTGTAAGAATGCTGAAGAAATATTTCAGCATTTTGATTTATTTATTGTGGAAAGAATACATTTTTGTTAATTTTTTAACGACTTGTGCATTCAATCCATAACGAACCCGTACGCACGCAACAGTATTATTATTATATGTATGTGTTAAATATGTACATAGATATAATTACAAAACATTTTTTTAAACAAAATATAAACATGAATAGAATTTTAGTGTATTAAGCTTCTAAAAAAATTATCATTAATAGCACAAATTAAGAAATTTAGAACTAATTTTTAACAAAGACTAAAATTTGAAATTCACAATTAATAAATTTCAAATAATCCATTAAATGTTACAAAGAATTTTAAAAATGTTAAAACCAAACCTTTTCAAACAAGCAATACTCCAATTCAAATAATTAATGAAATTCAAAGAAAAATGAACAGAACAGAAGAGGAATTCAATCAACTTCAACGCCACTTCGTCAGGGGGGCAGAAACATTGAAATCAATTAAAATCTCTCTTCTAGAAAACTCCTTCCTTTTCTGTATCCAGAATTAGCCGGCGAACCATTTTGATGTATTATAATTGTAATAGTTCATCTGAAAATTCTGGTTCTTCCCGAAAGCAAGGAAAAAACGAAGTAAATTCTAATTAGAATCTTGAACCTTAAATAAAGAGAATTCTAATTTATTTAAAGAATTGAAAACGAATGTGAAAAAATAAAATACTTCAGTGGAAAACTTAAATCAAAATTTTTACTTTTAAGCACAATGTTTTAAATTCTTTGGATTCCTGTTCTGTTTTGTTCATTTCTTTAAATTTCATTAATTTTTTGAGTTGGGGTATTGCTTGATTGAAAAATTTTGGTTTTAACATTTTTTGAGTTCTTTGTAACATTTAATGTATTACTTGAAATTTATTAATTATGAATTTCAGGTTTTAGTCTTTGTGAAAAATTACTTATAAATTTCTTACTTTATGTCTTTAATGTATATATACTTATATATATATATATATATATATATACTAAATAGTGACATGGAAAAGTAAATAAAATTCGAAAATATGTTTCGATATTTATTTCATAAATTTGTTTTGTGCATAGAATATTTTTTATTTTGTGTGTTTCCTGCAATTTGACCAGAAGGGCTATTAATTTCGTTTTGGCATTTTGGATTGGTTCACGGCGTTTTACTTCCCAAATCGTTGGCACCAAATATTAGAGCCCTGCAGTATAGTTAAAGAAATTAAATAATGAAAAATCTCTATGAATGTATGCATGTTTTTCGCATTGTGAAAAACCAACGGTACCCAGAAACATCAAATTTTGAATACCGTAGTCCTCCATAGGCATCAGGAAGCCCAAATGTGGAAATGTGTATCGGCAGTTCTAGAGATATGCTCTTTTTAAATTATTTTGTGATATTACTGTTGAATTGAATTTTATGTTTAAAGTGCGAAGACCATGATATTTAATAAATAAAGACAACCCACCAAACGTTAAAAAACGCTTCTTTGGCCCTAATATAAAACCTGAAAGCTGTCTCAGAATTTATTTTATTTCTTCAGAGATATTTTTGGAATAAGTTCTTTCAGAAGTATAAATGTTTCTTTCACTTGAAAGGAAATGAATGGCTAATAATGATTAACGCCCAAAATAGTCATATGAGTACGGCATCATTAGATACAAATTTTCGAAGTACAGTATATTAACATATATTTTATGAATAAAATAGTTCTTTCACCTTCAAGACGAGAGACTCTTTACCATTGGTTTTGAAATACATGTCACAGGAAACCACGAAAAATATAAATTTGAATTTTGCTTAAATTCAAATTTCAAATTATGAGCTTGTCTTCTACATTTTTTAATACTGCAGTGACTTAATAAGTGCTATAGCGGTTTTGAATATGACGCATAGAAAAATATAATATTGTTTTAAAAATTCTCATTTTCCGGGCCTTCTTGGGAGAGTATAATTTTTAAACTTAAAAAACTTTTATAAATAACAATTTTTAGTATTTTTTCGGTTTGACAAGGAAAGACACAATTTGTTTTGTTTGTATTTATTATTGTAATTTAGTTTATTTAGTTATACCTTATTATCCCAGAAAATAACAAAGAAACTTAAAAATTAAAGAATTTCTAGAAGATATTCTAATAACAGAGTTTCTAGTAAGAAAAATTGTTTTATTTTGTTGAAGTATGTGTATGCATATATGAGTATTTTTTAAAAAATCTGATGTGTACACTACATGACTTCCTTGCATGGAATTTAAAATTATACTCAATTTTCCTGCAATTCATTTAAACATATTGAATTGACAGTAGAATAATGAATTAAGTGAGTTGGTGCCCGTAATTCGGTGTCGTTTTGCTGAGTGTGACCAAACGTAAACCTTAAGTTTATTCTTCTTCCGAAAATTCTGTCTTCTTGCTCGCTGGATTTTTTTTTTGCGTAAAAACTCTAATTTTAACTGTAAAATTTTTTAACCGTTTTTAACTGTATTTGGTACTTTAGATTTTTTTTGTTTTACTATTTTTTATGAAGATTTAGTTTTTGTATATTTTTACCTTGCCGTGTTGTGAGAACTGAACTGATTGACGGATTAATATATCTCCAATGAAATTCGAAGAAATAAGTTTAAATGAACTGCAGCAAAAAATGTGTACAGTTTAATAGGCCGTACATGGAAGTCATGTGGTGTCCACCTCAGATGTTTTTAAGTTCATTCTTTTCCCCATAGCAAAATTAAGCATCAGAGGATGCCATTTTGATTGAATTTAAGAAATTTGATAAAATACAATCTTTTGCAAAAAAATCGAAGCACCAAGTTATTCTTTTGCCATTGTGACGATATTTGGTATGCAAAACCATCTTGATCGAACATGCAAATGATCAAAGTTTCAAGGCAAACTAACAGGAATTGCAATTATAGCGCTCATTTCTAGTGCGCAGTTCGCAAAGTATAAAACCAGAAACAGAGGCGGAAAATTTATCTTTTTTGTTGCTGCCGTTGTAATTCCGTAAAGAAGCAGCTAAAGATGCCATAACGATGATATCGAAGACCTTACAGACAACTAAACGCCTTCGAACGTGGTTGCATTGTAGGGTTGCGTGAAGCTGGGGGGTTATACCGAGCAATAAGCCGTCACCAGCAGCGTACAGACATTGCTGTGTAAGGATGTTGGCAGCAATGGTTGCTAAAAGGAAATTGCCGAAGAAATGAAGGCTCTGGAAGGTCAAGGGGCACAAATGCGAGGCAAGATAGGATGATTGTTCGCTAAACCCGAACCGCCCCAACGGTATCATGGTCAACTATTCAACGAATTACAGCCACGTCTATACCTCTCTTGATACCGTTCACCATCTCACGGCGCTTGTCTGAGGCGGGGTTACGTCACAGAGGCCTTTCAGACGTTTGCCTTTTTCCCCACAACATCGGCGGAGTCGTCTGAAGTGGTGTCGCAGCCGATCATCATGGCTGCCATCAGACTGGCATCGCATACTGTTCAGGGATGAATCCCGCTTCACTCTTAAAGCAGATGACGACCGTGTTCGTGTCTGGAGAGGACGGGGCCAGCGGTCCCAATCAGCCTTTGTTTTACAAAGGCATACAGCCATACCCCTGGGGTGAGGGTGTGGGGCGCTATTTCTTATGACAGCAGGTCATCTTTAGTCATCCTCCGTATATCTTTAATAGCTCAACGATATGTTGATACCATCGTGCGGCCGTTTGCATTACCCTTCATGGCAACGTCATTATGGGGCCATTTTCCAACACGAAAACGCCAAGCCACCCATGGCTCGCATATCTCTGGACTGTCTCCGTGCGGTTGATACTCTTGCTGGGCCAGCAAGGTTACCAGACCTTTCACCAGTCGAGCATTTCTGGAACATGGTAGGTCGCCAGATTCGGGCACCAAACAAAATATGCAGATCTGGAGCGACAGCTGATGAATGCCTGGCAGAATGTGTCGCAGGATGGTATTAGAAACCTCTACCACTCCTTGGCTCGACGACTTCAAGCATGCATTGCCGCCAGGGGCGGTTCGACCAACTACTAATTTGAACACTCAGTGGGTGATTGTGAGCAGTGAACAGGTGCTATGACCTTGATTTTTTAATCGTTTTACTACCTGTGTATGAACTATACACATATTCAGTTTCATCAAAAACAACCGCCTCCTTCATGGTGCTTCGATTTTTTTGCAAAAGACTGTATTTTAGGTAATATAAGAGCAGTCAAGCAAATTATATCTGCAAATACAAATCAAAGGAAAAATTTCAACGTACCTTTAATAATTAGCGTTGAGAGTTATATAGGTTTAAAAAGAATGGATGCAAAATTCTATGCAGTAATAAAAGTAACATCGTTTTAAATAAATAAAATTATATTATTATTCTGTAAATTACTCCGAAAATGTGTACATTTTAAATACCTGTTATTTTATGAATCCAGTTGTAACATTTTGTAAATGAACTCTGTACGTTTAGATTATAAAAATGTCACTATCAATTCAAAATTATGAAAAGCAAGACTAAAAATGAACGTAATGCCGTAAATCATTCTGCAAAATTGTATCCTTAATTATCATTAATATGTTAGAAAAGTATCCAGGAAGTAACATTTATTGCTTATTATAAGCTCGACAAATAATTCATTTACATTATTTTGTTAGTATATAATTCAGTAAAAAGGTGTACCACCTAAACACCACCTGTCCTTTTATGAATTAAATTCGAGTGCTTTATTGATGCACTACATAGAGTCATTAGTTATTTTGATGCGGGAAACATGAAAAATAAGCAATGCCCTCAAAAGCTACTGAAAACGTTAAACACAACGCAATGTAACGCGCATTTAAAGAGAAAGCTAACTTAGAGATATCTCAATTCACGTTGAACTAACAACTGGCAACGATAATAACTTTCTAACTGAGAGCGCATGCTCTCTTTCCGAACTTTAGTAGTTTTTACCTGGCCGCAGAGATGTTTCTACTACTTTCTGCTTCTCGAAATTACTGGAAAGCAATATGAGGATTAAATTACGGTTACAACAAACGCAGTGATCAATTACAAAATCTATTACTGGGATATAGGAAACAGAACAAAATGTCGCCAAATGGTCACCAATTTTTCACCAAGTCTGGCGACAAAATAAGTAGCTAAAACCGTGGTTAGCTTGCCGATATCCGGCCAAATTAAGAAGATATCCAAGTACTCATTGTTAAATGCACTTGTCCTGTATTCGTACTTTTCCGGCATACCTTTGCAGAAACATTAGGTATTTTTTTCAAGCAGGAGAGATGAAAAATGAGCAATGCTCTCCCCGGGACTCGAACCACGGACCTCTCGAATATGCACCGGGCGTGCTGACCACTACACCACGAAGGCGGGAGATATACCTTATATACTCCCCCTTTTTAAAGGGCGACTAGAGATTAGGGAACCCAATAGCCACATCCTGATGGTCGAGAATCATCATCACCACCTTTTTTAGTTCGGGCGCCACTGTAGAGACATTTGATTATTTCGAAGCAGGAGATATGAAAAATTTGCCATGCCCTAGCAGGGACTCGAACCACGTATCTCTCGAATACGCGTCGAGCGTGCTGACCTCCCGCCTTCTTAGTATGCCTTCGTCATAGGTCAGCACGCCCGAAGAAGTCATACTAAGAAGCATGCTTGGTGAAGGCGTACTAGAAGGTGGGAAAAATACCTTATACCTTACCTCTTTTAGAATTTTCATGTGACATTGTGCAGCAAGATAAAACAATTTTACAAATGATTGCACTGAAATCATCTATCTATATACAAAATTCTTAACAATATGTTGTAAGAAAGTATGTAAAATTTCATAAACATTTTCGTTGCTGTATATTTTCCATCTAATTAAATTAATTTTTTACAGTTTTAGTAAAATTCCTAAGAAATTCTTTTGGGTTATGTTAATGATTCATTATGTTAATTAGCGCTAAATTATAAAATAGGTTTGTTAAAAATTTTCGAGAATTTTTTTATTTATTTAACAAAGTTATTTAAGAGCACTTTAAAAATTACATGCCATAAAAGAGTTTACTTTCCAGTGCTGCGTGTGGAGTAAAAAATTTAAATAAAATTCATAACAGAGACCAAAATCTCACCAAATTATATGTGCATGGTAATCAGCATTTATGACTATTTATTAATATAAAACGCATTTCCTCCTTTCTTCACTTTACCACTGATACTGAAGTACCGTTTCGCTTTCCTAGATTTGTTTCCATGGTTACGCTGAAAGCTCTGGATAAGATGTCAGATAGATGATAAAAACAAGACTTTCTGTTAACGTTGAAATAAATTGTTGAAAATTATGCAACGACCTTAGTCTCGGGGATTTCCGTTCTACAAAATGTACGTATTAGATTCATCTGCCTGCTGATATGCACCTTTCCTAGTCATGTGAATTTATTACTGCAAGATAGACTTGAACGAACTCGGAATTATATAGAAAAAAATATATAGCATTTTAAAGACTAGAGTTCAGAGAAATAAGTATGAGGCATTATAAATTGAATTTTCTCTGGTACAATCGTTTTGGCTGGAGAGGACAGGAACAGACTAAAAGATTTGGGCCTTCAAATGCGTGGAATCTTTCCTTTTGTCCAGATTTTTCCCTAACCGATGCGAAGAGACGTTTATGTCTATGCAGACAAAAAAGTGGATTAAAAGTCAAGCTTGAAGGTTACCTAATTACAAAATCACAAGGTTTCATAGCTTTCGAAGCTTCTATGGACAAGCTAAGCACTTTCGTTTTTCTTCCAATATTTTATTCTACACTTGTGGCTAAAAACGATCCTTATGTAGAAATTAATTTTGATGTAACTGAAATGGAGCCTGCAGAAGAAGTAACTAATGCAAATGAAAAGGAAGTTCAAACTGATGGCGATTTCAGTATTTTAAGTGTACCAGACAAACCCATAGCAACAATTGACACCAATGCTTTAACCAGCTTATCTCGGGATATGCAGATAATGTACAAAGAAAATCACCATTCAGACTTCACACTAATCTGTGGCTCAGAAAAATTTCACGTTCATAAGTGCGTTCTTTCAGTCAGATCCCCAGTTTTTGCAAGCATGTTCCAACATTCCATGATTGAAGCAACAGAGAACAGAATGACTATCACCGACATCGATGCCTTTGTGTTGGAGCAACTTGTATTATTCATATATACTGGAAGCATAAACGAACTTTCTTATTCCATGGCACGAGACCTGTATTCTGCATCCGACAAGTACGCTGTACTTCAACTGAAAGATAAGTGTAGTGAGTTTTTAATTTCGTCGCTCTGCAATTCCACAGCTGTTGAGATATTAATTTTAGGGGACATGCATAACGATATTATGCTGAAAAATGCAGCCATTAGTTTTATTTCCGACAATTTTAAAGACTTGAATGGTACCGACGCTTGGTTTAGGCTTGTGAGAGAGCGTCCATCTTTGGGAGTCGAAGTTTTGTCTTCAGCTATGACTCAAATTAAATCGGAACTTCAGGAAAGACAAAAAATTATTATTTAATTTCATTGATATAATTTTATAATGATTAATTATGTATATTGTAGAATGTTATTTCACATTCTAAATTCTGTCGTTTCAGTGGTTTCTCTTGAGTAGATTGTTTTTTTATATATAAATAAATATATAATGGTTTATCTTAAAATGGAATGAAAAAAATCTTTTTGGGATACTGTAGCCCAGAAATGGTCAGTAGTTATTCATTACATTTCTATAATCATCTTGTATAATCATCATTGTATAATCATCTAGTATAATGATTTATATTGATCTATATCTTGTATAATATATCATTCTATAATCATCTCTGTCATTGCTATAATCGTTTCATTCTACAATCATCTTGTATAATCATAATTGTATTCATTAGTTATTCATTAAATTTCTATAATCATCTTGTATAATCATCATTGTATAATCATCTATATCATTCTATAATCATTTCTATAATCATCTTGTATAGTCATCATAATTCATTAAATTTCTATAATCATCTATAATCATCAATATCTTTCTATAATTATCTTAAATTTCTATAATCATCATAATATAAGTAACTATTGATTTTCAACAATGAATTTGTTTCAATAATCATCTTGTGTAATCATCATTGTATAATCCTCTTGTATAATCATCTATATCATTCTATAATCATCTCTATCATTTCTATAATCATCTTGTATAATCATCATTACTCATTAAATTTCTATAATCATCTATAATCATCAATATCTTTCTATAATTATCTTAAATTTCCATAATCATCATAATATAAGTAACTATTAATTTTCAAAAATGAATTTGTTTCAATTTACTTGAAATTTTACATTACCTCAATATTATTTAATATGTGATTTAATGACAGATATAAATGAAGAATGGTGTATATGGATATAATACATTTGTAGAGTTTTCCTTCAACTATCAACCGAAATTGCTATGAAATTATTCTACAGCAGTCATCAGAAAAATGATGATTTGTGATATAAATTTTAAACATAATACTATTAATATTATTGTTTCCTTATTTTGACTTGGATTTTGCTCCCGATTTGTTATTATAAAAATATTATACATATACACTAAATTTTCCCGTAATACTTCACGAAATTATCTGCAGCAGATTAAAGGAAAATAAATCACGCATAAAAGTAAATATCATTATAAAATATGAATTTTTATCGATTTGTTTCATTCAGTAAGTGTTTTTTAATTACGTGTTTTTATTACCCTTACATATTTTGTTACATTTTAGAAATCATAATTTCTTGCAGAAATATAAATTTTGCTTTCACTTGAAAATTAATTGCTAATAACGAATGATACGTAAAAGAGTCGTATGAATAAATTATAAGTTAATATATTTTAATATAGTATAATAATATGTATACTCTGAATAGGATAATTTTGCATCTTAAGGAAGAGAGATCCTTTACAATGGCTTTTGAAATGAATGTTGTACGAAAGCAAAATTAATATAGGGATGAATGTCGTTTCATTTCAAATTTCAAATTTATGTGCTTGACTTTTTTCATACTGCTCTGACCTGATGAGTGTTATAACGTTTTTATGTATTTTACGGGTATGTTAAAAATTTATAAAAATTTTATCATTTTCAGAAGATTCTTCTTAGTGAACCTTACACACTCTTAAATAACAGTTTTAAACCCAATTCGGAAAGGGAAAAGTGATTTTTTATCTCATTTTAAATACATTAATATGGTTTATTTAATTACAAATAATTATCCTAGTAATAATTAAATTAAGGATACATAAAATTTAAAGCAGAGTTTCTAGAAAATATTCAAATAGCAGTGTTTTTAGAAAGAGAAACTGTATTATTTTGCTGGGGCACGTGGATGCACAAATGAGTGTTTTTTACAAAAGCAATTATTACCAAAAAAATGTCACAAAATTTTCCTTGTAAAAATAATGGTCTGAAGCTACATTATCTTTACTCGAAGAATCTTCTAAAGATCACTTTTGTGATTTTTCTTTGGTAACAATAATTAAAAAACTTGAAAAATTTAAAGGCGACGAACCGAAGAATTTTGAAATTTTGCAATATGTATAGAAGTAACTTTTATTGATCATTTCCTTGGCCACCAGCGGCCGACCGGTAAAAGCCGCTGAATACTTGTAGTTCGGTACGGAATTCGAGTCCCGGCGAGCGGACTGGCTGCATGGGCATTTTCGTGGTTTTAAAAGTGGACAGGAACCAGTT
>KK116133.1:65225-128541 GCA_000611955.2 Stegodyphus mimosarum
AAATCTTACTCCAAAAAACACGATTCTGATTGCATTTCAAAAAGTCGTAGAAATATGACGGGCAGTTAAAAAATATTCAAATAGCTTACATCTTCGAAAGTAAAGCAAAACCAAATTTCACACATCTGAAGATGTGTATATACGTATATATATCTTTAAAATAAATATAAGTAACAATCTATGAAGTAATGAGTATTCTCCTTTAAAGTAAACTAATACCATGTTTAATAAATTGGGCGGTAATTTTTATCATATAAATATATACATATATAAATATATTTTCAGTCCAAAGATCCCTGAAGGACTATTTTTTTTCGTTTTGCGATTTTGCGTCGAATACCTCTGAATGTTCAATTCACTTTACAGATTTTTTCCACTAAATGTTATCGCTCTGTATTATATTTGAACAAATTAAATAATGAAGAATCTGCATAACTGTATGTATGTTTCTCGCATTGTGATAAAACAAAGGTATCTAAAGCCATCCAATTTTGAATGACGTAATCCTACTGCGAATATGGGCATCTGGAAGCCCAAATTTGAAATCTGCAATTTGTTTTATTATCGATTTCACATTTTTTGAAACTTTAACGAATTTTTGATTAAGAAACTCAAGTATTTCAAAGCGAGCAGTGACAACGTTTTACAGAAAAATTTTTTTTTTATCTCCAGCGCGTGAGACTGTGTATCAGAAATTCTAAAGATATGCTAAATTTAAAATTATTTTGCGATATTGCTCTTGAACTGAATTTTATGGTTTAAGTGCGAAGAAAGTGGTATATATACATATATATATATATATATATATGTATATAAAGAAGAAAGTCTGTTAGTTTGTTCTCTAATACCTCAGTCACTACTACAGCTATCGTCACCAAACGTTCTACAGTTCTTTTCTGGGTAGTGGAAGAAGTCGATGTCCACTTTTCTCCAAAAAAAAGTATCTAAAATCAGACATATTAATTAAAAACTCAGAAAAACAATAATTTTTGCCCCTATTTTTCCGAGTGGCAACAGCCTCGCAAGCTGGAGATGAAAATCTCCTTTATTTCGAATGTTGTTGCCACTACTTGTTTTCAAATCCTAGAGTTTGTTAATAAAAAATTCTAAGCTTTACGATGAAATAAAAGTAACATTGCTAAACATTAAATACATTATTCCCTATTCCAAAAATTCGCGGCAAACCATTTCAACTGTCCCCATCTTCGCACGACTTTCATCAGCCAAAATATTAATTAAAACTCTGAAAACTTTAATTTTCGCAATCATTTTTGTTAATAAAATAATTTGTAATAAGTTTGTTAATAAAAAAAATTTCTAAATTTCACTAATAAATAACATTGTGAAATATTAAATACATTATTCCCGACTGCAAAAATTCGTGGGAAGCCATTTCGACAATTCCCATCTTCGTACGACTTTAATCAGCCAAAATATTAATTTAAACTCTGAAAGCTTTAATTTTCGCATTCATTTTTCCGAGTGGCAACAGTATGGCGCATTGGGTGTAAAAATATTTATTTCGAAACGTGTTGCTACTGCTCGCTTTTCAAATTGTATAGTTTGTTAATCAAAAATTTCTAAGTTTTAGAAAATCTCTTTATATAAAGAAGAATGTCTGTTTGCGTTTTTGTTTGCATTATTGATTTTTGATCAATTACGATCAATTTTTTACCACATTTAACAGAATAAAATTGAATATAGGTTAAATTTTGGATGGAACTTGAGTTTCTACGACCATGTGAATAGAAAGTCGAAAATGATTAAAAACGGCGTGCCATTGTTGCTGATATAATGAGAGTGAATTATCTTATTTTTCTATCGAAATTTTCTATTGGGGTTCTATAACGCATCGGAGTGAAAAATGTATGACTATGTATCGTAGCTTTTACATCGTTATTAGAGAAGGATTACAGCGGTATCATTCTCTCTGTTGTTAGATGCACTATTCTTAATCGAACTGAAATCCATCGGGTACTTCCGCTAGTTTAATAAATAAAGGTAACATAGAAAATGTTAAAAAAAAGCCCCTTTGAAGGTAATTTAAAATCTGAAACCTTTCAAATTTTCTTTTTTTTTATGAATTCAATTCTAAATTTTTGTAAATGAACTATGAACTTCGTGACTTTAGATCCTAAAATATGTACTATCAAGACCTAATACTAGTAAATAAAGACTGAAAATATTCGTAAAATATTAAATCTTTTCGAAAAGATGGTTCATTACTATGTTAATACAGTATCATACATGGCAATAGCATATAATTCAGGAAGTAATATTTATCGTTTATAATTAGTAAAGCTTTAGAAGTCATTCAACTGTAATATTGAAATCTGATTTCTTGAATAAAATTCTAAATGATCTGTAGTTGCTTTCCGCATCTTAAATATTCCATTATCAAATCAAAGGTATATTTACTAAAAGTGAAAATATCTATAAAACAGAAATCAGTCAATAAAGATGTATTAGTGGTTATCGGCAATAAAATTATTAATAAGTAATTCAGCAAAGAAAAATTAATTCTTATTTTCAGTAAAATTCTTAGCATATGATTCAGTATAAACATATATAAACTAAATGTTAGGCTTTTTATGAGTTACGTTCTAAGATTTCGTAATGTAGAGTGTAAATTTAGATTCTAAAATGTTCGCTGAAAATCAGACATCAAGGAAATAAAACTGCAAATGTTTGCAAAAAGTGTCATTCAGTTGCGTTATTATTTATAGTTCGCAAGGTTACGTCATTAATTAGGTAATCATTTTGCGAAGTTTTTATTGTTTAATTACCAATCTTTTTATTTTCTTGCACAAAGTAAAGGAAGTATTATAATCGCAAAAAATTTCGGGTATCATATTTCAACGAAAGCATCCATTTCGATCGTTCTCGAAACCATTTGAATGATGTCTTTGCGTGACATCTCTACATACAGACAGAATAGAGGACTGTTTTTTGCCAAAAAGTATTGTAAAATGGATTCAGAAGAGATATCTTTCTTGACGTCTATACTTTCGCATATATCGCATTTGTCGTTGGTTGACTATAAAAGTCTGAATCACTTTCAAATTGTTGCCAACAAATTTTAGAGCACTGCGTTATATTTAAAGAAATTAAATAATGAAGAATCTGCATAACTGTATGTGTGTTTCTCGCATTGAAAAAACAACGTAACCTACAGACATCAAATTTTGAATAAATGTCCTCCGCTCGAATATCGCCATCTGGAAGCCCAAATTTGGAATTTGGTTTATTATCTATTACACATTTTGTAAAATTTTAAACAATTTTTGATTAACAAACTCAAGGATTTCAAAGCGAGCAATGGCAACATTGTACGGAGAAAAAATTGCCCTCGAGACTGTGTATCGGAAATTCTAAAGATGTGCTCTTTTTAAATTATTTTGTGATATTGCTGTTGAACTGAACTTTATGGTTTATTTAAATTTGGAATTTGTTTTATTACATATTTCATATTCTTTAAAAGTTTAACGAATTTTTTATTAACAAACTCAACGAATTTTAAACCGTTCCATTAACATTAACATCGCATGCGCCTTCATATTCTATGCACGAGGTTTCTTTACATTTCTTACTGGTATTATGTTGGTTGCGTAGCAACCCAAAACGTTATAATGTGTAACGGCATTTTGCATCGAATGACTCTGAATGTCTACATCATTTTTCAAATCCCATTTTAAATCCCCCGAGAAAAGACGTCCCTTTGGGCGTAAGATAAAATCTGAAAGCTTTCAAATTTAATTTTTTTTAAATTTTAGTTGTTGAGTCATTCGGATTTCAAGAAGCAATATCATTTTCTCCAAATGTCATTTGTAAAATGTATTTAATTCCTCAGAGATGTTGTTGATTTTATTCTAGGGTTTAAATTACGTCTTGCCTAATTAATATTTGCATATTTTCAAATTTTCATAATGAAACTAATTTTACAGTGAAGAATCTCTAAATTATACTCATTACATACGTATTGCACTGCACGTAAAATTCTACTTTTTTTGTTGATCATAAAAAATCATAAAACTTGAGTCTATTTGACTTAATTCTGTTTCTTATATGCCAAAGATGTTGATGATTTAGTTTAATTGAGTTATATAATATATTTTCAGTGTGAAATATGCACTAAAATATAACATGCATTAAAAGAGTTGTATCACTGAATCAGCCCGAATTCATGAACATTATTAAAATGAATAAGGACGACATACAATATAATAAGGACTGCTGTATGTAAAATGAAAAAGGACAATATTCAATATAGTAAGGACTGTATGCTAATGGAATAAGGTCTATATACATCTTCTCACATATCCGCATCATCGCCAAAACACTTTATATAAGAATTAAGCACATTGCAACAATAAAATGAAAAACAAAAGAACAACAGGGAGTTTGAGCAATCCAATACTCGAAAAAAGTCATGTGATCCGAATATATCTAACTATAAATGTATAATATGAATCACAACCAGCATACTGCATAGCAATTAAGCCTTGCATGAATATTAAAAGAGAACGCATATTGAAATGTGAAATAGGACTTCATAAAGTTATAAATTTATATGGAAGTCCCTTTTATTGCATGCAAATATAATAATGAACATTGTAGAGTTTTTATAGTTAGAAAAAGGGATAGATAAGCCTTTTTTCCGCGTGAAATGTAAGGTAAACGAAATGTTTTACCATGCGAGTGGTTTGGTGAAATAAAGGAATCATATAAGAAAATAGTATATTAATTGTTCACAGTGGTTTAGCTGAATAAAACAGAATTCGACATTTAGCTAACAGTACATCTCACAAAGATTCAGCTAATTCAGAGCATACTTTGTTAATTAATATGAACTGAGAAACTACAGTTAATTACAGGTAAAAAAACATAAATTTCGTAAATTTACTAAAAGCGAAAACATATTTTTTTGTTCGATTTAAAATGGAAATCAGCATGTCGTCTTTAAAAATACCTTTTTTTTCAAAATATTTTTAGATGCTTTTAGTTTAATGCAGTAAATAGTTTAATTTTACTGAAAAAGAATTCTTTCTGATCACTTTAATTAAAAACGATCATGCAGGAAGCGAACTCGATTATTAATTTTTAATTATGATTGAGACTCCAAATCTTATGCTTATAAAATATTTAAAATGATTCTTACAAGCAATAACATTTTCTTATTCCAAACAACTGGTCATTTAAATACGTATAAATTGCAATTGTAACGTTTGATTCATTGAAAATAAAAATCAGTGTCCAATATATGACCAACCAGTGGTCGAACGGTAAAGTCCCTGAACACTATTAGTTTAATCCGAGGTTAGAATCCTGCGAAGGGGCTATGGCTTCGTAGTTTTCCCCGTGTGCAACGTGTTAATATGAGTCAGTTTCTCTTAGAAAGTCTTCCAGAAAGGCATCATTCTCTTCTGTGCAGTGCCTTAGGGCGGAACACGTACATAATAGTAATGTACAATGTGTGCAAATTTTGTTCTTGAAAACTCTGTACTCTAAGGTCAGTGCGAGGAAGATTTTATTTTATCAAATTTTAATTAAAAATTTTCGTTGACAAATAATGGCTTCAAAATTACTAGTTAAAATTCCCGAGGAGAAAGAGTCGCCCCAAAATAAAATCTCAGTCAGAATTAATGTAATTTTGTTATAGATTTCTGGCGCACGGAAAATAAGATATCCTTAAAATTAAGAAACACCGAGCAAAAGCACTCCTTTAAGAAACAGAAATTCGCTGAACACTGGTAGCTCGGTCTGGGGTTCGAATCCTGGAGATCGGGCTGGCTGCATGGCCTTTTTCGTGGTTTTCCCATGTGTGATGTGTGTACGAGCAAGATTTCCATTAAGAAGTCCTCCACGATGGCAAACCTGCTCTCAGGAAGATAACCCTTGAGTACGACGTTTTCATAATTAAATAAACCAAACCAATCAAGAAATAAAAGACATTGGTAGTATTTTTAGATTACTGATATAAGTTTAGATTTAATAGTATGTTTAGATTTGATACCAAAGTTTCATACCTATATTGGTCAGTTACAGGGGTGTTCGTTTTAGGAAGCTGCTTCAGTGTAGGTTATAAAAATTCAGTCAATAAGTAACACAAAATTTCGAATAAAATTTATCCGCAAAATTAAATAATGCTTTTTAAGTGCTTATAATAAATGTCTAAATGTAATGAATTCTGTTCAAATCGACCGCTCAGAATTCCACCATATCTAAAAAGACATCGCTTGGGTGTTCTCATCTTTCATAATAAATAAAACCTATGTTTATTTCTGTTCTCAAAAACACGAGTCGGCTTAGGGAGATACCAGAATTTCTGAGAAGGGTTCACTGCTTTTATATTTTATTTCTATAAACAAAAGACTGCGTTTGAGTTTTCTGAGTATAATTTTAAATTTGAGTCTTACAATGATTGATGTAAAAACGAACTAGTTTCCGATAATACACTCACTTCCAAAAGTTAAGCACGGAGAGGAAAATGCTAATTTCCGGAAGCCAATCAGAATTGAAGAGGATGCAATTCGTTGCAGAGGTAGATGGAAGTATGCAAATATGTTAGGTAACAGCCAATCGCGCTTTCATGTCAAGAAATATGCAAAAAAGACAGTCTTATAAGAAACCAGCTTTATGAAGGGTTACCGAAGTAGACCGTAAGTGCTGATAGAAGGTGTTTAAAACTTTCGTACAATTTGTTTTCAAGACATACGTGTTTCTATGACTTCCAGAAGACGAATGGAAGATTCTGAGCGCTGGCGTGCTATAGGGCGCATTGAAGCAGGACAGGCGATCACAGATGTTGCTCTTTTCTTCGGCGTTCATCATTCTGTAACTTCATGTTTATGGAAACAATTCCAAACCACACAGACAGGCCCGTAGCCGGTCGCCCAAGGAGTACAACCACCGCGGAAGATCGATATATTGCTACTGTAGCCAAGAGGCATCGCAGAGAGACCTCCAAACGTGTGACATCTATGGTTACAGTGTCCATTGGTAAGGCGATATCTGCAGCTACTGTACGCCGAAGATTACATATGAGTGGACTGTACGCCCAGTTACCTCGAGTTTGTGTTACTCTATCCGTCCAATCAAGAGGGGCACGATTACAGTGGCGCCGGGAACATGTCAATTGGAATGTGTCTGACTGGGGCAATGTTATGTTTACTGAAGTCAAGATTTGCTCTGGAGCTAGATGACAAGCGTATAAGGATATGGCGTGAACAACGAGCACGCAATCAGTCACAAAACATCACCGAACATCACGCATTCCGAAGCGGAAGCATTATGGTGTGGGCAGGGATTTCATTAGGATGACGCACCGACCTGCACATCTTTAAACGGGTTTATTTGACGGATGTCCGGTATCGAGATGAAGTCCTAGAGCCCATTGTGAGATTGTATGCTGCAGCAGATGGCCCTACTTTTGTTTTAATGGACGATAACGCATGTCCCCATAGAGCTGACATCGTCGATGACTACCTGGAGAGTGAAGGGATTACGCGTATGGCGTGGCCAGCATATTCGCCGACCATAATCCCATTGAAAATGCTTGGGATGCTCTCGGCCGTGCTGTATCTTCACGTTTCCCACCTCCAGCCACTCTTATTGAGCTGGAATCTGCTCTACAAGAAGAATGGCGATTGCTTAACTCTGCGGTGGTTGATAATCTAATTGAAAGCATGGTCACAAGGTGTAAACTTTATATACAGATGAGAGGGGATCATATACCCTATTAATGTCCTTTTTTTCATTTTATGCTGTTTATTTTCACTTTATACATAATTCTGTTTAAGTCTCCAGTATGTCATTATCTGATAACTTGCAAAAATTTAATATTGTTTTCATTTCTGTATATAATTATTAATTTTGTTTTATGCATAAATATATATGCTACTTTCCAGCCGAATTTTGTGTCAATGAAAGCAGTATTTGTGATTTTTTGCATTTTACATCTTCGTGTTTAACTTTTGGAAGTGAGTGTATTACTCTGCTGAACTGGCCACCAGTGCCCGAGCGGTAAAGTCGCTGAACACTGGTATTTCGTTCAGCAAGCGAGCTGGTTGTATGACATTTTCGTGACTTTCTTAACGTATAACGTGAATACGTGTCAGTTCCTAAAACAGTACTCTACAAAGGCATCACTCCTCTTAAGCAGATAGCCCTAGTGCGGTTTAGCATAATCCAATCAATCAAAAGCCCATATCGTCATATTATGTAACTGAATTTCCTCATCACTAACAAATCCACATCCAAATAATTATTTACACGCTATACATGAAAATCTGAACGACGCTTTAAGAATAAACAGAAACAAAACACGATAAAATTTTCACTATAATAATATCGGATTAACAAACTTGAAAGAAAATAATTTCATAATTAAGTAAGCAATGTTTGTAGAGGTAACTGCAAGCAGTTATTTAGCTTCCTTTTTTAAGCATTTTTAGACTTTATTTTTCATCAAAAATTATCGGTAAAACTTTATAAAAAAAGATGAATTTATAATGACATTTGTAAATTAAGTATGTAAATTTAAAATTCTATAAAGTGCTATACGTTGCATTAATTTTCTACTCATTTTCAATTTTTACATACTTAAATTTGCTTCTTACTTTTTCAACAAAAATATATTGCTTCATTCAAAAATATGAAATATAGAAGTAAAAATATTCTTCTTTCCTTCTTGCGCTCCCAAATCATTATGCAAATATGCATTAGCAGTTTTTAAAACCTGAAAAACGCATGTCTGCGATGTTATCGTCATGCGATGATTTGTAGGTACTTTAGTTTTACCACGGTATTTTAGACGACGATGTTTTTAAACTGCGAAGTTTTTGAACCACTTTATTTTCGATGACGATATTTTGTTCCACGATGTTTTAGAATTGCGATGTTTTCTCTTTGCTTTCTTTTCTCCCACGATGTTTTGTACTACGACGTTTTCGCCTTGTTGATTCCTCTGCCATTTTTTGCCACGATGTTTTCGGCTGTAACCATTTGGAACATAAGTTATGAATAAATAACCTAGAGAATCACAGAGAACTTTGAGAATTTTTGTTATAGGAAATATGCAATATACTCTACGCGGGTACGGGTTCGTAATAGGTTGAATACACACAGTTAATAGGTTAATCAAATTTATTTTTATGAAATAAAACACTTCAAAGTTCTTCAACTTTGCATAGAAATACTCTTACAGGCATTCACAGTATTACAGACAATAATCAGTAGTTAGGCTTCAAGCTACGAAGATGCAAAGCAATGCAAAGCGCATCTAAAGGGAAAGCTAATTGAGAGATACGGATGCTCTCTCTCCGGCTTTGTAAAGATTTCATCCGGCAGCCGAGTTGTTTCTAGTACTTCCCGCTTCTCGAAATTCCTGGAAAGCAATACGAGGGTCAAACTACAGTTACAGCTAATATGGTGGTCAATTACATTTTTTCAATTACGATACCTATTATTGTGATACAGTGACCGGGCAAAAATATCTCGGAATAGTCGCCAAGTTTGGAACTTTTGGTGACTTCTTGCAAAATTTGGCTACCAAATAAAGCGCCAAAACCGTTGTTAGCTTGGCGATATTTGTCCAAATTACCGAGATACATATTTACTAAATGTTAAATGCACTTGTCCTTGCGTACTTACTTTTACAGCATACAATGTCTCTGAGATTTTTCACTTTACATTATGCCCATTATACAGCAGTTTCACGAATAATTGCACTAAAATCATCTACGTACCCAATACGTTAAACGAAAGTATGTAAAATGTTATAAACATTTTCGTTCCTGTATACTTTCGATTTAAATAAATTAATTTTTTATAGTAATAATAAAATCAATAAGAAATTCTTTTGTGATATGTTAATGATTGACCTTGTTAATGAAAGCTAAATTATAAAAGAGGCTTGTTAGAAAATTTTCCGATATTTTTATTTATTTAACACAGTTATTTACAAGGGTTTTAAAAATTACATGCCACTAAACAGCTTATTTTTTGTAGCGTTGCGTGTACAGTAAAAAATTTAAATAAATTTCATTGCACAGTGAAAATTCTCACCAAATTATATATTCGCGGTAATGAGCATTTATGACTATTTATTAATACAAGGCGTATTTCCTCACTACTTGAGTTTATCACTGAAACTGAAGTTTCGTTTCGCTTTACTAGATATGTTTTCATGGATACGCTGAATAGATTTGGATAAGACGTCTGATAAGTAATAAAAGCTTGCGTTTCTGTTAACGTTGAAATAAATTGTTTAAAATTATGCACCGACTTTATTCTCGGAGATTTCCGTTCTACGAAAAGTATGTATTAGATTTATCATCGCAGTTCATATAATGTGACTGCTGAGGCGCACATTTCCTCGTTATGTGAATTTATTTCTGCCAGATAGACTTTGATTAAATTGACGGACTCGAGTTATATAGCATTTTAGAGACTTGTAAGTTAAGAGAAATAGGCATGAGGACTTATACATTGTATTTCATATGGTGGGTAAATGATAGGTGGAGAGACATGGAATCCAGCCGCAGCTTTGGGCCCTCAAACACCTGGAATCTTTCCTTTGGCCGAAAGGATTCAGAAGAGACTCGAGTCGCGTGGTGCTGGCACCAGGGTGCCTGGGCCGAAGGCCCTACCCCTAATCGAATATCATTAGTAGGTTTCTAACAATATGCATACAAAAAATAACTTACGTTAAATTAATAATAGTTTTCTTTTCTTTGTTTTTATGATAATCTTAAATGGAGCAGATGCTCACTAGAATAAAAATTACTCAAGTAATTATAAAAGAAGATATATACAATATTTACAAATTAAAGTCTCCACCTCAGTAGTGGTAATTATAGTTAAATGTGCAGAAAGCCGAACGAGCTGGTAGTTCTGAAATAAAATACAGAATTCAGCAAGGAAAAGTGCGCACTTCTGGTGTGACAAAATAGAAGTATAAAGGTTACAAAAGGCAATTGAATACAATAGTTCATCTATAGAAACACAGGAGAGAGAGCAGCAGATACAAAGAAGCACATTAAATACAGAGGAGATCGAATTATGGCATATAATCGTTGAGTATCGCCATGGGGCGATGAAAATTATTATCGTCATATATATCATAACTATATAAGGTGATGGAGGGATTATTTAAATTATATAATCCATCGAAAAAACGTCTGGCCAGGCGAACACAGAACGACCTGACCAGTTCAATTTTTAATTCTTCATGAATTTTAGCATTCCTCATGTACCATGGGGCACATACAATCTGTCTCAGAACACAGTTCTGAGCTGTCTGGAGTTTTGATCGAATGGACTTATTAGAATACGCCCATACCGGGCATGCATAACAAAGAATAGAACGCAACATGGTTTTGTAGATAAGTAACTTATAGATAAAACTGTAGATAAAACACTGTTTCAAGCAATTATATGGTTAAGTGATGCTTTACGTGCTCGAAACGTTTTCAAACAACGTGTAATATGTGGGTTCCATGAGAATCTTTTACTGAGGATCACCCCTAAATAAAGGACTTGCTTGGCCCAGGATTCAGAAGACTGATCAAGAAAACGTTTATGTCTCTGCAGACAAAAAAGTAGACTAGGACTTAAGCTAAAAGGCATTCTAATGATAGGCTCAACTGGCTCCATAAGTTTCGAAGCTTCTATGGACAAGCTAAGCACTTTTGTTTTCCTTCCAGTACGTTCCCGTACCCTTTCTTTTAATCAAAGTCCTTTCGTAAGAATTAATTTTTATGTAACTGAAATGCAACCTTCTGATCAAGAAACTAATGTAAATGAAAAGGAAGTACAAACTGATGAAGATTTCAATGTATTAAATGTACCAGACAAGACCATAGCAACAGTTGACAAGAATACTTTAACCAGCTTATCTCGGGATATGCTGAGAATGTACGAAGAAAATCACCATTCAGACTTCACACTAATCTGTGGCTCAGAAAAATTTTCACGTTCATAAGTGCGTTCTTTTAGCCAGATCTCCTATTTTTGCAAGCATGTTCCAACATCCAATGAATGAAACAACAGAAAACAGAATTATTATCCCCGACATTGATGCCCTTGTGTTGGATCATCTCGTGCTATTCATGTATACTGGACGCATAAACGAGCTTTCTTATTCCATCGCGCGAGACCTGTATTCTGCATGCGACAAGTATGCTGTTCTGCAGTTGAAAGATAAGTGTAGTGAGTTTTTAATTTCGTCGCTCTGCACTTCTACAGCTGTTGAGATACTAATTTTAGGGGACATGCATAGCGATATTATACTGAAAAACGCAGCGATTAGTTTTATTTCCGACAATTTTGAAAACCTGAATACTACCCAAGCATGGCTTACGCTCGTGAAAGAGCGTTCTCCTTTGGCAGTTGAAGTTTTGTCTTCAGCGATGAGTCATCTGAAATCGAAACTTGGAAATAGGAAATAATTCATTATTTGTTTTCATTAATAATACATTTTTAATGATTAGTTCAATGTGGTATCGGTTTTTAATTGAAATTCTAAATTCTTGCCTTTCGATGGTTTATCTTGAATGTTGTTATGTATAAATACATATGAAATGGTTTATCATCTTGACTATATTTTATAAATGGTTAGTGGGTATTCATTTATTTTTATATAAATTTACAATTGATTTTTAAATGTAAATTTACATTAATTTGCCTGTTTCAATATCGTTTATTATGTTCGTTGATGATAGTTATAAATGAAAATTTGTGTAAGGAGGTAGAAGACATTTTTGCAAAATTTTTATTCGCAAATTAATATAAATTCCTATGATATCAATTACTCCTACGGTTTACTGCACAATCATTTTGAAAGGGAATGGATAATAAAGTTATGAAAAACGTAATAGTTCATGCTAAATTTTAAGCATGGCACTATTAATAATTGATTTTGTGTTTATATTTTAATTTCTTTTAAATTTTGACTTTCTTATAATTTTATGTTTGTTTACTGTATATATAGGCTAAATGTTTGCTTTTCATTTCCTGAAAGAAATTGCAGCGGATAAACATTAAAACCGGAGCAAAATAAAGTATACATAAAAGTAAAAAATTAGTAATTAAAATTTTATAAAAATAAAAAAAATCTGAAAGATTTCAGATTTTAAATTACGTCCAAAGGCGCGTTTTTTTAACGTTTCGTGTGCTACCTTTTTTTTATTAAATATCATGTACTACGTACTCAAACCATAAAATTCAGTTCAAAATCAATATCGCAAAATCATTTTAAAATGAACATATCTTTAGAATTTCCGTAAGTCTCGTGCGCTGGAGATAAAAATGTTTTTTTTTTTCCGTACAGTGTTGCCATTGCTCGCTTTGAAATCATTTAGTTTGTTAATCAGAAATTCGTTGAAATGTTACAAAACATAAAATCGATAATAAAGCAAATTTCAAATTCAAAATTAGGGCTTCCAGATGCCCATATTCGCAGTAGGATTACGTCATTCAAAATTCGATGGCTCTAGGTTTTATCACAATGCGAGAAACATGTATACATTTATGCAGATTTTTCATTTTTTAAAATTTAATGCAGAGCGATAACATTTAGTGGCAACAATTTGAAAAGTGATACGCCGTTTTTGTGTTTCCGACGCAAAATCGCAAAACGAAAGTAATAGTCCTTCGGGACTAAATCCCTTTGGACTAATAAAATTAGAAATGATGTAATGTTTATATATTTGTTTCATTCAGAGGATGTTTTTTAATTGTGTTTTGTTTATTATTGTAGTTGCAGTTTTGAAATAATAGCATCTTTCATAAGTAAGAATTTTGCTTTCACTTGAAAATTAATTGCTAATAACGGGTGATGAGCAAAATAGTCGTATTAGTGCAGTATAAGGTATCATATTTCCTTAGTGTAGTGTTATGGCATATATATTATGAATAGAATAATTCTGCACCTTAAAAAAGAGAGATCCTTTAAAATGGCTTTTGAAATGATGTTGAACAAAACCATAATTAATATAAAGATGAATGTTGTTTCATTTCACATATTTTAAATTTATGTGCTTGATTTCTATATTTTTTCATAGTGCAGTGACTTTATGATTGTTATAGTGTTTTTACATATGTTACATATAACGTAATAATTTATAATAATTTTCTCATTTCCAAAGGCTTCTTTTTCGAGTAAACCCTACACACCTTTAAATAACAGTTTTAAAACCAATTCGGAAAGGAAAGGCATGACGTTTTACCTTCATTTTAAGTATTAATTTAGTTACTTTGTTTATATAATTATAAATGTGTTTATTTAATTATGAAATACGCGAGATCGTCTTTATTTAATTATACGTACAGATAATTATCCTAGTAAATATTAAAATAAGGATACCTGAAAATAAATCAGAATTTCTAGAAAGTAATTAAATAGCAGTATTTCTAAAAAGACAAACTGCTCTGTTTTGTGGAAGCACGTGGATGCACAAATGAGTATTTTTACAAAAGCAAATGCTACCCGAAAATTGAAATAAAAAATAATGACCTGATGCAACATTACTTTTACTCGAAGAATCTTCGACAGAACACTTTTGCAATTTTTCGTTGGTTCAAATGAAACTTAAAAAACTTAAAAGGGAAAGACCGAAGGATTTTGATATTTTGCATTATCCATATATGTAACTTTTATTCAGCATTGCCTTATGTAGATGATTTAGAGTCCCGTGAACTTCATTAATTTCCTTAAAGCAAAATTTTGCTTCAAAGGACACCATTTTGATTGCATTTCAGAAATTCGGAGAAATATTACAAGTAGTAAAAAATATTGAAATAGCTTCTATGTCAAAAAGAAAAGTCACATTTCAAACATTTGAAGATATATATATATATATGTGTGTATATATCTTTATGTACGTATATATCTTTAAAATGAACATCTGTAAAACTTTATCCATTAGCAAAAATTGCCTTTTATAAATATGTAAACTTATACCATTATTTAATACATTATTTAGAAAATTTGTCTCATTTAAATATCTGTTTTTACACCACTTTTCAAATTGTTGCCACCAAATATTAGAGCCCTGTATTATAGTCAGTGAAGTTAAATAATGGGGAATCTACGCAAATGTATGTATGTTTCTAGCATTGTGATAAAACAACGGTTTCTAGAGCCATCAAATTCTGAATAACGTACGTTTCCACCTGAATATGGGCCCAAATAGCCCAAATGGAAGCCCAAATTTGGAATTTGTTTTATTATTTATTACATATTTTGCAAAACTTTAACGAATTTTTGATTGACACACTCAGCGATTTCAAAGCGAGAAATAGCAACACTGTACGAAAAAAAAAGAACATTTTTATCTCCAGCGCTTGTGTCTGTGTATCGGAAATTCTAAAGATATGCTCATTTTTAAATTATTTTGCTATATTGCTGTTGAACTGAATTTATGGTTTTAATGAGACGAGCATGATATTTAATAAACGAAGGTAGCCCACAAAACGTTAAAAAGATGCATCTTTGGGTGTAATGTAAAATCTGAAAGCTTTCAGATTTTTTTAATCTTCTTTCGTCTTTTTTTTTGTTGTTGTTTTGTTTTTTATGAATTTAGTTCTAACTTTTCCAAGATGAACTCTGTTCCTTCATTTTCCCTTCTGTGTTTAAGTGATTTCTTGCATGCTTTGTACTGTAAATCTCTGAAATTTGAGAGCTATTAACCCTCTGACCGGCCAGGGCTTCGAAGAAAGCACAAATTTCCCAAAACTTTTACCAGAAAAATTTATTTTCTTGATTTAATGTAAAAACATTTCCTGGTATTTTATACATGGATTTATGTACTTTTTATTATTTATTTATATACTTATTGCCTTAATTCCTTTAACATATTTTAATATGCAGGTATATATACGTTCGTACAGATATCACAAAAAATATTCTAGGCCGTATATATACGGCCTTGCCGGCCTGCCTTTTAAACAAATTTTTCCAGCTCAGATTGCAATCTGCAGAAAATCAGGTTCCTGACTTTACATAAATTTAGTTTGCCATTAAATTCGAAATTCAGGCTGGCAGCCATATTTCTTAGCCTCGCCGGTATGTAATTGTGAGAAAGACATTTTATCATTTGAAGAATTACTTATTACATAAGACTTACATTTTACGCTTAATTATCCGAATTTATTAAAAGTTAAATTAGCGTATTTCTGTTGGGAATAAACATACGTTTTTATTACAAGCGAAGTATTAAATAACCAATTAAAATATAGCATTCAAAAGGAAAAACTGATTAATTTTCAGTCGTTTATTATGCTGGTCGTTTAATCATTTTTTAAATTTAATTCTTTTTTAATTTCAGAAAAATCATTTTTTCAGTTTCCAAACTAGATTTCATTTAAGTTCTTTATCACTGATAACTTTAATTATATAATGAATTCTAGGTTAAGTTAGATTATTTCGATATATCAAAGAACGACAGGACTATCTACCAAAGGGCGGATGCTTTCGTGGAGCACTTTCTTTAAGGAACTTGATTTATAGTAATGTCACACTTAGGAAGAAGTACAAAAGATACCCACTCACCCAGCCAGTCCATTCGCCCACGTCCTGGGTCCGGTTTACTTTCATTTAGACATCTTAATCTTTCAATTACTGGTGACGTTCTTTGAATGACATTTTATCTTCCTAAAGTTGTTTTGCCTTTCCTTCCCATTTAATTCACAAAACCGTAGTACAGATATTGCTTATTTTTTCATAATTCATTTTTCTTCTGCTTAATTTATTACGAGAATTGTGTGATTATGTTATTATGCGTTTCTAGAATCCTCAGTATTTTTAATACTTCAAAATATTTGATTGGCTATTTATTAAGCACCTTCTTGGAGAATTTTAGGCTACAAACTCTACTGTATTCAAAATACAGAAGTAGCGAAACCGTGAGAATCCATTGAAGTTAGATCATTTAGTCCCCGAGAACTTAAATCATAATAAACTACCAGTATTCAGAGATCATGCCCGCTTAACCGTTGATATGCTGTTCTCTGATAAAAGAGATCAATGTCTTACCTGTATTGCTAGACAGCACATTGAGTATACGCAGGAAACTAAGTCAATGTAAAATTAAATGTAAAGTTGAGTTTCGCATAAATTTCAAGCCAGGCTTTCTCTCTGTCTTTATTAACCATCTAAATATGATCTTTACGTTACTCGGGATATGATGGTAGAATTATTTACGAAACGTTAGCTTCTTTTTAATACATAGGCAATAACAAAAGTACACTGCGGGGAAAAAAGGGGGGGGGCAGTTCTGTATCTCCCGTTTTACTGGTCCGATTGACGAAATTCAAATTGCGTTTTTCATGTCTCGAAAGCGCGAGTTAGGATATGTATTAGATTTACATAGAGAGAATTGTTCTAATCTAGGTATTTTGTCACAAAATGTGTGTTTTTCTGAATTAACACACCAATTGTTTTTTCATATTTCGATTCTACGACTCAAATTATGACTAAATATTAAATTTTGTAAACTCTGGTGCGAAATTTGCGGAAAAATTCAAAAATTTAACTTGGCGAATTTTTTTCAATTTGCGCCAAGAATAATTCACTTGGCAAACTTCTTAAAATATGGCAATCTATTTTCCTATCTGTTCCATTGTACAGGGGCGGGAAAAAAAGCCACATCGTTCCGCCTACATTTTTTATATTCTGCATTTGTGGAAAAAAAGTCACATCGTTCCTACTTTCAAATAATTTTCCCAAAGTGAGTACAACACAATAGATGTTATTATCGCTTTCAACAAATATGCCAAATTTCAAAACGCGCCAAGATATAAATTCACGTATATTTTCGAAAAATTTGAATAAAAAGCTCTAATTTTTTGGAGGTGTACTTAGAAATACATCTACTTTAAGGTAATGATAAAAACTGTATAGGTTATAATTCAAAATGTTTTTTCGAAAATTTATAAAAATTCTTTAAAAATACAAATCTAAAAAGTAAATCTTCAAAAATGGGTAAATTTTATTTGGAGTTAACCTAAATTCCAAAATGTGAAAGAAGGAATCAAGTAAGTGTAATAAAAAAAGAGATATTAATAAATACATACCAAATTGAATTAACATGGAGGAGCTCAAATTTTGAGAGCTCATTTTTTAAAACCTACTCGTGCGAATTTTACAAAACTTGACAGTTTGGCATAATTTGAGTCGCAGAATCGAAATATGGAAAAACATTGGCATGTCATTTCAGAAAAAGTCCGATTTTGTGTCAAAATACCTATAGTAGAACAATGCTTTATATAAATCTAATACATATCCTAAGTCGCGCTTTCGAGACATGGAAAACGCAGTTTGAATTTCGTCAATCGGCCCAGTAGAGCGGGAGATCTGGTACTTATCCTTTTTTTTCATATTCGCAGTGTTCATTAAAAGAACGAACCACGCCAATGTAATATTTCTTCTTTAAGCAATGGAAGCCGTAAAAGTGTTTACTGCCAGAAATATAAAAAATAGATCTCACCGGAATTGAAACAATAGACCTTCTCAATACTACCTGTAAGTGCTAAATGTTTTTCTACTGAAGCATATATAGTAAGAAAATACGGCAATTCCGTATAAAGATTAATATAACCTTTCTAACCTGCCCAGTAAATGCATGGAAAGCCGCGCAATTGGGGCAATGGTTAGTGACCCTGCTGCCGTAACGAAGCGCTTGGGTTCGAATCCAGAAGAAGGCATGGATGTTTGTAAATGTATAATGTCTGTGCCGCATGAGAACACTCTAATTATTCGGACAATCGAAAGTCCTCTCGAGAGGTTGATGGTATGGGATAAAGGATGGGAGACTGTCGGACCAGTTCTCCCCTCCGGAGTGCTCTCGATCCAAATTGAGGGCGGAGTCGTATTGTTACCTACATGGTGCTCAAGTCTCTTTCCAACGACAGGGGCAAGCTTGCTCTCTTTACCACGATGTATTTCGTGGGCTTGTTTTGATGTTACTGGCTGACAAGGAAGATAAAACATAATAGCAATACTGCATACATTTAATTTTCTGGCTTCTACAATTCGTTTGCTGACATCTTTTTAAAACATGTCACATTGCTAATGCCCTATTATTTATTTAGTAATCAGAATGTAAATATTTGATTTCATAACTGACATGCGTACAGTAATAAATACTTGACATTATTTAAGTGTTTTTATTGAACCCTCTCGAAAGAGTAGGTCATGACTACATGAAATGGTAATCCAATAAAAGGAAAGTAAGCTTGTGTTTCCGCGTTTTTTATTTTCATAACAGTTAGTATTTAGCAACAGTGGAATATTTAGAAAAGAATTAAGAGCACAAGTCGTTGAAGTTTAATGCCATGACTGACATGGTAGGCAATTCAACAACAATGAACTGTGTAAGAATATTTCGCTTTAAAGCATCTGAGTTATCGGGCATTTGATGCTCAATTTTAAATATATATACTTCAGAATAATTCCAGTGTACTGGGGCTGGTTTTGGTGTCTAGGTTTTTTTGGGAATTAAATATTTCGAAAAAAAAGAAAAAAAATGTACTAGTTCTGTTCTAATATGGTATATAAATACACTTTTATTCATTTGCGTCTCAAAAACTATGATGGAACAAAGTATATGCTGTAAATAGATAATTGTGATAAATGAATAATGTGTAAAAAATACTCTTGTTAAAAGAAAATTTAATGTTATACTGGAACACACTGATGAAAAATTTAAAATTAGGTAAATACTTTTTTTTACCCTAATTTAAAAAAATTCTGTAAAAGTTGTAAATTCAGCATTACTCAAAATCTGTGAAACGAACACGATCGTTTTCCAATATATATATATAAATTTTACATGTAACTTAAAAATAATGCTAACGCCTAAAATTGTAAATGTTATTTTTTCAAAATTAATTCATAACAGTCCTATATATTATTCTTTTTGTGATTCAATATAAAACTTAAAAACTTTGACATAACTGGCTTAGAAAACTTATTGTAAGCTTCATATTGTAACTAATATTGTAGTTAGTTAACCTATTATTCAAATTTTTGTTATCTTCCCTTAACTCCTCAATTTCCCCTCGTATTTCCTCGCCAGGATGTAAATTTTAACTTAAGTGAAGTGAGTATTTAAACGGGTGTATCTTGGAGTTTATTCACAGCGTGTTTACGCTAGGCAAAACATTTCGTTGCTAATCTTGCTGCTACGCTAATACGCCCCTTGGCTATTTCGAATAATTTTCTCTCCTGTTAGGTTTGTTAAGTCAACTTAAGTTGGCCGTAACTTAACGTGCTAATCCAGCACTCTTATAGTATTTAGACTGGAATTCATTTATGTGATAACGTTTACGTTCCACCGCAAGTTGTCGGTGTTATTGTAAAGCACGAAGTACATGCCTTTCTGTTATTAGTTGGAAATAATAAAGGGTTATTTTCAGCCTTCTTCTGTGCTGGTATTACTTCACGTCTGTGCGAGAATCGTTCATTTTAGGATCTAGATTAGTTTATGTGGAAAAGGAGAGCTAGTTCTGATGATATAGTTATTTATTATCAAGTGGAACCAGACTAATGTAAAGAATCCTTAACTATATTACTTAATAGTAATATGAATAGTTTTTAAAAATTATTTACTCTTCTAAAAAGCAAGGTAATAGAGCAGTTTTAATTCTAAATGATTCCAGAACTGCTCAGTAGTCCTTTTATAGTTCTTTTTTCAGCTTAAAGGGTATTAGGGAAGAAGGGCTGTTAATTTCGTTTTGGTATTTTGAGTCGATTCCGTATCACTTTTCCAAACTGTTGCCACCAAATATTATCGTCCTGTATTATAAATAATGAAAAATTTGCATAAATGTATGCATGTTTCAACCATTGTGATGAAACAACGGTACCTAGAACCATCCAATTTTGAATAACGTAATCCTCCACCGACTATGGGCATTTGGAACTCAAATTTGTAATTTGTTTTATTATCGATTTCATATTTTGTAAAACTTTAACGAATTTTCGATTAACAAACTAAACAAATTAAGACGGAGCAATGGCAACGCTGTATGAAAAAAAAATTATTATTAGCTCCAGCGCGCGAGACTGTGAATCGGAAATTTTAAAGATATGCTCATTTCAGAATTATTTTGCAATATTACTGTTGAATTGAATTTTATGCTTTACGTGTGAAGAACATGATATCTAATAAATAAAGGCAACGCACAAAATGCTAAAAAATTGCCCCTTTCGGAATAATGTAAAATCTGAAAGCTTTCAGATATTTTTTTAAAGGGGTTTTCCCTCAAGTTAGTCAAGTTAAAGATGGACAGAAATGTGTGAGATATGATTTAAAAAACATTCCTGCAAGAAAAAACACACAAGAAAACCTTTTTTAGAGGGAAACCTTTTGTTTATGCATATTATTTAAAGCTTTCGTATTATTAAGAGGATATTTTCGTAATTTTTTTAAAGTTTCTCAGCTTTTTCCTGCCATTTTTGGAAAATACTTATGTTTTCTAAAGCCATTTTTTTTACTGATTTTCCGCGAGTTTTGAGAAGGTTTCATAATATTAAAAAACCTGAAGATATTTTATTTATCTCATGAATAGTGAATCTTTATTTTAGTTTGCGCACAATCCCGGTTTCTCAATTTCCTTATCTTTTTTATCGGTATTAAGAACAATAGCTGAAATCAATCGCCATTTGGCGATCACCTGCTGTTTGTGAATATGGTGCAGCTTATCAGATAACTTCTATGGCTGGATTAATATATATTTATTCAATATCAGAGTATCTTTTTCTGTTAACTTAAGAGTGTTTTCTCACTGTAATTCTCTTTAGTTGCTATATCTTTGTCATGACGGATTTATGTTGCCATGAAAAGAAAGACAAATATTCATCATTCTGCCATAAAAACCCATTTGTTTATGAAATATTTTTGTAAGACGAAGGATGGAGAAATATGGCAAGCAATATTAATGATGCACTATTGCATAAATAACTACCGAGAAAATGCTCTGAAGCACATAGTATATAATAAAATAAAACACTGTATGTTTACAAAAGGAAATTAAGCCTAAAAGGAGTTTAATTTTCAAAAGAAGTTTTAAATAAATTTAAGTTATTGCATTTGAGATATTTATTTATATACATGAATGTATTTACACAATCAGCCAAGTTAGTATATAATGTTATATCGTAGTTGTACTTATTAAACTATTGTTACGGATTTCGAATTTTTTAGCTATTTATTAAGAATTGTAATTAAAATTGTTTTATTTTCCTGTGCAACGCAAAAGAATGTGAAGAGAAAGCTAAGTCGGAAAAGCAAAAATACAAGAGCGCGTGCATTTAATATTTAATAAATAAATATGTCGTAATTGCTGTTGCCATCCAGAAAAAACGAGAAAATAGATTTTACGAGAATATTCTCGTGAATAATTAAAAAGCTTATAAAAGCCGAATTAAAACACCTGAGCTCAGTTGCTGTTGTTTTAAGCGAACTGTTTGTTTACTTAATGCTGTTATTGATTGTAGCGAATTCGCTGTGAGATTGGATTAACTTTCTCTGTTTTGATTTGAGTTCTGTTTAACGCCTGAGATATTGTGATATTGTACGAATATCTCTGAGGAAATATTTCAGTATTTTGTTTTATTTCTTGTGAAAAGAATAAACTTTATTAACTTTTTAACGATTTGTGCATTCAATCCATTACGAACCCGAACGCACGCAGCACTATTTACAATGGAAACATTAAACGGAAAATTAAAACCCCGTCTTCTATATTAACACTTCTCCTAGCCTAACTCTAAATGAAAGGTAAACTCGCCAGCAGTCAACATAGCATTCTTGTCAGTAAAAACACCTACTATAAGTTGAGAAATACTCTGTCACTTAACTTTAATTTTTCCTTGTTAATTAAACTCACTTATCTTCCCTTTCTGATAGAGCTGATGGGAAGTAAAAATGTAGGAAAGGATTTATTAAAAGGATTTATTTACTTATTTTATTTACATAAAATACAACGCGTTAACTAGAAAATAACGTGCTAATTGAGATTTACATGATTCGTAGGTCCACGGAGTTTATTTTCATATTTACTAATTAAAGCTGTAATATCATAGGATGTTTTCTTAAAAAATAAAATTAATAGTTATTTAAAGAGTTACCAAATAATATGATTTTAATAAGTATGTATGTATGTATATATCTATCTGTATATATATATAACCCGGCGGTCATACGAAATTACCGTGTTCTAGATATTATAAATTGTAATTAAAATGATTTGTGCAAAGGTGTCTGCTAATTCAAACTGTCAAAACCCAGGGCCGGCGGCGAAGACGCCCCTTTGCTTACTGCCCCACGGGGTTTTGCCCTTCTACTTGCTTAATTGCTTAAAGTAGAGTGCAATGAAGGAAACCACTGGCGGTACATTTCTTTCTTTGCTCAGTGGTTTCTTTTGGTCGAGAAAGCCGTTTTTGCGCAGCTTTAGCTCCTTTTCTCTCTTGTTCAGTGCTGTATTTTCTAGGAGGCATTCTTAAAAGAAATTACGTTAAGACGTAGTTTTTATGTAAAACAGATGATTGCCAATGCAAACAAATGTTCACCTTCCCCCTGACACGCTCAATTTGCGTTCAGCTCAAAATTCAGTTTAAAATACAATATGGGAATAAAATTGGGCAAAATTTTAAACTCGAAATTACGCGAAAGGATATTTAGCATGGAGTTGGGGTAAACCTACCTGATGAGGTGTACTATGCACAACTCGTTAGTTGGTTTCGTCTCCTTTAATTTCTCAACGTTTGCAAGTTTCTGTGTAATTCATATATAAATATAGTTAAATGCATAATATGCAACAATTGTATGAATTAAATATATTTAAATATCATGATAATTTAATTAAAACAATGATAACTATTGTAATAAAATTTATTTTACTATTTGAATGCCGTAGCAACTTCACCGCATTGGCTAGTACAGTTACGCAAGCGACCAATAAACTATCGGCGACAAACAGACACTTAAGCCGCATATAATAAAGATATATATATGCACATATGTGTGTGTGTGCGTGTGTATGTGTGTAAGGAAACACAAGGAGGAAATAACCCTTAAAATTTAAGGAATATCAAAATTTACTTAAAAATAGAATCCGGTGCTATCACTGCTAAGATTAGTTGTTGGTGACTGTATAGAGGGTTTCCATTTCTCCTTGAAAAGTCGGGTTTTCTCTGTGGAATCAATAGCGATTTTAATAATACAGATGTTTAAATATGTTTTAGTTGTTTCAATATATCAATATTTAAAGTTTTTTTTAGTTTCATTGTTTAATATGCTTTCCTTTAAATTTTTTATTCATATTAATGCATCATTTAATATATTACAAACTCCACTTTAATTAATTACGGTACTTACGGAAAATCCCATCGACCACAAGAGACAGCGCCAAACCAAATAAACCCATTTACTAAATACAAGAAAAAACGTTCTACTCGTATTTTTATTTCAAATTTATTACATTATTGTTCATTTATATTTAATTTTGCATTAAAAATTTCCATTATTTTTTCCATAATAGCTGAAACACATTTTTGGAGGCCTGTAAGATTCCATAACTTTGGAAATATTCAACAGCATGCTCTTCTGTAGTAGGCAGGTCCCAAATTTTAATAATTTTTTTTTCTCGAAAATAGGTGATAGAGTGGAAAAAAGGAGTCTTTACTCAAGACCAACCCAGCGTGTTTGAAGAAGACTTTTCCATTTTGACAAAAAATCGCGTAGCTTAACGTCTTTTCTTTAAGAGGCAAAAATGTCAACGGGTTTTTACTTAAGTACCTTAATTACATATTCGAATTTTGATTTAGTATTTAAATTTTCTCCAAATTTCCTAAAGCATAATATCTATATATATATATACGTATATCTATTCTCACTCTTTTTCTCTCTCTCCTCTCTTTCTCTGCCTATATATATGATGAGAGATATATAGAGAGAGAGAGAGAAAGAGAGAGAGAGAGAGATTTCAGTGTACAGTGTGTAATTTCTTCAGTAACCTGCCTTGTTGTCCACCTTTTCAGATTTCAAATCTATTAGTCAAATCCCAGGTTTTCTTTCCTTACAAATCAAATCCCAGCACATTAGTTAAATCGCAGCTTTTCCTCGCTTCTAAATCAAATTCTAGCTCTCCCTCATTTATCATATTCCGAGATGAGCTGTTTAAAAGACTTTATACTCAAAAAATTATCACTTCGAAGACTTTAACTCCTTAATTATCACTTACTCCTTTAAGTTAATTTTTATTGAATATTTTACTGCACTGAGTTAATTTTTATTGAGTATATTTTCACTGAGTGTTTTTAATAATGAGTAAGTATAACAAACAATTATCCATCAAAGTATCAAATATTTGCATTTGTCTGTTAGAAAGCGTCTGGTCTTCGTTTTGCTTTGTTAATTTACTTCTTCAGGGTTTCTCGAACGAATGTGCTATTTCAAATGATAAAGGCTATCTGGTATGATATACGTAAGATTTTCCGAAGCTGTGGCTACTGAAAGCATTTGCTATCTCTTTATAGTTAAACTTCATTAATAACATTGCCAGTATTATTTTCGAAAATATTGTTGCATTCTACGGGGTTCCTAAATTTGGAGTTATTGATGATAACACTTTAGGAAGAATTAAAACACACTTTATTCGCCAGTAAGCACTATCATACAGGACAGCTCCAAAAACACGTTTACACTCGTCAAAAAACTACGACAAATACGCTGAAACAATCAGCAACATAGCCTTCAGGCTATAACGGTGACGTCAGCTTCACTTCAAAGCATTAAAATACAGCTCCCGACTCTGTCGATCCCTCTCAATCTAATCTCTGAACTGAAAATGCTATTCTCTCCTCGGACAAGCAGGGTATATATAGCTTTAGCTTGCTTTCCAGAAGTCTCATGACAAAACCGCTAAAAAGGCGTTCTAAAATGTTCTCGCTTCATCTGTGATATATCGCCACTTTTGTGATCAAATATCATTAAATGGGCGACTTCGAGCCAAATCTGGTAACCCTGCATTTCCCTCCCACTTTCTGGCAACCCTAAGCCAGCCGTCGACTCACATTGCTCAACCTGCAGACGACTTTCTCTACTCTGCTGGAGGTGCTTCCTTTTCAACCCACTTTGGGGGAAAGCTATGTCACTGAGCAGCCCCTGCGCATTCGCAACAATATATAAAAGACGAAAGATGAAATGTCTTCTTTTAAATATTTCAACTACATATCCAAATATAGTATTTTGACTAAATAACAGTAGAAACATTTAAATGTGGGAAATACTCAGTACTTTTTCGAAGAGGGATTAACAAATCTATTTCTCAAGTATTTTAGTGTGTATGGATTTATATTTATTTTAAATAGCCAGTTAAATTTAATTTTAAGGTACTTTCCTATAAGCCTTCATTCCCCTAATTGTAGCCAGAATATTTAAATTTGGTAGCGTCCGTAAAAAATGCAAATTCTACCAATGGGAGAAAAAGTTTAAATATCGACGTTCCAGTAGGCAAAGTTATTGAGAGTGTGGGAAATTTCCGTATGTGCTTATACGCAAGCTTCCGCTTAGCAGTTACTGCTGGTTAGACGTGGCTTAATCGCTATTATCTTGCTGTCACTAGACTCATCTACGCGCTGTAGGATACAGGATTGTATGAGCCCTGTAGTGTAATTCTACTATTTGTTAGTATCTTGAATTCTTGAGTTTTGATTCTACTTGTTCAGTTTTTGTCCATGAAGAGGCGTCAAGTTGACGCATTGTAAATAATTTAAAGAGTTTAATAAAACGCAGTTTTAACCCTTCTTCGGTGCAATCGCTATTTCTCCGGATTCTACACAACAGAAAGACAGTAGAACCTTACAAATGTTTTGTTTTAAATACCTCAAAAGCGCTATTAGTTTCGAAACGGGATCCACTACAAAGCGTCGTTTCACTTTTCATTTGATTCTGTTGAAATACAACAAAATATAAGATATTTTTCTTTCATATTTATTCTGCCGGTTATTTATTAAGAAACTAAGCTGTTTAAAAACTATAGATGCAGTTCTTAAGAGCATAATATTTCAAATTTTAAATGTGATTGATTTAAATCAAAATGCATCTAGTTTAAGATATATCCAATTAGAAACATTAAATATTTTTATATATGTTTTTTTCACTTTTATATATGCAGAACGTTCCCACGTTAGTCTAAGTGTATAGTCATATGCTATGAAACGTTCCTCTGTTCCATATGGTCTATTTTGATTGATAACTTTCTTTTGATAAACCGTATTAAACTTCAAAACAACACTTTTGTGCGACCGTTAAAATCTGAGTTCTCTCATCATTTATTTATTTATGTGTGTGTGTTTATTTATTTCAATACGGCAAGCACTCAAGGATTAATTACATAAGAGGAACGAAAGATACCTTTGTAGAGGACGTTCTTGAGAAACCGTCTAATATTTACATCATATATGGATAAAACACTTAAATATATAAGCAGTCATCCACGATCTTCAAGATTCGAAACCAGACATATCTACCAGTACTCTAGAGTCTTATATGATTAGCACTGGTGGCAAAAAATGAGAATAATGATAAAGATTTTCTGAAAGTAAGGACAGAATAAAGACTTCTTTTTCCCAAAATGCGTTGTAAAATGGATTTAAAAGGGATTCAGACAAGATTTCTTTATCACATACGTACATACGTACGTACGTATGTTTCACATAACTCAAGAACAAGTAGCCTCAGAATTTTAAAATTCTGTATATAAGATGCTGTAACATAAAGTTGAGCATGTGCCTTTTTGGTTGAAATTGGCCGTACCAAAAGTACCTAAATATACATATACATACCCACTCTGTTACTCGTCTCGGTGAGCTAAGTTTTTATTCTGATAGGCTGGTAAATTGTGCATTTTTTGCTTCAAAAAATGATTGAATTATGTGGTTGTTATCATCCGGTTAAGGCCTTTATCCTATAGTTAATCTTCATGCAATGGTTGTAGACTTATCAAGTGTTTAAAAGTAGTTTAAGTGGGACTAAGCCTAACGGAGTAGCCGTTTGTTTACATTTGAAACTTAGTAGGATGTTGAATTCAGTCAGTTTCTGCACCTTCAGTGTGACAAAAAATAAAATTTTCAGTTTTACCCGAACCAAAAAATCTGCTTTCTTGCCCGCTGGCCGAATTGCTTGTTTTGGCGTAAAAACTCTAATTATAAATAATGTTTTTTAACTGTTTTTAACCGTATTTAGCGTTTTATGTTTATCTATATTTTTAAAATTTTAACAAAGATATTTTGAATTTTTATGTATTTTTGCCTTGTCGCGAAGTGAGAACTGAATTAATTGGATAAGAAGTGTACCTCTGATGAATTTCAAGGAAATGAGTTTATATGAAATGCAGTAAAAATGTTTATAATTTAATATCCCGGTCAAGGAAGTCATGTGATGTCCACATCAGATTCCTTAAAATTAGGAATCGAAGTTAATAAAATCCTCACTAGCAGGTGGTTAAATCATTTTACCACGTGACACTAGAACACGCTTTTTGAGCTAGGTTAGTAAAGTAAATGAATTTTAAGATATCCAGATAAGCCTGTGTTATATGCTTTAGTTTATAGCAATTTAGGGTAACAAATGCAAGGTTAAAGTTGATATGTTAATGCAAGGTCAGAAAGTTAGGACGGCAATTTTTATCAAAGTTGTCTTTTTAAGGTTTCATAGCAGAAAAATACCCATTTCCGAAAAACAATAACTCAAGAACTGAATCCTAAAAGTGAAATATTAAGTCTTTTAATAAAAAAGAGACAAACCCGTTTAATTTAACTACATATTTAAGCTTAGAACCCAAAAATAGTCAGCGAATAAAAAATAAGACAGAAATTTAAAAAAAAAATAGTTTGCAATTCCCAATCAGGTTATCAGAAGTGGCTAATGATTTCTTTAGGAGATTCAAGGATCTGAAAGGTTTCAGACTTTAACGGTCGCCCAAAAGTATTTGTTAAAGTTTTTTTACACTCTGCTAAGCTCTCAGTTTACTTAGCATGTTGTTGTATTCAATCCTGCTAACCTACTTTTTTTTTAATTTTTAGCTTCATTTGTAAACATAATGTTTTTCAAACTTACGCCGTATACAATTCAATAGCCAAATCACAAAATTTTAATTCAATTTAATAAAATTTGGAATTTCCGATGCAGTGTTAAGTGTTAGCATACATTTTTATATATTTTCGTACTTTTTTTCCGTTTATAATATCAGAGTTTAATTTTCTTTGTAAGATGGCTAGCAAAAATATTTTTTTGTCTTTTCATTATTAAAGTTTTGCGTTTTAACCTTATTTATTAAGTGCCATGTTTTTCTGACCTACGCCACACAAAATTCAATTCATCTGCAAAGGCACCAGATATGTAAAAACAACATAACTTTAGAATTTTCGATAGATAATTTAAGCCGGAGATAAAAATGTTTTTTTCCTACAGCTTCCGTTATTGGCCTTAAAATCGTTGAGTTCGTGAATCAAAAATTCGTTAAAGTTTCATAAAATACGAAATAGACAATAAACCAAATTCAAAAATACAAAACTCGGGGTTCCAAGGGCCCATGTTGGTGGAAGACTATGTTATTTAAAATTTGATGGCTCTAGGTACCGTTGTTTTTTCACAGTGCGAGAGACATAAATACATTCATGCATATTCTTCTTTATTTAATTCATGAAACATTCATTCATATTCTTCTTTATTTAATTTTTAAAAAATAATATACGGCGAAAATATTTTGTGGCAACTATTTTAAAGGGAATATTTGAAAATCCCGTTTTAAGACTAATAGCCCATTTTTTATAGCCCCTTTTGGGCTAATAACACAAATTCAGCACTAATAAAACAAATTCTGTCCCATGTTCTGAGGAAAAAATTGCATAATATTTTATTGCTATCTCGAGTACGTATATAAAAAAAATTTTCCAAAACACCTTAGAAAATAGTCAAATATTAACTTCAGACATGAATCTACTAAGAAAAATACTCTTAAGCATAGTGTATTCCGGAGTAAAAAAAATCCATCACAAAAACAACAGTGTGCATATACATAAACTGCAGCTTTTAAAATATATGTAAATGGTTTGTTTGGTTAAATGTTTTTGGAAGGTAGGGAATTCAGAAAATAAACTTAAGTCACTTGGAAAGAAAATACATTCGAAGAGAAACAGAGAATATGTTGGAAGTTTAGAAAACGTTCTTTATGTAAATGCATCGTTCCTGTACACCACGGATCTGCGTTTCAAATTATGGTAATATATTCCAAGGCAAATATTTCTGGAAATGCATGGTCAACAGGAAAATCTTAAAGATAATAGGAAAAGTTTTCGAAGAAGATCATTGAAAGAAGTTAAATGATGTCGTTAAGATGGATTGCAAACATTATTTTTTTCAGAGCAATTCAAAGGATTTGTCTCTCAAAAACCAAGAAATTTAACTCGTAAGCTAATGATAGAAATAATGGTTGATTAATCCAGGTGCAATGATCTGATCTGGGGAAGAATTGTTAACGTTTTATCCGATGTGCGTATAAAACGCATGTTTTTGTGAAGTGCTATAAGCTCCCAATAGACTTCACAGTAATTAAAAATATCAGCAAATGAGTTGCATTCTGCAAGATACTAAGTATCTGCAAGATACAGTTTTGTAAGAACAGGGCTTGTTTATTTACATTAGCCATATTTATTAAGTCACGTGATCTCCGAGATCATCTACGTTGTTGGTTTATATTAACTTTATAGTATAAGTGACGCGATTTCTGAGGTCATCCACGTTGTTGGTTTACATTAGCTATAGATAAGTCACGTGACCTTTAAGGACATCAAAATGTTGCTCAGTAGCCAGTCTATAATAGAAATAATTTTTGCCTAAGTAAACTAAATATTTTTATTGTTATAAATATTTTGGTCTATGTAGACTAAAATATTCTTATAAATATTTAATACCTAACTAAAATATTAGCTAGACTAAAATATTGTAACAAATTTCTCTAAAATTTTAAATTTTAGTTCATTGTTGTAACATTGCGTGTTATTTTAGTTCATTGTTTGCTTATTTGTTACACTTTATATAAATTTTCAAGGCTTATTTTGTTTGTGTTTGAATTTGGGGTCACAAATATTGCATGTTTGTTTTTCATACATATTTGTAGATGCTTCAGTTTCGAGTCTAGCAAAGTTTAAATTGCAAAAGTAGCTTAAGTAAGACACAAAATTTCCTACATGCGTTTCACATTCATTCTTACAACTTTAGCTAATGATCCCTCTTCTAATCGATCTTTACCTTCAGCTTTGAGAGAAATAACTTTAGAGTTGTTTGCACATTTTACAATAGATGCCGCTATTGGTTTTGTTTCCTCTTCCATAGCTGGAATCTTTTCGAATATTTTGTCTCTTGTTATTGAATCAGGACATGCTTTCCATTTATCCCTTTAACTCCGGCATGTGAAGCAAAAGGCTCTGTTTAAACTTCGAAACTACAGTAATGTATATTTACGCAACATACACTGATTCTATTTTCTATGGCAGCTTTAACAACAAAGTAAAATTTCTTGCAAGTGTTGTTTTCTGGTACGAAACTAAACATTTTTAACCCAAAAAGGTTATTAGTCTGGAAATGGGATTTTGGTCGAATCACTATGAATGTGTCCTTTCACTTTTCGAGTATTTTGCCCTTTGGCAAAATATGCGATATTTGTCTTTCAAATTGAATCTATCTATTGTGGATTAACAAGCATTTCTGAAAGCAACTGATGCAGTTTTTAAGAACATTTCCTTCCTTACTTTTGAATCGGATTGATTTAAATATTAAAAATACATTTAATTCGTGATCCATTGAATTAAAAATATTCAATATTTTTTTTAGAATGAAGTAATATATTTTTTATTATTTATTTCATATTTGCTAAAACTTAAATGAATTTTTTTGGTTAATTTACTCAGCGATTTGAAAGCGAGCAGTGGCAACACTGTAGGAGTAAAACATTTTTTTTCCAGCGCGCGAGGCTGCCTATCGAAAATTCTAAAGATATCTTGTTTTCAAATATTTTGTGATTTTGCTGCTCATTTGAATTTTATGTGATGTAAGTATAAAGACCATAATATTTAATGAATAAATTTATTACAGAAAATGTTAATAATAAAAAGACAGAAAAACTGTAAGCTAACTCACTTAGAAAACTGGATATTGCTATGATGAACTGAGAAAAGACTGAAAAAGTTGGAAAAATGTATGCCAACACTGAATATCATAAATTTCAAACATATGAAGCTAGACTATTTTTAAAATTTTTGTGATTTTAGTGTTGAATTGTATATGGTGTAAGTACGAAGAAAACGTTGCTTAATAATAAAGTTAAAAGGAAAAAAAAGGGTTAGCGGGAGTGAGTACAGCAGCAGACTGGCAGACTGCGAACTAAGCGAGCGAGGAAAAACTTTTTAACAAATCCTTTAGAGCGACCGTTAAATTCTAAAACCTGTTTTTTGAAAATCTTGATTGTTTCAAATTTTGTGTTACGAAAAAAACTAAAATATTACTATAGTAATTTTACAAAACGTTTCACAAATATTCTATGAAACGTTGTAAATTAAATGAACTAAAAAGTTTGGTTTATGTACATATATAAAATATTTTCCGGAGAATTTTGTAAATGAAAACAGAGAAATTTCTCCAAACATAGCTAGTGCATGTACTCAAAAGGTATATTTCCTAGACAATTTATTTTATCACTTAGATTTTAGTCCATTTAATTGGCTATACCTTAATAAATGTAAGTGACAACAGTAAAAGTAAAATATCGATAAATATTTTTGCTAGATCATATCTAGTAATCGTGAAATTTAACACATTTTTAACCCAATATATAAGAAAAATCCCTAAATTATGCTTTGGTAATAAGTTTATGACATGTGTCCATGATTTTAACTCTTTCACATCTGTAGAGGCCAAAATCTGTTTCGTTCAAACATCTAAACCTGCCGTATGTGTGCACAATTTTATGGTTTAAGTGCGAAGAACATGATATTTAATAAATAAAGGTAACACACAAAATGTTAAAAAAACGCCCCTTTGGACGTCATTTAAAATCTGAAACCTTTCAGATTTTCTTTTGTCCTTTTTCTTTTCTTTTTTTTTTATTTGCGCAGTTTACAGTGTAATTTCCCTTATTTCTCAGTCTCAGAATTATCCTCGTGACAGACAAGGGAAGAGACAGATAACTGAAACTCCTCCCTCCATCAGGTACGACGGTACGCCAGCAGATAACGAAGAACCATTTTGTAACTAGGCCACTGAATTCTACAGATAGGAAATGAAATTGAATTGAAAAGTGGTTACATTGTACCTTCGTAACTTACGTTCTGCTATGTGCAATAAAAATATAATATTTAAAATCAATTCATAGTCGGTAACCGTAATATATTAAAATCACATAGTCTCTAAACTATAATACCGTAAAAAATATATATACCTTTCATTTTCTCAGAGTGATATACTTTTCAGCTAAGTTTTAGATAAAATGGAATCTTTTGTTTTTATTTTCTTGTACGAAGTAAAGGAAGCATTGTAATCGCAAAAATTTTCGGGTATTATATTTCAACGAAAATACCCATTTTGACTGCTATCGAATGCAATTTAACGATGCTTTTGCTTAAAATCTGTACGTAAGGATAGAACAAAGGACTCCTTTTCCCCCAAACGGGTTGTAAAAAGGATTTAAAGTGAATTCAGAAGAGATTTGTCTGTGACGTCTGTACGTACGCATATGTGTACGTTTTGTGACTTCTATACGTACACATCTCAAAAACGAGTAACCTCAGAACGTTGAATTTTGCATAAAGTATTTCTCCCTCCTTCTTAGCAAGACTTTATGGTGTAACTAATGGCCAGCATACTCGGCGCGTATTCGAGAGATCCGAGGTTCGAGTCCCGGCAAAGGCATTGATCATTTTTTCACGTCTCTCAGCATCAAAGATACTAATGTCTCTTCAGTGGTGCTCGAACTAAAAAGGTGATGAGTGATGATTCGCTACCACCAAGATTTGGCGATTGGGTCCCCTAATCCGCAGTCTCCCGTTAAAAAGGGGAGTATATAAGGTATTTCTTTCGCCTTCTTAGCATGCCTTCGTGGTGCAACAGCACACTAGGTGCGTATTCGAGAGGTCCGACGTTCGAGTCCCGGCGAGGGCACTGCATATTTTTCATGTCTCCCTATCAAAATAACCTAATGTCTATACAATAGGAGGAGTGCTATAACATGAAGTTGCGCACTAAATATATATTTACACCTCCTCTGTTACTCAGTTACCGTGTCTGTTACCGTGAGCTCAGTTTTTTTTATTCTTATACGTTGCTAAATTGTGCATTTTTTTGCTTTAAAAATGATTGAATTATGGTTTTCTTATCTTCCGGTAAGGGTTTTTATGCCTTTAGTTAATAAAAAGGGTTCAAGATTAAGAACTCCTCTTTCATCACAAAGAAAGATTGCCACATTATATTTATTTATTAAAACAGCAGAACGTGCATCGAAGGTTCAGTATACCTCGGTTCACATCTCAAACTCCTCTACTCACACATTAACATAAAACAGAAGAAGCGCCCTCTCTCGGCATTACAGTTAATGTTATGGGGAATTTATCAACACTCCCCACCTGATAATTTTTACAAAATTATCACTATATCAGCATACAAAAAATATATAACAAATGTAAGAAAACTACTTACATATCAATATCAGATACATTACCTGATGCAAACATAAGCAGCAAAAAAAAAAAAAGCTATAAAATCAACAAACAATTAATAGCATAAAAATTCAAAAGTTACTCAAAAAGTAAATTTTAACTTGAATTATAAACAGTAAATTATTAGAATTAACTCAAGTGATTAACTAAAAATTATTTAGATAAACACAGACTATAAATGTTAAATAAAAGTTGATAGTTCAGTTCATTTTCAGTCTGATAGTTCAAGAGGGTATATTAACTGCACAGGTCTCTTAAAGTCCCCTCTTTTAGTTTTCACCATACATGATCTAACAAGACCATCACGTCCTTTAAACACTTGAATTATTCGACCTAAATTCCACAAGAACTTAGATTTTGTTGTTCCCTCAAGTAAAACTATATCACCAACGTTAAGATTCTTCTTACTTTCAGGAGTATCGAAGAAATGAGCATTTCGTAAATTGAGAAGGTATTGATTTTTCCATTTTTTCCAGATATGTTTTAGAAGTGTTGTTTGATATTGTTTTCGTTTCAGTAGACCTTCTCTAGTTGGAGAAGTATTCAGGATTTCAGCAAAATTACATGGATATTCAATTGTATGTCCGATCAACAGAAAATCAGCCGGTGTAAGCGGTTCAGGTTCATGCAAGTCATTATAAACATATGTCAAAGGTCGTCTGTTCACAATATTTTCAACCTCGGTCAACACAGTCATAAATTCTTCAAAATTTAGTTGAGCTCTGCCTAAAATCTTTTTCAGAGGTTCCTTAATGCTCTTCATAAGACTCTCGTAGAAGCCTCCCCACCATGGGGCAAGTTCAACGATAAATTTCCAGGTAAAGCCTTCATTTGCTAGAAAATTTTGAAAGTCTTGTCCTTTAATTATACTGTAAAAATATTGCAAATCTTTAGCAGCATACCTAAAGGTTTTCGCATTATCCGAATAAAAGGTACGACAGTTGCCTCTTCTTGAAATGAAACGTCGGAGGGCCAAAATGAATTTGTTTGCAGACATGTTGGAAACAAGTTCCAGATGTAATGCCCGTGTAACGGCGCACGTGAACAATACGATGTACGACTTCTGACTCCCATTTCCAGATGTAATGTAAACAGGACCCGTGAAATCCACACCGGTAACGTAAAAAGGTGGTGTTTCTGTAATCCTCTCTTTGGGTAATTGAGCTGTCATTTGTTTCGCTGGTTTTGCTGCATATTTTCGACATATCAGACAGCTTCCTATGACTTTCTTCACCAATTGGCGGCCTTTAGGAATCCAAAACTTCTGTCGCATTTTTGTTAAAGTTGTAGCCACCCCTGCATGTAGAACGTTGTTATGTTCTCTTTTTACAATTAATTCAGTAAATCTGGAGTCTTTAGGAAGAAGAACTGGATGTTTTTCGTCGACTGTATACTCAGTACCTTCTAGTCTTCCTTTAATTCGAAGAATTTGGTTTTTATCAAGAAATGGTGCCAAGCTGAATATACTAGAGCTCGGAGAAATTGATTTGCCAGATTGAAGTGCCTTAATTTCAGGTGTGAAGAAATCCATCTGAGCTTTGCGAACACAAAATACTTCAGCATCCTGAATTTCAGAAGCACTTAATGGTCCACTATTAGCTGATAGTTTTCTTGCTTTAGCAACAAAACGTTTGATCCATGCCACAATTCTCAGAAATTTCAACACGCTACTAAATTTTCTTATGTCTAATAGTTGTTCATCTTTTTTCACAATAACGTCACAAACAAATATCTTAGTACGGCGTTCTAATTGTTCATCGTTCTCTATGTCAAAATTCTGTTGAATTGGCCAATTAGTACACTGATTTTGTAACCATTCTGGACCATACCACCAAAGTGAACAATTCTTCAGATAATTCACGCTCAAACCTCTGGTTAATAAGTCTGCGGGATTTTCTTTACCGCTACAGTGTTTCCAATTAGTGGGATTCGTCAAGGTTTGAATTTCTGCAACTCTATTGGAGACAAAGGGTTTCCAGTTCCTAGAAGATCCTTTGATCCAATGTAATACGATCTGTGAGTCTGTCCAGAAATATACATGTTGACAAATATGATTAAATAATTTAGTTAGATATTTTGCAATTCTTGCTGCAGTAACTGCTCCCATCAATTCTAACCGGGGTAGTGTTAAGCTTTTAAGAGGAGCTACTCGAGTTTTCGATAAGATGAAACTTGTTTTAATTTCACCAAACTTATTTATGTATCTAAAATATGCTACACTTCCATATGCATTATTACTTGCGTCACAAAATATATGTAAAGAAATGTCACTATTTAGCCTATTAACATTCTGAAAATATTTTCTGTCAATCGACATCCCTTGTAAATGAGTTATTTCTGCGAGCCATTTTTGAAATTCAGTTTCAATATCTTTTGGAAGTTGCTCATCCCAATCAAGACCTTTTACCCAAATTTGTTGCAGCAGGATTTTAATTCTAATCACAAACGGAGATATAAATCCAGTAGGATCATAGATTTTAGCTGCAACTTGTAACACTGTTCTTTTAGTATATGACACACAGCTAATTAAAGATGATTCTAAAGACTTTAAATCTAGTCTAATAGAATCGTTTTCTGTATCCCAATTAAGACCTAAAATTTTAGCTTGTGTAGCGGAATCATTCATGGATAAACCATTTTTTAACCACATGTCCTTTAACTTCTTAGAATTTGTATTAAATTTACGTAAATTCATACTCGCGTACTTTAAAATAGTTACTGCATCCGATGACAGCTGATACGCCCTTTCTACTGTATTTGCTCCATAATACAAATCATCAACATATAAAGATGAATTGAGCATTTCATAACTTTCGGGTTTTTTAGTGATGTATTTTTTAATATGGTGTTTTATTGTAGCTGCTAGAATGAATGGACTGGTAGTAATCCCAAATGGTAAACGTGTCATGTTCATAATTTTGAACGATTTCCAATTATCATTTTGAAACCAAAAGAATTTTAAGTATTTACGATCTTCCTCGGCAATACTTATCATGAGGAATGCCTTTTCTATGTCAGCGGAAAAAGCGATATTGTGTTCTCGAAATTTAAGAATAACATCTAATATGTTAGGATTTAAATTAGGTCCAGCTTCTAACAAATCATTTAAGGATTTAGAATTTTCTCCTTTACTTGATGCATCGAAAACAATTCTAACGCGAGAAGTTTCTTTATCTGGTCTTATCACTGCTCTATGGGGCATGTAATAACCTGATTCGAGATCTTTATTCTCATATACTTCAACAATTCCATTTTGTAGCTGTTCTTCAATTATTTTTGTGTATTCTTCACGCACTTCTATATCTTTATCCAATTTAGCTTTTAAAATCTCAAAACGCCTTTTCGCAATTTGAAAATTATTATTTAATTCATCAGGGTTAGATTTCCAAAGCAATTTAGTTTGATATCTACCGTTATTAAAGGATAAAGAATTTTCAAATTGATCAATTATTTGTTTATCTTTCATAGACAATTCTTCACTTTCTGTCAAAATACCAATAGAATCCAATTCCCAAAATGTTCTGATGTCATTATTTATTACCGCGTTCTTCATAACGGCAATATTTTGTGAACAAGCTTCCTCTTTTCTAAATTCTGAACCAGTAATTACCCATCCAAAGACAGTTTTTATTGCGCCTATATGCTTGCTAATCGCGATTTTTTCGTCTAAAATAAATTCCCATAATTGCGATTTTTTCATCTGAAATAAATTCCCAGATGTAATCTGATCCTATAAGGATTTGAACATCCAAATATTTATTTCCGTAGCATGAGTCAGCTAGCTCCAAATGACGATTAGTCATAAATTCTGATATTTGTTTATTCGGAGGGGAGATTATGGCGCCAGAGATGCATGGTATGACGAGTGTTTCGATCTTGGATGTGTGGGCGTTATTCCTCGCTTTAATTTCGAATTCTACAACTGGATACTTTTTCTGTGTTGCTTGTTGCATTCCAAAGGAATAAACAGAAAGTAGCTCATAGCGAATAGGTTTTAGTTTAAGAATATTCGCTAAATTTTCATTTACGAAAGATTTTTGGGATCCATTATCCAAAAGAATCCTGGCAATTTTAGAGTTAAACTCTGATTTCGCAACAACTGTGCATGTTTGTAAATAAACATTTTTTGAACATGTCATGCTAGCATTACACTGTGAAACTGAACTGACAATTTCAGAATTAGAATTATTTGACATTTGAATATTCTCAGCATCACAATTTAAGTTCAGTGATTCTTTACATTTATCTTCAGGCTTATTCGTTTGATTAATTTTTGCAGAATTATTATTTCGGTTATTACCCAAACAAATGGAACTATGATGACTTCCACTTTTACATTTGAAACAAGAAAGTTTGTTAGAATAACAGTTTTTACTAATATGATACATTCTGAAACATTTAAAACAGCGTTTAGTATTCTTTAAAATTTCTAATTTATTTTGTGGTGACATTTTACATTTAAACGAATCGTGTGGCGCAGAACAGAATATGCATATAGTGTGTGCGGTACTAAATGACATCGCCGAAGGTGTGTTCTGAATCTTCACGAAAGTGTTTCGGTTTTGTAACTTTGCATTTGTATCACTAATTCTTCCTGATGGGGTTTGGAATTTTGTTTCGTATTCATTTGAATGCTTGTTCTTTATTAGAAATAATGTTCTTTCCCTACTTTCAACTTCCGTTTTTAGAATATTAATTATTCTCGAAACCTTCCAATCTTCATCTGATTCGCATTTTTTAGTAATATCTAGAACAATATCTTGCGGTAGTAATTTAATCAGTATATTACACAATAGAGATCCATAAGTTTCTGAATTTACCCCTAATGCTTCTAAATTACGAACTTCTGTTTGACAAGTATCTAACAGTTCTCTAAGCAAAGAGACATCTGATGATTTCCTAACAGGTGTTAGATTCAGCAACTTAGTTAAATGAGAATTAATAACTAAAGTTCTTTTCCCAAATCTTTCCTTTAAAGTTACTATAGCTGCGTCATAATTGTTGTTTGTCAGCGTAATACCTTTAATTGCATTCGCGGCTATTCCAGTTAAGTATGAATGTAAATAATTAAATTTATCAACGTTAGATAAATCTTCATTTTTGTGTATCAAAGATTCGAACTGGTCCCAGAATCTTTGCCAATCGGCAGGATCACCATCAAATCTTCTTATTGATAATGAAGGTAATTTAACAAATTGTTTTTCTAATTTTAACAAACTAACAGGTTGTTGATGTGTTCTTTGTATAACTGGTTTGCATTTATTAATAGCAACTTTCAACTTACATGTACAATTAATCAATTTTTCATGATACTCATCACATTTAATAATTTCGGTTTCAATTTCTTTAACATCTGTAATTTGACTTTGGATTTCAGAATCAATTTCTTTTAGTTGTTTAGACTTCAAATTTAGTTGTTCTGAAAGTTCTTCCAACTCTTCTTCTTCTATTTCATTTTCTAATATTTTACTTTCGATTTTAGAAATTAATCTTGTTGTAAGAGATCTTAATGCAGTTCGTTTAGCCTTTGCTATTTCCATTTTGAAATCAATTTCTATTCTTTCAAATTAACTTGATATTCTTTAACTAAGTTTCTCTTTCGATTTTAGAACGTTAAGAAGAGGAGTTAGAAGTAATTTGCAATATAAGATTCATATTTAACAATAAAGAATAGTGAAGCTTACCTTGTTGCAGATTAAGATTTAATAATCTTACCCAAATTCACATCCAATTGTAGAGTATCCAATTCATTGAATCAGGAGAAAACTTTCATTTTTCAGAACGAACACAATCGGCATACACTATATGAAATCGAAACACATTCGAAGAACATCAAATTATATTGCATTTTGAAACAAACGACAATCTTCCCGGCCTGGTTCACCATAATAAAAAGGGTTCAAGATTAAAAACTCCTCCTTCATCACAAAGAAAGATTGCCACATTATATTTATTTATTAAAACAGCAGAACTTGCATCGAAGGTTCAGTATACCTCGGTTCACATCTCAAACTCCTCTACTCACACATTAACATAAAACAGAAGAAGCGCCCTCTCTCGGCATTACAGTTAATGTGATGGGGAATTTATCAACATTAGTTAATCTGCCTGCAATAGTCGTAGAATAATAAACAATTTGAAAGTTGCTTATGTGCGGTTAAGCCTATTTTTTTACCATAGCAGTCATATTTGTTTACATTTGAAACTTAGCAGATTAGTGGATTTGTTGCCAATCTAAAAAAACTAAGCTTCGCAACAACAAAGATAACGCCTTCTTTTATTATTGCGAATTAAATCATGCTTAATCCATTCTGGAATTATCATTTCAGTTATTAAATTATTCCATATATTGACTCAGCGTAGAGTCGGCAAAAAATTAAGTCAGTTTCCATGACTTCAATGCCTTTTTGCCTAGTGAGACCAAAAGTAAACGCTCAGTTTTTTTGCACTGAAAAAACCTGCTTTCTTCAACGCTGGCCGAATTGCTTGATTTTGCGTAGAAACTCTAATTTTAATTGTTTTTTTACTTGCTTTAACTGCATATGGCGTTTTATATTTTTCAATTTTTAATAAAGTTATTTTGAGGTTTCATGAGTTTTTGTCTTGCTGCGAAATGAGAACTGAATTAATTGAATGAGAAATGTATCTCTAATGAAATTCGAGGAAATAAGTTTAAATAAAATGCAACGAAAAGTGCGTATAATTCAATATTCCGTACAAGGAAGTCATGTGATGTACACATAATATTTTTTTATTTATTGCAGTAGCCAACCATTTAAAGAAGCAATACAGACTGTCCTATTGGATGCATAAAGTTTCAGAAGCAGCTCAGTTAATTATGCTTTAAGAACATGGTATCCCAGAATTACAGGTTTCAATGGTAACTGTTAATAACAGGAAATCTTTTCAACATAGTGTTTTCAGAAAATAAAAGTCCAGTCTAGTCTTTTACATATGGTCGAGAATATCGCAGGGAGACGTGTCCATCTCTGTCAGAAAAAACAAGATGGCTATTCCCATGAAACATCACCATTTGCTCCCTCTGAGAGGAAAACCTAAAGGAGATGAGATTAAAAAAGTTTTATGTATTTAAAACAGTGGAACGTCAGCTGGTGATATAAAGGTAGAACAGTCAAGTCGAGAAAAAAGTCCAACATTTTGATCGTTAGGTTTCAGACAATAAAATAATATATTAAAATATCACTTTAATCTTTTATTTTAAAGAAGGGGACAAAGTAGTCATTCTAACTTGCAGGATTTGGCTTCATTTAAATTATAACTTTTAAGACATTTTATATTCCATTTAACTGATAGGGTTACACTGTTAATGAAAAGGTTTCAATGATTGATAGATCGGATTGACTTTATGGCTAACACAGTGCTTTTCAAACTTTCAATATTTGCGACCCAATTTTCAATCATAATTTTCACCACGCCTTCCCATAACCTGATAGCGAGTTACGAAGGCTTAGGGATCCATTTCAAAATACTCCAGAAGGGTTCTCAACTGCCGAAAAAGAAATCTTCATAGATTTCACGTCAACTGGCGAAATCAAAAGGCAATTTTGTAATAAATCACTCTATGAATTTTCGGCAGGGGTGGATGATGAATTTTCTGCACTGAAAACGAAAGCATTTCGTATACTATTACTATTTCCAACATCCTATCGGATTTTTTGCAGTAACTGCTCTGAAGACAAAATATAGATCTCAATTAAACATAGAAAAAGAATTTAAAGTGTCAGTTTCTAATATTAAACCTTCCTTTCAATAACTTTGCTCTGCAAAACAAGCCCATGCGAGTCATTAGTAATTACTAAACTTGTTCTTAATTTAGTATTGATAAATTAATTATCAAATACACTGTGCAGTGTTGATATATTTATAAGTACATTGTATCAGTGTAAATGTGTATTTTATGTTTTGCTTCCTTTCAGTAAATAAATAATTTTTTAAATAATCCTTTATTTTCGACTTTTGGACATGCTCGCGCCCCCCACGTAGTGTTATCACGACCCCGAAGGAAGGCGCGCCTCCCAGTTTGAGAATCGCTCGGCTAACCTCTTTAGGAATACACAGGGTGATTCCAAATTCATAGTACAAACTTGATGGGAAGGTACAGAACAAAGTTAAGAATGATATTCACATGGGAAACCCACTTCTCAATCCACTTATTTGGTCATAAATGCAAGTTGAAATGCATTTATAATAAGAAAACTTTAAAATGAGTATGCGATCACCTCGTAAAGTCACTAGGTTATTTTGAAGCAGGAGACGGAGAAATGACAGAAACCTGCTCTTCACGGGACTTGAATCTAGACCTCTCCAATAAGCGCCTAGTGCGCTAACATTACACCACGAAGGCATGCAGAAAGGAGGGAGATAATACCTTATATACTCCCCCTTTTAAAGGTCGCCAAATCCTGGTGGCGAAGAATCAACATCCACCATCTTTAGTTCAGGCTCCACTGTAGAGTCATTAGGTTATTTTGTCGCAGGTGATCGAACCGAAACCTCTCGAATAGGCGGCGAGTGCCCTACCATTACACCACGAAGGCATTTAGAAAGGACGGAGAAATACCTTTAACCTAACATCTCGTATGAATTGCTTCATAAAAAATAACATTACAGAACCTTTCATTGCTCACTTAAAAAGATCTTGCTTCAAAGTACATCACGAAATACGTTTGCGTATTAATAATGTGCATAAAAAAGTCTTGCCAGTAGTGTGTATCTCAACACAGTAGGCGTGTATCTCATCAGAGAAAGACGTCATTGGCGACTGTGTGGTCTCCAGTGATGGAAGATTTTACGTATGCTGAAAAAGCGGACATGCGCTACACGTACGGCCGGTGCAACGATAACTTGAGTATCCCAACGCAATTCAACCGCGTGCATCTCAACGGCGAATCAGTGTGAATGTAAGGCAGATATTGTCCATTATTTTGAATTGGACCATACCTTCTGCCGCATCGACTGGATGGCCAACGTTATCTTATTTTTCTAAAATAGGTGTTACCAGAGCTGTTGCAAAATGTTCCGATCTCACTTCGTAAACGAATGCAGTTCCAGCATGATTGCGGGACAACTCACTTCAGCACTGATGTTTGCATTTACCCGAATGCCACTTTTGGAGTGCGATGGACTAATCTCTTGGCCACCACGATCTCCCGATTTATCAAGGCTTGATAACTTTTTCTGGAGACATCTGAAGACTCTTGTTTATGCAGCTCCAATTGACTTAGCTGAGGATCTTCTTGATCGAATACCAGTAGCAGCTGCATGTGCGCATGAAATACATGGCATCTTTACCAGCTGCTCAGCAGACGTTGTCAATTACGTGTCGCTGTTGGTGGAGGGAATTTCGAACAGTTTTTGTAAACAACTTGCCTCAGGTGAAGTGAAACACCCTGTATTTATGACCAAATGAATAGACTGCGACCTGGGTTTCCAATGTGAATATTATTTGCATCTTTTTTCTGCAGTTTCCTCTAAATTTGTACCATGAGTTTGGAATCACCCTGTATATCTAAGGGGAGGGTTATCTTCGTAAATTCTTTCCTAAAGTAAAGTGATTAGTAGTAATGTTACACATGCGAGAAACCACGAAATCACTCATGTAGCCAGTCCATTCATCAGAATGCTTATCCTTATCGGACTTATGCTTAGTGGTGTTATTTTCTTAGTCACTGGTGGAGTTGATTCACTGAAAATAGAAACTGACTCTCAAATGAGTAGGGAATAGAATAGTTTCCTTCATAGCCCGTTTGTATTTGCACTTCTCCGCCGACGCTGCATATTGCTGGTTTCAACCAGAAATACGTAGGACAATTAAATACGAACTAGCCTTTATTAGAGGAGCATCGGGCTAGGTATTTGCATGTGTTTGACCAATTAGAGACATTAGATGGGGTTGCCTACAGTAAAGGAACTACACCAGCAGGCTTCTTCAGTGTTTTATTTAGTAGTCCTTATGATGAGTAAAAGAAGCGTGCTCGTCCCTATTGAGCAACGCATTATTGTAAGGATTCCTCATCCATGAAAACGTGAAACCAGGCAGTTTACCACAGATTGCATGCCCAGTTCGGGGAAGCTACCCTTTCATAGTCAAGAGTGAATGTTTGGTGAAATGAATTCAAGCAAGGCCGTGAACGTGTTGTGGATCAAGGTCACCCCCGTCGTCCGCGCACCACTGTAACTAATGAAAACATTGCGCGTTAATGTGAGCTTATTGAACGGGATCTACTCTGCCCAGTGCTTCAAATTTCGGAAGAACTTGGTGTCAGATATGGCAGTGTCCAATCAGTAGTCACAAAGCAGTTCGGCTTTAGAAAAATCTCAGCTGGTTGGTTGCCGAATTTGCTGAATGATGATCAAAAAGCTGTACGAGTTTGCATTTCTCAGTTGCTTAAAAGTAGTTTTGAAGAAGAAGGGGAGGTTTTTTTGCATAAAATCGTCACCTGTGAGGAGACATGGGTGCATCACTACACCCCCCAATCAAAGCGTGCAAGCATGGATTGGAGACCGAAAGGTGAGGGATAATTCTTGAAAGCCAAAACTCGATTGTCTAGTGCGAAAGTGTTGGTGACTATTTTTTGGGACTGGACGGAGGTCCTAACGGTGGATTTCTTACACGGACGTCACAGCATCAACGCAGCCTACTATTGCGATCTCTTGGATCAAGTTAGGCTTGAGTATCGAGAGTGTCCTATCTGCGAAGGGTGTTCATCCTCCACGATAAAGCCAGACCGCACACAGCAGGTGTAATACAGCCGAAACTGATGGAAGTGCATTGTAAAATGCTTGATCGGTCATCTCACAGCCCAAACTTATCGCCATGCGATTTTCACAGGTTTGGACCTGTCAAAGAAGCACTTGGGGGCAAGCGATTTGTGACTAAAGCTCAAATGAAAACATTCGTGCGCAACTGGTTCGACACCCGTCGAACTTCATTTTACAAAAACAAAATGAAAACTCTGCAGTACCCTTTGGTCTGTCTTCTAATGTAACACACGAAATCCGGTTAGAAACCACAGAGGAGAAGGGTAAAAAGAACTCTTTATTAACTCTTTTAAAATTCATAATACGTCGACTTGATGCTAACACACTACGCCTTCCTCTAGCGGTAACTCAAATAACAAGAACTAAACTAAAAATTCGAAGATATTAGCAAGAAGTAGAATTACGCTTCAGGGCTCAGACTATCCTGTTTCCTAAAATAGCGTCGAACATCTAGTGGCAGCCAAGTAATAGCTGCTATGCCACTTTAACCAGCAATAAATTGTAAAGCAGAAGCTCACGCTACAGAAGTACAGTGTTCGCTACAAAAGTACACTCTCTAACTTCCCTTTTAGAACTTGGTGTTTAAACCTTTTCACCTCAAGGAGAATTTGCAGTACTTCATGCGTGCTATCAAATTTAAATACTCTGGCATTGACAATTAGGAAAATGAAGGTTTATAGGAAAGTAAGCATAAAATTAAATTTAACGAGTTAGTTAAAATAAATATAACTCCCTACAAAGTTACCAAAAGGTTGGGAAAATGTATCATAAATGGAAGACATTGTTTAGAAAAATAATTTGTAGATATGTAGATTCCTATAAAATAATTTTGTTTACACGAAAGGCTCTTGTATTTGATTCACCCTCGTATTGTATAAAACGGAAACAAAGTAATATCTGATATCGTTTTTGCATTTATTTCTAAACGTACATAATACCGAAATATTTTGTGTACGTTTCAAGTTTGAAAGTTTAAAAAGCGAAGATTGTAAGACATATTTTCTGCTCCTCACCATCTGTCATTATTTCTCCAAGCAATCGTATAATGAATGTATGATGCATGTATGTTATAGCTGATAACATGAAAGAAAACCGCCAAGCAGAAAATGTGCGGCATGAAATAAATCATTAAGAAGACTTACGGAAAGGACAAAAAAGTTATGGAAAGAAACAAAATCTCATGAAATTACCCTTGCATTTATTTTCTGCATGTATGTCCTCCCACGTATTTTTTGCATGTAGTTTTGGGTGCCAATATATCTCGAACTTCTGCTAAAATCGATTTAAAAAGGGTTATCCTTTTGTACATGTTTCGGTGCTGCATAAATTTTACTAGATAATTTGCATCTTCAGATACTTTTATATTAAATAAAGGTACATTTCTTGATTATATCTGCATATTCTATTAAGAGGTAAAATGCTTTTTTCTTCAGGGGAAATATTGCAAAATTTTTATCACGTCTTGACAAATAAAAATTTGATTACATATTTCGCATCCAAAAGGATGATCAATATGTGCTTTCAATTCATCCACGCTGCTTAAAATAGCTTTCTTGAACGAATAGGTTATCCTCGCAAGAAGGTAATTAATTATGGTTTTTTGCTAGAGACTTCGGCGAAGATGGTGTTTTTTAAATGGTAGCTGCTATAGCTGATATAATATACAAGTACATTAAAAAAATGTATATAAAAAATTCTTAAAGCTTTCAGATTTTCTGTCACTCCTAAAAGAGCATTTTCTTCGTTTACACATACAAATACGTTTCCATTTGGGTTATCGCCTGTTCAACATTTGAGCTATCGCACCTTTAGACTGAAAATATTTAAAAACAGCATATCTTTCGAATTTCCGATTGGCAGTCTCGCACTGGAGATAAGAATAGTTTACTTCGTAGAGTGTGTTGCCACTACTCGCTTTTAAATTTTAATTAAAAATTCATTAAACTTTAAAAAATATGAAATATATAATAAAAAATTCGAAATTCAAGATTCGCGCTTCCAGATGTCTATATTCAGATGGAGACGTATGTTATTCAAAATGTGATGCCTCTAGGTATCGTTGTTTTTTCACAATGTGTGAAACATACTTACATTCATGCAGATTCTTCATTAATAAATTTCTTTAAATATAATACAGAGTGATAATATTTGGTGGCAACAGTTTGAAAAGTGATACAGCCATTTATAGTTATTCGACGTAAAACGCCGTTTCGACATTAATAGCCCTTCTGAACTAACACCCTTTGGGCTAATGAGAAATCAGAACTCATAAGAATTTTTGGGTAAGGAAATGCAGATAATTTGTAATTTAAAAGATATGGATTTATAATAGTTAACTTTGGAATAAGCTGAATGCAGATTAAGTCTTTTGTTTTTGCATTTTCTTTACATAAATCCCTCCACTTGCGATGTAGTAAATTTCGAGTTATGTTTTAACAGCTGCTTTAGCATCCTATCAATGAATGGGAACGCGGTGGAAGTTTGTAAATAGACTTTAAGCGTTTAGATATTTTTTGTGATTGCACCTGGCACATAACGTTTTGGCACCTGGAGCTTGCTGGCTTTAAGTCAAATGAAAGACAGTTTCTGTAAGTAGTCGTGGCCGAGTGGTTAAGGCGATGGACTAGAAATCCATTGGGATCTTCCCGCGTAGGTTCGAATCGTGCCGACTACGTCGTGCTATTTTTAGCATAATACTTAATAAAATTTCTAAGGTATTTGATGTTTCATATAACATTCTATTCTTATTCAAAAAAAGAATTTTCTTTTCTTTTCCTCCCTTTTTTATTTGGTAATATTTTTTAATGCTTTTCTACTTAATATGTTATTTCATAAAATTTCAAAGTAATCGATTTTAAGTATAAAATATAAATCTTATTTAGAAAAGGAAAGATTCTTTATATATTTGTTTATTTGCATCGGAGATTTCTGAATATGCAATTCTCAGGATAAATGAGGTCTATCAAATAAATGGAAATAAAAAATTCTGTAAGATTTATGTCAAAAGTTGATGCCCCAACTTACTACAGAAATAATGTTATAATGAAAATTAGTTAAAATATAATATTTAATCTTTAAAGAGAGCTGGTTTTGCAATATTTGTAACTGAAAAGTGATTAAGAATTGTGTCGTTAAAACCATCAATAGATTATTTAAGTTTTTTCAAGTTTGAAAATTTTGGAATTTTACTGTGCTAGCATCTAATGCAGAATATCCTGCATTGAATACAATCTTAATATATGAGTTAAAGAAATTTATGAAATCGTATTTTAAAAGACTCGCAGTTCTAATAAAATACCGATTGCAAAACCTGAATATAATTAGAACTATAAAAATAAAATCTGATGATGACACCACATGAGTTCCTTGTATGGAATATTAAATTATACGCATTTTTGCTGCACTTCATTTACACTTATTTCCTAGAATTTTATTAGAGATATATTTTTAATTCAACTAAATCAGTTCTCACTTCGTACATAAAATCGCAAAACAACTTCATTAAAAATTGTAAAATACAGGAAACGTAAAACACTAAATACAGTTAAAACAGTTAAAAAAATTTTACAGTTAAAATTAGATTTTCTATCCAAAAACAAGCAATTCGACCAGCGCGCAGGAAGACAGATTTTTCTCTACACAAAACAGTTTACTTTCGATCCCACCCCGCATAAAGGCACACAAACTGACACAAGTTGGCACACAAACTGACTTAATCAGCTATTCTGCTAAGAGTTTCAAACTTAATAGTTAACTATTAAGTTAATAGCGGCGTCTTTAGGCTTAGTTTCACTTAGACAACTTTTAAATTATTGCAAATTTTATAAACTAATGCATGCAGATTAACTAAACGCATAAAAAACCTTAAACGAACAATGTAATTCAATTATTTTTAAAGCAAAAAATACACTATTTACCAACATATGAGAATTTTTAGAACTGAGAAGGGAAATTTACGTTGCTAATTTAATCTTTTACATGTTCTTTATTTTTCTTACATATTTATATAGTTTATGTATATGTATATATATATATATACATACTGAAGTGCCACTGAACTGAAGATACGTACCTAGTTACGAGTTGGGAATCCTCTGGCCTTGATAACGGCTGCCACACGATGATGCATAAATTCAACAAGTTTCTGAAAACGTTCCGCCGGAATCGCTTGCCAAATATTGGCTAAAGCTGTCCATAATTCAGTAACATTCGTTGGGGCTGTGTGATGGCCTTTCACGCCTTGTTCCAAAACATCGCAAAGATGCTGAATAGGATTTTAGTCTTGGCTTCTAGGTGGCCAATTTATGACAGAAAAATGAGAGGAACGCTCATCCAACTAGCAGTAGCCAACCGGGACTTGTGATAGGTACAGTTGTCTCGCTGAAAAACTCCATTACCGTGCGGATAACAGAACAGCATAAACGGATGAAGATGATCACCCAGCAACTCTACGTACCGAATTGCATTGAGGGAGGTTGGTACACGCACAAAGATCACAAACAGTGCCTCGAAAAAACATCTCAGACGATGATTGAGCCACCATGCCCTTGTGCAGTTCCAACCTGGCATGCAGGATCCATGGCTTCATGAGCCTGACGCCATATTCTCAGCCTCCCGTCGGCGTTAAGTATTGAGAATTGAGACTCATCACTACATGCTACTCGTTTCCAGTCCTCTACACTCCAGTCTCTGTGCCCTCTTGCCCAGGCAAGACGTGCAGCCCGATGGCGAGCATTGAGCAGTGGTATTCTCGTAGGTCGACGGCTCCCGAAACTCATACGGTGAAACGAGCATTGCACAGTCCGTTTAGTGACTGTACGACTGGCACCGTCATTCAACTGGGTGGTAATTTGAACTAACGTTCGGCTTCGCTGGCTACGTACAATAATCCTGAGCCGTCTTTCACCACGCACTGTCAAGGCTAATTATCCTTTGCAGCTTGCCCGATCGCTAGTTCTTTGTCCACCATTCATGTATTCCAGGTATACTCTTGACACTGTCGACCTTGAAAATCCTAGCTGTCTGACGATTTCGGAAATTGAATGGCCCATGCTTACTGCACCTACGATTTGTCCGCGATCGAAGGCATCTAAATCGGGCAGTTTACCCATACTGGGAGTCCCAGCAACTAATTCAGAAAAACCACAGTACGCACTTGATATGCCGTTACCACAGCTCCGTCACTTGCGCATAAATGATGCTTCGCGCTACACAATTTGCATAGCCCTTGGTATCCCTAATTCAGTAGCACTTCAATGTATATTCCTTTAGTTTCTAAACTTTGTTTTATAATCTTTTAAGAAAACTTTGTCTTCTGTCTATTGAATTTGTATATATATATATATATATATATATATGTTTGGTCCGAAGGTACATACTTACCTACAGACGTTCCGAAAAAAAATAGCTTCTGAATCCATTTTACGATCCGCTTTGGGAAAAAAGCATCCTTTATTCTCTCCGTACGTACAGATGTGACGGAAAAATATCGTTCAAATGGATTCGAGAGCGGTCGAAATGGATATTTTCTTTGAAATATGATACCCGATATGTTTTCGCGTTTACACTGTTTCCTTTACTTCGCACAAAGAAGTAAAAATTATATCTTTCTCGGATAGCATAGGGTCAGTTTGAATGCCTAGCAGGCATCAACGCACTGGCAAAATAGTATTTGCAGACATGATTATGCCTCAGAAACTGTCGGTCAACGGAAAGAATTGTATAACAGCGTGTATGAAACCTTCCAGTTATGATCTACAATGGCTTCATGCGTAACTGATTCACAGAGTGTTGCCACTCAGCAAATCATAAGCTTTGATTTATCTTCAATGTTTAGTCAGTATGTTAATGGTCAATAAATGAGCTAGTAAAAATAAATAATAGCTCTTTTTAATAATATAAATAAATCATCATTTTATTTTAAAATAATACATCCTTTTCACAATCAATAAAACAAAACGCTGAAATATTTCCTCAGAGATATTCGTGCAATATCACAATATCTCACATTGTAGTTGTATTTTGAACTACTAAAAACGCTAAACAGAACTCAATTCAAAACAGAGAAGCTAATTCGATCTCATAGCGAATTCGCTACAGTCAATAACAGCACTAAGTAAACAACTACAGTTCGCATAACAACAACTACAACAACAGAGCTGAGATGTTTTAATACGGCTTTTGTAAGCTTTTTAATCCTGCACGAGATTATTCTGGTGTTTTCTCGATAACTTAAACAATTACAAGATATCTATCTTTTTAAATGTTAAATGCATGCGCTCTTGTATTTTTAATTATCCTGCGTAGCTTTCTCTTAAATTTCGTCACACGCTGCATTGCACGGAAAAATAAAACAATTTTAATTACTATTCTACTAAAAATAGCAAATTAAATACAAAGTCAGTAACAGCATCCAATATGAATATTTGCAACAATTATGAATATTGCTTTATGAATATTTGCAGCTATGTTGCACTTCATAAAAGATTCTTCTGACACTATCTGATCCCCAACTTCCACAGAATGTTTTTGCTTCTTTTGAATTTTTTAGTATTTTAAAATTTATTTTGAAATTTTATTTGTTAAACCTTTCGTTGAAGTATTAAACTTCAATTTTTGGCAGTAGGGGGTATGAAGTAAGGTGAATGGCTGAAGCAGTAATAAAAGACTTTTGTTATTGGTTTTCATAGAATGAAAACTCTCAGCAGTCCATTACTACTGCAGCCGTTTTCTTTGGCCAGGGTGTTCTATCATGGAGCTAACTTAGAACAACCTATCCTTAGTGTAAATTTGACGTTTTTGCTTTCTTAAATGTCAGACAACACCATCCATCTTGAAGAATAATTAAGTATCTAATTAATTGTCACTCATGGTTTTATCACTACCCGGATCTTTCATTAATTTTTTTTTATTTAGAGCGGAATACATATACTTCCTTCACACATAGTTTCTTAATCTTTTTAATCTACATCTCCATCTATAGAACACTTAGCTTCCTGTTAATAGATTTGACATAATCCATCTGATGTATAAGTGATGAACTATTTTGTCCAATGCATGTCTTAACCTTTAATTAACCTCGCTTCCTTAGACTTATAACCAATCAATGCACCTTCTTAGTAATTAAATATGTTTCAATAGTTTAAGGAATTAATTATAGTTCAGTTTATTTCATATATCAAGTGTTCGTTAGACTTTGATGGTGTTAGCGATAAATTGCCCAGAAAGGTGCTTTTAATTCGAGGCGAAAAGAAAGCCATCCAAATAAAAATAATTAAAAAATAATTAAAAATAGTAAAGCTTTCACTTGCATACAATAATGAAAATTTAAATCGAACTTTAGATTTCAGCTGTTAACAAATATTGAGCAAAACTTAATTAATTGAACAATTTACTAAACACAAGTAACAAATGAAAAGTGAAATCTTCAATCAAGTAATTTGGCTAAACTTGAATTAAAATTCTCAAGTCGTTCATGAAATCATCAAAGTTTCGTATAGTTCTCATCAAGTCATTCAGAGTCTTTCATAGTTTCCATTATTAATATAATATATTATAATTTAATTTTTAATTTTAACTTTAAATTTAACTAACAACTGAAAACTGAAATCTTCAGTCAAGTAATTTGGCTAAACTTCAAATAAAATTCTCTCATCAAATCTTTCATGGAATCATCACAGTTTCGTATAGTTCTCATCAAGTCATTCAGAGTCTTTCATAGTTTCCATTAAGTCAAAATGCAATAAGATAATAAATAAGCTAATCGTTCAACAATTAACTAAATTTAACTAACAATTGAAAACTGAAATCTTCAGTCAAGTAATTTGGCTAAATTCTCTCATCAAATCTTTCATGGAATCATCATAGAGTTTCGTAGAGTTCTCATCCTAGTCATTCAGAACTTCCATAGTTTCCATTAAGTCAAAATGCAATAGTGCAATAAATAAGCTAACCGCTCAATAAGTAACTAAGTTCAACAATTAACTCAACAACAAATTACTAAACCCAACTAACAACTGAAAACTGGAGTATTCAGCCAAATAATTAGGGTAATTAAAACGCTTTCATTAAATTTTTCATGGAGTCATCATGGAGTTTCACAGAGTTCCCACCAATCCATCCAAGGTTTATCAATATCAATAAAACACAAAATTGCATGCCGCCCAAGCGGGATAGGGGTAAGCGACGCTGACTGCCTTACGGAAGGGCCCGAGTTAGAATCCTGGAGAAGGCTTGGAGGTTTATAAATGTATATTACCTCTGCAGCACGGGGGCACTCAAAATATGCTGCGAGCCGAAAGTCCTTTCGATGCGTTGGTGGAAGGGGAAGAGGGAAGGGAGACCATCAGACCCGTGCTCAATCCCCGGGGTGCTCTCTCTCAAAACTGCGAGTGAAACTGAGTTAAAGTCGTTCTGTCACCTATATGGTGCTCCAGGCCCTTGCCAACGACAGGCGCTATCTTGCTCTCCTTGGCACGATTACTTCAGACAAGTGAGATAAGTCACAACAGAACAACACATTAGAACATTAAATAACGTAATCACACCAACAGTGATTAAACTCCTAACTTAAGTTATATTCCGAACCTAATTAGTGATGGCTCTTTCTTGCGAGACAGAAGAGAAACAAGTGTATGGGTCACAATGACTTTATTGTATGGAATAACAGTAATGATGACAATCTAGAAAATCATCCTACAATGGCTTCACGCTACTTTCCCAAAGGTTTTACCTGCAGTTATTACTTCTAATGAGTAAAAGCAGTAAGGCAAGTAGTTTTCGGTTACAATTAATTGCTCTTTTATATTTGGTTAGGAAAGTTACATCGATAGGTATTTGAGTGTTTTATTGATTTTATGATGAAGTTTTCGGTTTCGAAATTTTATTAAATATTTTTAAAACTCGATTTCTGGTCTAGCACTGTAATATGCATGTGTTAATGCACATGAGCGGAAGGAATGTTTCGATATACTCCATTTCCCTCAAATTCGGTGTCTGAGGAAGAAATTTTCTTTGAGAATAAGATAAAGTAAATGAGCTATCCAGATATGGATCCGTGTCCAGATATGAATTAATTTAACCAATAGCTAGTGAAAATCCTTTTTTACCTTTTAATTCAATTAGTTCGTATATTTTTCTGCTTTCAGAAGTCTTGAGGTTCACACCTGTCACCCGCCTGCTGAAAATTGTAATGCGAAATATATTCACATTACTTGCCCTAGATCATAAAAGAAACAATTTTTTAATTTCTAAAAAAAAGTGACATAAGAAATACGAAGAAAAACGTTGCCAACCCACATTTCTAAAAGAATGAAAGTATTCAAAACGATGCGATTTTATCAAAAATCTATCAACAACAATAAGAAGGAAAAATTGTTGCCAAAACCATATTTTAAAATATGTGAGATGTGAGAAGTGTATTCGGAAGCTTCATTTAAAAAATAAAAAAAATACAAAGTATTATTATTTTTCCAAAATTCTTTTCGTGAAAAGAGTCGAAAGAATTAAAGTTTAACGTGTCCAAAAATGATAGGAAAATAAACGTTACATTTTTTAAAATAAACTTTAAAAAAAAATCCGTTGCAAAGGTGTTAAGTTCACCTTCTTGAATAAATTCGTATTTAATCGATTTATTGAAATACGAAATTTATTTAAAGTTCGTAAAATAGCTAAGTGTCTACGCTTCACGACGATGTAAAAATGAAATGTATAGAGTGAAATCTCGCTTTCCTGTAGCCCATTATGTCTCAAAATGACGCGATTTGGTCACAAAACATAAAATAAAAAAAGTTCTAATTCGAATTTCGAAAAAATCTCTTCGAGGTGCACTGGCTCTTGTGTAGATACACCTATGTACCTAATTTCGAGGCCCTGGGTCTATTAGCTTACTCGCAACACGAACGAAAGACACACACACAGACAGACAGACTCTTTGTTTTATTATATGTAGAGATAACTGATACTAAATGTAATGTTTATGAACAAAATAAACCAAATTAAAATGAAACAGAAGCAAGTGCAATAAGTACAAAATAAGTGCCCTTAGTATTCAATCGTAAAGAGTCGCTAAGGCCTACATGACGAACAGGCTTGTGTAAGGTTGTTTATTTTTATTCGCCAGTATTTTCTCCCACGCCAACGGTACACTATTGAGCAAGCGCAGTAAGCGAAATTCGTTAACACTGATCAACTCATGTGGGGTTTGCCATTACGTGTCCCGGGTAAGGCATTTCTTATATTTCCTATCTCCAGCTCCAAAAAAAGTGTAAGGGACTCCACAATGGCCCCCGAACTAAAAGGTGGTGGCTAATAACTCGTCACCACTGGTATTTGTCAATTAGGTTCCCTAATTCCTAGTGACCCTTTAAAATGGGAGTGTAAAAGGTATTTTCTCTCTTCCTCCAGCATGTCTTGGTAATGTAATGGTAGGACACTCAGTGAGTGTTCGAGATGTCCAGATTCACGTCCCGGCGACAGCATTGCATATTTTCATATTTTTCCCTTCTAGAAAAAAAAAATCTAATGACTGCACCGTTAAATGTAAAAATGCCCAGTTTTTTTTTCAAAATGGATTTCTTTTTCTATGGAATATTTTATTTGATATATGAATACTTTGGTGTATCCTAGAATGTAGCACATCAGATTAAATTTTAAGTATTTCGAAATATATCAGATGAAACAAAGGTTACCAATTAACTCTATTTTTCTTATGCATATGAATGAATATCAATATAACGGAATTGTTTACCTATTTAACATAAAATTTCATTTACTTTGCCACATTATGCACGCAAAACCATCTCTAACTTAACGCAGTTTTGATAGTAAAATTTTGAAATAAAATATAACGAGCTCTTTAAACGTGTATATGTTTGAATGGTATCATTAATCGTTATTATATTACAATTGGTCATACACGAATTATAGTTGCGTTACCTCTCTGTATTGACTATTGTGTTGCTTTGGATATAAAATCAGTTGCTTTTTGTTTCCTGTTTAATGGTTTCACAACTATATGTATTATTATCTTCAACTGCAGATTTTTTTATTTTTGTTATTTTACTCATGTATGTCAAGATATATCGTTCTCTAGATAAAAATGTAAAGGTAAAAGATAAAAGCGCAAGATAAAGCACTTGTTCAAATTTAGATGGTATAATATTCGCGTAAAGAATATGAATCAGTTACTGAACGTTAAATCTGAAGGCATTAGACCCTCGGAGCCAGCTGTTAAAATCCTGGAAACAAAAGGGAAATGATGATGACGTTAAAATCGTTACAATCCAGAAAACAAAAGTGAAATGATGATCACAACAATGACATGGCACATGCGTAGAAATATTACTACACAGATGTTTATTATAACTTTAGAATATTTGCATCGTCCTGCAGTTTTGCATTCATTTTATTTATCTTTATCATGCAAAAATGTCGCAAGAACGGTTATAATGTTTGCCATAAGATGTAAAACAGTATTACAGATGACTGAGTAGTTCAATTATTCGAAGTGAAGAAAAGAATTGAACGGTAGACTCTCGTTACTAGGGATTATATATAAATCTAGCAATGGAAATAAAACAATCCACAATTAAAACAACTGAATTTTAGTTTGAAATTTTAATATGAAATCTTCTGATTATGAATAAGCGGATGTTTCATACTTCAAAGAATGTTATAAATAACTTTTATATAAGTTACGAAGTAAAAGTAAAATTTTACTTACTGCAAAATCATATCAGAGTATCTTTGAATTATTTGGTTTTCAAACTTCTTTTGCTTCAGAAAAGGTCTAATAATATATATAATAGCATCCAAACAAAAAACACGAGGGACGGCGCGAAAACATGACAGACTATCTAGACTTGATCGACTAACTATCGTGCCTCTTCCCAGATGCCGTTTAAGTGGGAGAGAATGTAAGAAATTATTGTATTATACGTGTATGCTCTCGTCTCGTAAGTGTTTAGCACATCTAGCTAAGCGAGGATATAGTTGGTGTTTCATGTGTGTCGCTCCAAAAATATGTCTCTATAAATCTATTGTTTTAATTACATTCATCTTTATTTTTTTTCTTGTTAGAGTGAAGAATATGGATAGGCTGTGACATTATCTATAGTTGAAATAACACATTTTTACTTCCTTGTACGAAATAAAATGGAAGTATTGTAATCGCTAAAAATTTCTGCTATCGTATTTTAACGAAAAATCCATTTTGACCTCTATCGAATGCAGTTTGACGATGTTTTTGCCTTACATCTGTATGTAATTACAGAATAAAGGACTCCTTTTTCTCCCAAAAAATTGATATTAAATGAATAATTGATATTAAATGTAATGTTTATGAACAAAATAAACCCAAATGAAATGAAACAGAAGCAAGTGCAATAAGCACAAAAAAAGTGTCCATAGTATTCCATCGTAAAGAGTCGCTAAGGCCTACATGACGACAGGCTTGTGAAGTGTTGTTTATTTTTATTCGTCAGTATTTTCTCCCACGCCAACAGTGCACTATTGAGCATGCGCAGTAAGCGAAATTCGTTAACATGGATCAACTCAATGTGCGGTTTGCCATTACGCCTTCGTTACGGCCTCTGCGTCATTTATCACTGTACTGTCTGGGTAGTAATGTCCTTATTATGTTCTTCAGAAACAAGATGAATGGTAAAACGCTCTTTTACTAACAGATTTTAAATTTCAGCATCACGGGAAACCACATATCCCAAACATACGTACCTTAGTGGTGTTTCGAACATTGCACCAGTGGTTTGGTAGCTTCTTTCGCTTCTCATAATATTAGTTATATGACGAATTTCTACTTTTTCGATCTTAAATGGAAGGACCATACAACTGCTAGTAATACTTTTCAATCACATATGTGGTTTAAAGTCCATACGCGATATTTCGATACTTATCTTATAAGGTATTACTCCCGTCTTCTTAGCATGCCTTCGTAGTGTAGTTGTCAGTAGGCTCGGTGCGTATTCAAGAGGTCCGTGGTTCGAATTCCGGCGAGGGCATATGCTCATTTTCCATCTCACTTGCTTTCAAAAGATAGCTAATGTCTCTACAATCTTATTTGATTTTTGTACTATACATTATGCTTGATGTCCCTGAAGACGTTTTCCTTTCAATCAGATGTAATTAGATACTGTGTAATATTAGTTTACCATCTTGGAATATAAACGCATGGTGTCAGGAGGATGTTGATAGAATTTATACTGATAAGAGCATTGAGGTCTTATCAGTATAAACAATACTGATAAGATCATTGAGGCCACAAACTCCAGGTTGGAGTTTATTGTCTAAAATTTTAAAAAAATCGAAAATAAAACATTAATTGTAATAAATAGATCCTTTAATTCAGCATCTTCTTTGTCTAATAGAATTTCTGTCTTAATTTTTATGAAGTTTTGAAATATTTCTCCTTTTTTTTTGCTAAGTGCAGAGTATTTCAATAATTTCATTAAACCTTTGCAAATAGTATGCTGAAATTATTGCATCAGTTCATAATCAGATATGTATAGCATTTATATAAAATGAAATATTGTTAGTAATAGTTTAAAATTATATTACGTTGTGCAAAATAAAAATGAATATTAATATAAAATAATGTTGTTGCATACATTCATTAATTACAGTATGATATTAATACATAAGTTATAAAATAATCGGAAAATTATTGTGTACTTTCACTAATCCATAAATCTTCTGCTTCGAACTAGAATCGAAACAGAGCCTTCTCAATTTTCTACTCACAAGGTTGCTCTGCCAAATGAAGTACTGAAACTGTGTTACACAACATTTCTCAAATGTTTATCTCATATATGTATCTTTTTGACATAAAATAAAGCAGAATGGTCTCAAACTCAGACTGCATGTGAACTGAATGATCTCTCTGAAAGCATCTTACGGGCTTTAAATTTCGCTTAATGTTTTACAAAAACATATGTAAAAAATAGTAATAATAACACGAAGGAAATAAGTTAAATTTATGTTTATTTTACGTTACTGAAATTTATATGTCTCCCTGTTGAAAATTTCTGTTATATATTCCAGTTGAAATTTAAATACTGAATTTTAGACTGACGTTTATTTCAAGCAATTCCCAAAGTTGAACTAACCACTAAATAACTTCATTTAAAGTCAAACAGCAAAAATCAGCATTATATTTGCAAATTTTCCAGAATATAGCCCTGATTTTTGCTGTTTAACTTCTAAATTAATCTTCGTTCGGCGTGTTATTTTAACCTTAATCACTAAATAACTTCCTTAACCAGAAATTTCGGAATAATAAAAATTCGGCTGAGAAATGCTGATTACTAAACTGGGAAATTCTCAGACTTTACCCTAGTCATATAACATGCCGTAAAAGTGTGCCACAATATATCCAGTTTTAGGACAAAGTCTCAACATAAGACAAATCCCAACAAAAGAAAAGCCCAACATAAGACAAAACCCCAACATATACGGTTTCATCATTTTCGTTTTTTCAATAGGAGTAGCAAAATAACCCATATCTTTATGTGTCTGTATGTGTAAGCACCACATTTGCAGCAAATATATAATTGAAGAGTATTCGAGGGCGTCAATTTGAGACGATTGGTGTAAAGTATAAAAAAATAACATAAAATGTCTATGTTGATGCAAGGAACAGAAAATACAGATTTGTACCTTTAGCTTAGAGCAGACGGTATTATTTGTCCTCCTCTATGTTTCAAATATTTAGCTCAAACGGGCGTTGGCCCAGAAGAGCTATTAGTCTCGAAACGGCATTTTGCGTTGCATCACTTAAATACGATGTACCCTTTTCAGATTGTTGTCACCAAATATTACCGCCCTTAAATCGCTTATTATCGCCCTTAATTATCAAATATTATCACTCTGTTTTTCAAATTTTTAGCTCAAACGGGCGTTGGCCCAGAAGAACTATTAGTCTCGAAATGGCATTTGCGTTTATCACTTAAATACGATGTACCCTTTTCAGACTGTTGTCACCAAATATTATCGCCCTTAAATCGCCCTTAATTATGAAATATTATAACCAAATACTATCGTATTATATTAAAAAAAACTATATAATGAAACGTATGTTTCCCGCATTGTGAAAAAGCAACGATACATGGAGCCATCAAATGTTGAATAACCTAGTCCTCCACCCGAATATGGGCACATGGAAGCCCGAATCTGCCTATTTCATGCTTATTATTGCTTATTTCATGTTTTGTAAAACTTCACCGGATTTTTTATTAAAAAACTCACAATTTCAAAGCGAGCAGTGACAACACTGTTGAGAGCACACCATTTTTATCTGCAGCGCACGAGACTGTTTATCAGAAATTCTAAAGATATTCTATTTTTAAACATTTTAGCTCAAATGCTCTCGAAACGTGTATGTGCCTGTAAATGAAATGAACACCCGTTTGGGCGAAGTGTAAAATCTGAAAACATTCAGATTCTCGAAGTCATCTTATTACACACACACACACACACGCGTATCTATATGTGTGATGTACCAAATGTAGTCGTAGCTCAAAGTTTCAGACGATAAGTTTAAAAAAAAATACAGATCCATTTATTAATTTCCATGAAAAACAGCAGTTACAAAAATCAGATCCCCGGAGTAAATAAAAAAGAACAACTAATAACTTTTTGTTTTGAAGTTTACTGCATCGTTACATTAATAAAAAGACCCCCGATATTCCTTTGCGAGTCTTTTTATAATCTCTGGAAAGGCAGAGCTTCCAAGAAATGACGTCAGCCTCGTCAGCCAATCCAGTTCACTTTAAATATTTTCAGAACATTCAGTAACTGTACGTGTAGAAAAAGCGGGAAAATCAACTTGACTACGGGGCTGTGAATTTAATTCCACGTAGTTTTAAATAAGAGATCGTCGCCATTAAAATGAAAAGAACATGCATTTAGAATTGTGACTGGGGAAAAAACAAAAAGAAAAGACGAAATTTATTTTAGGGTTTTAAGTGTATTTTTGACTATGGAATTTTATTATTACATATATATATATATATGCGTGTGTGTGTATAAGATGTAATAAAATCCGAGGGCTGCTGTAAGAAATGATTGACGACATCAAAATTAACTATTCTAAATTTGGTGTTCTCCCCTTTAAGTTCATGTATTCTCCCAAATTCGAGATCTTTCTACGTTACATAACAACCTAAATTTAACCAATAACAGCTTAGCTTTACTTTGCGCACATACTTGGTAAAAATACTCTTCGCAAGCAATCATTGATTTCTTTTCCTAGCTTCCGCGACATGAACATCCACGCTGCTTTGCTTCTCAGTCTAAGATGCTTACGTCTTACTTTTAAAACCAGTGTATATGAAAATTATCGTACTTAACTATGATTGAAAAAATACCCTGTCTATTGAAGTGATCCAATGTGAATTACTCTGGAATAAAATGATATTTTGAAACGGGCACATCTGGAAGTTACTGGTTTTTGCATCTCTCTCTCTAACTACGCAACTAAAATACTACATATATATATTTAATTAAATGCAGACGTGTATGTATTTTATTCACTTAATAATATTGAAATAGCTAGTGAAAAAATATTTTCGTTAGCATATCGTAAAAAGTGACAGACAAGAAAAAAACTCATATCGAGCAAATGTTATTTGAAAAGAGCTTTTCCTATCTTATCTTCGAGTATATATTTATTGAATAAGAAATAACATTAAGGGGGAAAGATGGATTTTTATATTAATCATGTCTGCAATAAATTACGTCTAAGTAAAACCAGACGTGATTGTTTTTTTTTCGAGATTCTGTACCAGAAACTTGTTAGCTTGTGTCATTCACCTTCTGCAGTGCGTATCGCAAATGTATTATGACTTAATAATAAAATATTTTAATACACAAAGAATGCGCTAATTAATAGAAAGATTGAAATTTTATGAGACACTCTGACCCTCGGACAATGTATTTTTGTAAAATAATCGCAATATTGTATGATGTGTTTAAAAAAGAGGGCTACTAGTCTGGCTTCGTTAAATATTAGTTCTAAACTCTATAAGGTGTCTTCTGTTAATTAACTAATTATTATAATTTAAGGCTTTACTGTAACTTCTCCTTTCCACATTCCTCACCATAATGCAAATTAGGTTTGTGTGCGTTTTGAACTTTTAAATTAAAGCTTCTGGCAGCTTTCTCTTGCTGTTGGTATTTTCGCCAGCTCTACTTTAGAGTTATATAGCAGTTACTTTAGAGTACATAGCAGCATAGCTACTTATATAGCAAACTACATATAGCAGCATAGCTACTTTAGAGTCATATAGCCTTTAGCAGCTTGGTAATCGATATTTTAAATTAAAGTTTCCAAAAATAGGGTAGCATTTAACGAAACCTTTCAGAACGCTGAAGGCGATGAAGTTCTAAAAATCTGTAAATGGAATTTGGACTTAGGACTATACATTTTTGCATTATATCTGAAAGATAAAAAATTGTAGTTAGTAAAATATCTAGTATGCTTGATAAGTTAAATACGAAACGTTGGACTTATAAAACATATGCAAAATTCACTTACGTGAACTCCAATACCTGCAAAATTTCTCAAAATATGATAATAACAATTTCATTGAACTAGTTGCACAATGAAATTATTTCGTTTCCATGTAGCTCAATGAAATTATTATTTAGTTAGTAAATAATAACAATAAATAAGTAATGAAGTATTAAATTATTGTTTATTGAAGTCATTATTATACACTAAACTAAAATCAGTGAATTATTGAC